>CM031081.1:10323952-10838148 GCA_018257905.1 Gillenia trifoliata | reverse complement strand
AGCAAACCACAACCTAAGATCTCAAGAAATTTTATAATTTTTCTGTCCACCAAAAAATAAGAAGAAAAAAATAGAAAAAAAAAAGGTATGAGAACTAGATGATGATGAGAAAGATTTGGAACTCGATTTCATTTCAATTTTCTCTTTTTTATTGGATATGTATATTAAAGATGTATTATGTAAGAGCGTCATGTCCTTAAGATCAAACACCTCACGTAAAGTATCAATCACATATTGTACTAGACCACAATCGGAGCCTGTTAATATGATATCATCAACATATAATAGGAATTGGTATTTATAATACCATCCTTCTTAACTTCTTAACCGACTCTATAACAATATGATGACATGGCACTCTTACATACATCTCTAATATACATATCCAATACTTTTCTCCTTCAATTTCATTTCAAAAGATCAAAACATCACATTCTCTCCTTCCATTTCAAGTAATGAAGTCATCAGCCCCCTCGTCGTCATTTATCTCATCGACCCATCATCCTTTTGTAGATCTCCACAGAGAAAGGAAGGCAAAAGAATGGTGAAATAAAGAGTGACATATGGACGAGATTAGCAATCTCGTGCTTAAACTCAAGATTGCTAGTGCTGCGTTTAGTGAGGTGCGAGTGAAACTAGTCCCACTTAGTCTCATTTATTGTTAATCCAAACAACATCAAACATAGGATTGTAGTCCTAACTAAAACAGTCCCTTTTAAAAAGCTGTAACAATTGAAGTCTAAGGGTAGTATAATAATTTTGATTCACCCACTTCCTTTCTCCACCCTAACTTTTCACTCTCTATTCTCTTGCAGTAACTAACTCACTGGCATGTGCCTTCACTCTAGTATTATTTATTTATGAGAAAACTTGAAATGGGTCAAATTTTATGGCCTAATATTAGGATTAGTCCAATTTCTAATTGTTTTTTACTTAGGTCGGATAACTAGGACTCCATGTCAACATTTTTCCTCATTAAATTGATGTGTCTGTTGTGGCCTATTTTATTGAGGGGTGCGGCAAAGAGGAAAGTAGAGAGAAAAGGAGAAGGGCTTGAGGAATTGTAGTCTATATTCCTCATGCCTAGTGCCTTTATTTATAGTGAAATAAATACAATCATAATAGAACAATGACTTTAGGATGATGGTAATATCCCAATCCATATCTACCTAGGATTTACACAATCACATTTATCACATGTCAATATTATCTACAACTCGCCCACGCCCCCTTGAGTGTGTAAATACTCAAGTAGATATCGCATCAAATCTTCAAGATGATGTAGAAATAGTTGATGAAGTCGTCTCGTAGGCACGATGGAGAACACACAAGTCTCATATAGGGATTTGCACATAAGAGTAAGTCTCACAAAAACCTGGCTATGGTAAAACCCAAGGTGGGACAAAACCGATGGTCTAAGGAGAAAAAGTGAGTTAATGCAATATCGATACTTAACATCTTCAGGACGTAAGTAGAAAGAAAACTCACAAAGGTATGACCATCCCAATGTGGGTGCCTCATCAAAACCTAGTCATGCAACAAAAACCCAATGAGAAAAATGATCCTGATCATAGGGAAAAAGAGTACATTAAGATCAAGTGAATATACTTCATGATACTCCTCCTGAATTCGACAAAACTCCCTCTGAGAACTATAAGCGTTGCAAATGAGAAAATTTGCGCATACCAAATCCTCGAACAAGCTTCTTCAACATTGACTTCGTGAAGAGGTCGGCAAGGTTGTCTTTGGATTAGATCTGCTTAACTTCAATCTTCTGATGCTCATGCTAATGTGATGTCGATGCAATATGCTTGGTGTTGACTTCTTGGATGTATCCTATTATGGTCTGGTCGATACATGCGGCGTTGTCTTCATAGATCGTCGTTGGGACTCAACAAAGGATGAAGAATTACAGGTGCTTCGAATATGCTCCCATGTACACGTGTGGCTTTGTGTATGGCGATGAGCTCGAAGATGTCGCAACTAAGGTCTATTTGGTTGACCTCCAAGATATTGCGGTGTTCCTAACGGTAAAGACATAAATCCGTTTAGAAGCGTGCCTTGTGCAGATCAGACAGATAGTCTGTGTCAGCGTATCCCACAAGGTAGGCATCATTTTGATAACCAACGGGTTGTGGTTAATTCTGAGATGCGTAGGAATAGAATAAGCCCAACTCCGTAGCAACGGAAAAACGTCTTTAAGTACAATAAAGCGCTAATTGAACTTAAATATAGAGCTTTGGGTTCCAAAAGCTTTTCAAGGGTCTCATTTGCATCTAGCGTATGAATGGTCATGGATGTGAGAAATTAGAGAGAAAAGCGTGCTGATAACATGTTGTGGGCTATTTTATTGAGGGGTGTGGCAAAGAGAAAAGTAGAGAGAAGGGTTTGAGGAATTGTAGTCTATATTCCTCATGCCTAGTGCCTTTATTTATAGTGAAATAAGTACAATCATAATAGAACAATGACTTTAGGATGATGAGAATATCTCAATCCATATCTACGTAGGATTTACACAATCACATGTCAATATTATCTACAACAGTGTCAACCTTATTTTTTTGCATTGTGTATGGCTTTTTTAGTTGTGATCACTATTTTACTCTTCGTAGTTGTTACGTAGATTTTCCACCCTTTTTGTAGGTTTCCCACGTTTTAGATTTATTTCATCGTTCAAATTATGCAGATTCCTTAAAATTAGCGTTAGTTATCCAACACAAAAAAAAAAAAAAATTTGTGCGTGAGTTTGTTCATCTACTATTTTCCAACTTATTTCTAATTGTTTTCGAATTTGAATTATTTATCATCTCTTTTTTTTGTTGAAAACTTATTAATTTATTTTTTAACAAGGCCTTTAATCACTTTTAATTTTCTATGCAGATTATTTATGTTTTATTTGTGCAGGGATTTCTTCTTAATTATCTGCACGGATGGTTATTTGTGTTTCGAATAAGACTTATTAGGCAGGTACTCAACGTTAGTAATATGATTATGCATTTTCCATTATTGTTTGCAGAATGCGATTTTTCAAAAGAAGTTTGATTTCAAGTTTGATGTCTTGCTAATTGTGCACTTTTATTTTCGAAAAATTTATTAGTCTTGTTGTTTGTGGTAGTGCATAGAAAGTGTTTGATGTTATATACCTATTATCCTAGTGGAAAATTAAAATTACACGATTACATTATTCTTTCTCTATACCTTTTGGGGACGACATTAAACTATCTACATTGGAGAAAAAGTGTACAAAGCAAACCTATATACAATAAGCATCCATGTGGTTGAAATTAAAAACTACCTATTCAGGTGGAAAATCAAGTTTTCAAATTACTCTTTCTTCCCATCTCCTTGGGCCAAACCAGTAAAATGCAGGGAAGTATGCATCAAATCAATATAATCATTAATGTTGGTAAAAATTTAAGCCACATACTCAACATCTGGAAAAAAAAACTTGCTGATGAATTCTTTACTTTAGTCATTCTCAGGGACAACCAAGGGCTGACCGGCCAGTCACATTAAGTGCTGCCTTATAGAATATACAAATTTGAAGAAGTACAGAATTTTTTAATGTGTGTATAATATATATAGAAGTTATATTATAGGGAGTTTTTAATGAAAGAGCAGTTTTAAAAACTTTTTTTTTTTTCTTAACAAACTTACCTAAATAATAACCTGATAATAAAAGGATAAAAATTATAATCAAAAGTAGCTTTCTACATGACAGTAAACACAAAAAATAAAAGGCTCATGTTGGAAACAAGAAGAAAACTGATATACAAACTATATTTTTTGATTATGTGTGAGAATTCAACTTTTTAGCCCAAATACGTCGCTTTAATTACAAAAATGTCATTGGAAACTTTTATTATTTACAAAATATTATAGGTATTCATTAAAATCCAAAGAGCTTAAAGGGAACAAAATGAAAATTAGTGTTTTTATAATCGTATCTCGCGATTATAACGTATTTGGTTGGGCCTTTAAAATTAAAAGAATTCAGCGAAAACATAACTATTTTATATATTATGCTTGTTATTTTACAAAGTATGTCTGAAACTGAACTTACAAAACTTTCGTATCCAGTGTTTCTAAAGTATGTGCCCATTTTGTTTGAAGTGCCGTTGTTCTAAATAATTATTAGCTGTTTCTGAATAATGTCAGCTGTCTAAAAATGTTGTCATTGTTTTTAGAAGTAGTCACGGTTTCTAAGAAATAATGACACTATTTCTAAGAAATGGTGACCACTATTTCTAGAAACCAGTGACCCACTATTTCTAGAAATGGTGTATTCTAGAAATAAATGCGAAAGCGGTGTTGTCAACTGGGGAGATCGTTTCAAGTCCTTTATAATCCAACAAGGTTTACTTGGAGATCATAGATAATTAAAATTAAATTAGAAGTCAGTCATTGACATCAAATTTTTTCTGGCCTACACAAAATTTTCAGTAAATTTTGTTATCAGATGCTGGTCTTAGGGCATCACCTGGCAGGAAGAGAAGGAAAGCTGAATGCAATCAACACCCAGTCTCTGGCAGCTCTGGCGTCATTACGGGCAGAAGCTAATGAGCTGCCACCATTTGATTCAGCATCAGGGGACATGATGGGAGATCAGAAATGGTTGCCGGACACCAATGATCAATGTAGGCAAATCAAGGGTAAGTCTAAGCTTTTTGTTGTGTAGCTATGAAGGGTGCGCCATAGTACGTAATGTCAGTAGATGTCATGCCAAATTTTGAGTTTGATGCCTCATTCTTCTGGCATGCCTTGTATTTTCTGGCATGTTTTCAATAGTCATTTAAGTTTAGTATGTTCTAATCGTTGTGAACTTAGCGCTCTTGTTTGATGTCTTGCTTTTTACGACTGACGACAATTATGCTTCGAGGACAAAAAGACAAAGCTTTGATTTTGATGAGCTACTAGGGAATTCATCTCCCTAGCCTACACAAAATTTTCAGTAAATTAAGTCTCTGTTTTTCCTTAAAAACTCTAATTTTTGCTAATCTTCAGACAACCTTTTTCCAAATTGCGCATTTCTCCACCCGCCTCCGTCTCACGCCTAGAGTCCTCCCAATCCCTTCATGAACAGAAAGTATTTTTCCATCCTCGCCAAGTACTTGAGGTGGGACCCCTCCCATCTCACTTCATAAGTAAATCTGCATCAATCACCATGAAATCTCCACGCAATCTTCATCACTTTCCACCTTCCTCTGCTCTTTGTGCCCTCCTTGCGAAATCTTGGACCAGTCGGAATGTTCCGCAGCATCGACGATCTGACGCGTCACCACCTTGGCGACTCCACCCTTCTCCGCCATGCTCATGTTCATCACCATCATCTTTATCCCCCCATTTTCTTCGACTCTCACCGGCTCAGGGGTGAGGCTCTTCTTCGGCTCTGCAACTGGGCTGGATGAATTTCCGCCGCCGCCTGGTGAACTCAAACCAGTGAGCATCGTTTTCGGTCGCTGAAGCCGATGGACGCTGGAATATACAGGCCAAGCACTCTCATCAGGGAGATCGGAGATGAAATCGGGACGCCGTATCGACGATCATAGTGAGCCTCCTCGTCAGCCTACAACATCAGGGGAGATTTTGTACATTGCTCTAGTGTTTTGTTTCACAATTTAAGCAAAAACAAAGAAGAAAGGAAAGCATGTCAAATAAACGGAGTAAAAGGTTTTTCCGGGGTAAAATAAGAAACTCAATAGCACCTGCCAGGCAGTTTTCATTTGATTTGGTTTAATGTTGGGATTGCCTTAACCCTATTAAATAAAAGTTATTAAGGTGTTTTTGGTTAAGTTTCAAAGTTTTTATGTCTTTTTTATTAGTTTTCCATTTATATTGTATATATTTACATGCAAGAATTAATTAATTCCTGACTTATGAAATACAGTTTTATGATGCAACTTTCACTTGAGGTTGTGGGTTCAAACCCCGGTGGTTGCATTCTTTTTTTGCAAAATTTTGAAAGAAAAAAATCACAATGACATCAAGCTATTTGAACTGAGACCTTTTAAATTAAATTTATTTATTCGATTGATTATATTTGTATATCTTTGTTTTGCAAATTAATTGATATAATTACATCGATCCAATAATTAATTTATATGTTTTCTTAGTAAAGAGTGTGATTGAAATTTTACAGGCGCAAAGTAGTTGACCTGAGACAACTAACTTCCACCTAACATGGGAGAAGAGTGTACAAATCAAACCAGCCTGCTGTATTTATCATTAACTTTCAGTCTAATGGTAGTATACATAGACATGATATTTTTTTTTCTCTTCTATACATGGTTTATGCATTACAATTCAATCCATAAAAATTAAAGTAGGCAGTTTGTATTTAAATTTCTTGTTAATTTGTTTTAAAATCGCTGGAAAATTTAAAACCGGAATTGGATATTAAAGTTTATGATACACGACCGGATGTGTGCTGGACACCGAAATCTGAGTGTCTTTGGCAGAAGGCACTGCGTGAGGTGGCCAAAGCCATTTGGAAGAATTGAAGAATAATTAAGCAAGTAAATAAATTCAGCTGGAGTGCACGGAAGGGTGCGGGGTGCAGAAGAATAAATAAAATAATAATTGTGGAGAAAAGTAGAATACGAGAATAAATTTCAAATACAATAGAGATTCCTACACATTTTCATACCACTATAGGACTTAGCGTCCAACGGCTCCAAAAGCCAACTAAACCTGGAGGGCGCAAAGCAGAAGGGTGAGTCGGCCATAAGTAGTTATTTAAATAAAACCTTTCTTTTTCACGAAAATAGTAACCCCTCGCCAAGTCAAAAATCGGTAATAGTTCTAGTAAGCCGCTACGGAAAACATACTACGATGGTAGGGTAGAAACTTGATGTGAAATCTTAGAAATGTACTTGTTTTCCAAAATGAAGCGAAAAAACCACAACTTGGTATAAAATACTCTCACGGGGAAATCCAGTATAATAACATATCCCCAGAAAACGTAAATCGGTAGAAAGCATAAAAAGTGGCGTGATTGAAATCAGTTTAAATCACAATATAAATCAGTAAGGAATCACGCTTTCGATGTAAAATTATAATGAGACACAGGGGGTCTGAGAGATATTTTGCCATGGGCGACAGTGGTTGTACCGAATAATGTTACGCTCATGTACTACATACACGTGGTGGCGCCAAGCGCAGCCTAGCGAGTTCTAGTCGCCAAGGCAGCCTAGAACAGGCTGGCACCTACGATGGATCCAGTAGCGTGTCGGTGTGTGAACATACACGTGAAGGCTAGTCATGGCCGAGACGATTACTATGCTCTTGTGTAAGCATTCCTAGTTGAGCGTGTATAAAACATACCACGGAATATTTCTAAATATAATAAGGTGGGATGAAATTTTCTTTCCCTGAAAATACTTCATAAATAAACTTTATAATTAGGTATTCATGGATCTGGTATCAGGAATACCAAGAATATGCCAAAATACTTAAAAAGCATCATGCTTGAGTCACATACTGATGAACCAAGTATAAATATAATAAAATAATACTAAGCTTCGCAACATAACACGATAAATATCATTTAAAAGCATAGGCACTTAGCTAATAATTTCAAGACATGTGAAATATTTAATTTAATAAGAAAAGGGGCCCACTCACATAAACCTTTGCAGGTAACCCATTTGTACTCTCTGGTACTCCACGGGTGCGATTTGAGGTTAGAACACCCACAATTAATAAAGTATTCGAAAATACAAGAAAACGGTGTTGAAGCAGCAGTTGGGGTCGGAAAACTTAACTCCTCTCTGCGCCGTGCGCCTCACGCCGCGCCCGGCCCCTTGAGATCACGCCCTCCGCCGCGCGCCTGGCGCCCGGTGGAAGTCACCACGCGCCTCACGGCGCCGACCACTACCGGTGACATCGCGTTATTAAAGTTAGCAGACGGAATATACCTTTGGAATAATGGTCCAACGAGTTGGGCTGGGTTGATGGCGTAAGTAAATCACCCAGGTTGGCGGGTCTGGCATTTGATCGATGTCGACTATAGGTGGCCATTGCAGTGCGTGGCCGTCTGTAAATAGAACTTAGCCGGAATCTGCAGATTGGTAGAAAACCTGCTGACTTGTCGGATCTCACTCATTTCAAGGCCATAAATCACACAATGGTAGGAGTGAGGGAATGAGATTTTACCAATTTGGAGGCGATCACTTGCAGGAGGTGGCGGAATATGGGAAAGAAGTCACGGCCATAAAATGGCGATTTCGTCGTCGATTCTCTTCGTTCAATCTCATTTATCAAGTTCGATCAATGTCCTAGGGACCTCGAGGAGTTGAATGGTGGTGGTATCGAGGACCACGAGGTCGATTTCAGGAGACTCAACGGACAAAGCCACTGGGCATCAGCCAGGAGTTTAATCGGGCGAGGCTGTTGGGGATTCTATGGGGCGGTCTAAGTGGTGGGCTCGGTTTGAAATGATGGAGATGATTGTGATGTTGGTTGTGCGGTAGTGGTGGCGAGCCAACTGGATTAACTCGGGGAGAGGGAAGCCATGGGAGAGGAAGGAAGGGAGGTTTGTGTTTGCGGAGGAGTGAGGGATTGAGGCGAGAGAGACAGTTATAGAGGCTTGGTCAAGCAGATAGGGAGACCAGGGGATAAGGCCCATGACCCCGGGCTGGCTTGATACCAAGCAGGTCCAATTCCTAAAAATGCTGGCAATCGATGGTGCGCGCGGAAAATTTCATTCGGACTCGAAAGAGCGTCACTTCGCGATCCACGCTTTAAGTAACGGCCAGGCACAACAAGAAAAATACAGCGAAAATGGTCGTCACGAGTTCACGAAAGCGAGAGAGAAGTCAACCGAAGGGTCAACCAGGAGCATTTTCTTCATTTCCCACTTACGGGAATAAAATATTAAATCTATTTTTAAGACAGTGCATAGCAGTTTATGGATGAGTACTTATTAAAACATTTAATGGCAATTGATGTAATTAATCTTAAATTATGCACTACTTTAATTGTTGGCGTGGATGATTGTTCTGCCTAAAATTACACCTATGCATGTGTAATACTAATGGATCTCTCATTAAACGAGACCTATAAAATTAGACTCGTATTAAAAAAAAAAAAAACCGCTATTTATTTAGTTTGATGAGAAATGCTACAACGTTTGTATTTTAGACATTTTCACTTTTTTCAAATAACACATGTCCATTATTTTACAGAAAAACAGACTTCTTTTTATACCATTTGACATAAATTTTTTCATCATTGAATTATAAATTAAAAATCTTGTTTTTGTGAAATAAAATGGCATGTCATTTAAAAGTGAAAATGTCTGAATGCAAAGGGTTCTGTTCAAAGGGTTGCCTTCAACACTCCCATAGTTTGATACAACACGATAATGGCATTATAAGGCGATGGGGATTGGGTTAGGCCACAGTGGCAGGCCATGGCTAAGTAGGCTGTCTGAATATTTTCGCTCAGGTATTTTTTTAAGCGTTTGTAAATTTTTCGTTTCGAGTACTATATGTTTTATTTTTCAAAAAAACTTTGTAATAAGTTACCATGAAAAATTCAGTTTTAAATTTTATGTCTATATATGTTTGGGTCGAAATTTTTTAAGTCAAGGGATTGAGTTTAAGTTAGTATGGTTGATAGTAAACATGAAGTGCTGTGCTGCTCAGTACATCGTTGTTGTGTGGCAGCAGCTTCTATGTTGTCTTAGCACTGGCGACTTGGGCTGGTGGCTGGCAGGAATTTTCAGCTCCCAGCAAGAGGGCGCAGTGGTGGCCCAATGTCCCGTCGTGGTGGCAGTGCATGATCCCATTGATGATTAGATGTTTTGTCCTTAATCCCGTACTTGAAGATTGACCATTCTCGTGTAACTCACATCAGTTCTTTATCTCTACCATGATTTCTCCGAGAACCCGCACAAACTATTGGTGTTGAAGCCATATTCAGTTATGGTTAGTGCTTTTGGTTGGAGAATATTCCGTGTCTTTGTAGTGTCTTCACCAGTAAACTCTTTTCATTAAGTCTCTCCGGTATACATTTAGTGGTGCTAGGTAGTTCAAGGTTGGTAAAATACTCACTTACCAAACGCCATTCATTCTCAATGTATGCTGTGAGATTTTAGTAGTTTAAAAACGTGATAAAAAAAAAAAGAAAAGAGGTCGATCATATAAATCAATAAAGGGAAAAATAAGCCAATGGATCAAAATTTAACAGAAAAGGCTTCAAGCCCAGCAACACAGTGGAATGAAAAAGAACGCCGAGACAATACACCAAACCTAATTACAATAAGACTTTGAATTCACCTATTTATCTAATTTTTAGATTTTTTCGAAGGCCTCCTGTGAGGTTGGCTGCTGTAATTTATTCACGTTTTCTGCTCTTGGAAGTAGAAAATGTTTGACCATCCCTTTTCCTTCAGCTTTGCAAGCATACCATGCAGTCGTACTTGCTTGCCAGGGATAAATTGTCTGTTTGTAAATTCCCTCGCCAGCCCGACTGCTGGACTGGCAATTGAAGATGATCAGCGTAAAAGCAATGCTGCTATCTCCCAAAGTCTCAGCACTTCTCTAATCTTTTGTTTGCCAGCAAACTTGTAAACGACAATAAATATTCACCATGATATTGGCCTGAATAATCTTCTTCTTCCCCCAACTTAGCGGAATTATGGGTGGCATGATTGGCCATCGTTGACCCCGGCAATAACAATCTTTTGCAGACACATGATACCGAAAACGTATTTAACCTTATATGTGTAATCCAAATTTATTGACTGATGAGTTGGTGCGTATGTGTTGGTCAACGTGGCCCAATATATACTCTCTCTCTCTCTCTCAAATTCTACTGTCGAGCATCCTCGTCATTCAGGTTCCACCATCTTTGCTCACTTGTAGAAACTTGGAAGTTCTGGACCTCGGAAACAATAAAATCAACAACACCTTCCATCAGTGGTTAGAATCTCTTCCAATGTTGTCTTGAATTCCTAACAGACTCCATGGTCCATAAATAGGCAATCCCAAAACTAAAATTTATCTTATGTATCGTGGAACTCTCACAAAATCAGTTAAGTGGTCTTTTGACTAAATATATTGAGAATTTGTTGGCAATGCTTAAATTTGCAAGACCACGAACTGAAATATATATGGGAGAATAATACTATCAGGACACAGTTAAAGGGGCATCTGTGAAATGGTGAAAAATCTAGACATTCTTCACAACCATATATTTGCAGTTTGAAGACTAACTAATTCGAAACAGTAAATGGTAAACAAATATTACAATAAAACAAAAAAAACTGAATATAAGTCGATCACTTGCTATGAAACAACTGAGAAGCTCAATCCGTTTCCTATGCCATCGGAAGAAAATCTTTGATGAACTCTCCATTCACACCTTCAGTTTTGCAAGTATATGAATTGTACTTGTAACACATGGGAGAAAATATCATGTTTGCATATTCAGTCACTTCAGCCCGACTGCTGGACTGGCAATTGAGGAAAGATCGACCCTCCGAAAACAATACTCTATTTCCCAAAGTCTCAACTCTAGTCAATCTTTCCTTGACGACCAAACGGTGAAGGCATGCTCATGTATCATTGTTGATCCGAACTGCCAATAAGTTCTATCAGACTCAACCAGGTAGAAGATATTTATATCCGGATGGTTTCCTAAAAGGCAGAATCGTCATCCACTGCGTGTTTTGATCCTAGATAGAAGGCAGCCAATATTAATGAACCGGGTAAAGCTAAAAGACAGTAAAGAAAATCCCATTGACATACGTCACGTCGCTAACAAAACCGTGACGACAAGCTTCTTCTTTTATTTTATGAATTCTCCATCTTCTACCTCTGACATTGCACGTGTAGCATGGTGCAGCTGCGTCAGTGTCTGCGTAGTCTGCATACGGTAAAGATAACACAATCAGGAGAAGTTGGATTAGTCGTGAGGTTGCTACACGCATGTATGTAACTTCATGTCGACGTCAATGGAGGTAGTTCTATAATTCTATAACAGTAAAGTTATAAAAAAGTGTATTGTCGTCATGCCATCTAATTTTGCGAATAGCAACCAACCGTATTTTGAACAGACAAACTTTGGTGCACGTATGCCTTCACCAGAAAACAGCTCTCTGACTTCTTTACTATAGTGGTTTAAGAGAGCATATTTTCTTGGAAGACAGATCAAAGACATCCTAACTCGCTGTAGACTTGACCATACAATCTCCAATCGTGTGGAATTACGGGTGGCATAATTAGCCATTGTTGCGTATCCCAGCGACAACAGCTCGCCAACTTTTGCAGACTGCGGCAAAGCGACGCTGATCAAAATGCGAGAGACGTCCAGCGACTTCTTGGGTAAAACATCAGTTGGAAGATTAGACCATGAAAAGTTTTGCCATAAAAGAGACATTAATTGTAGGAGTTGTAGCCTAAAGGAATTCAATCGGTGAAAAGAGTTTTTGCTATATTTATAGGGCTTGTGATATCCTTTCCTCATGGAATTGGCCTTGTATTATCCTTTTACTGGTAGCAATTGGGCTTGTGATATCCTTTTCCTCGTAGGAATTGGTGAGGTGACGTTTTTTAATTTAAATATATAAAAGAGCACTCCAAAAAATATTCAAAAAATACCATAAATGCTGTTCCTTTTTACAATCTTTAAAAAAACAATTTATATCATTTTTGAACTTTTTTAAAATCATAAACTATATGCTATTTTTTTCCAAATAAAATAAAAATATTAAAAATAAACTTTAAAAAAATTTTTGTTACACGTGTTAGTGTGTTGCAAGTCTAATTTTGAATGCTTGTAACACAACCACGCAATAATATTATTGAACAAAATTCATAAAACATAAATTTAATTTTTTTAACAAATATTTACAAATGAGGCGTATCAACCTCACGTCATCAATTATTATTATAACATGGCACTCAAAAGTGACATAAAAATTTTCTACGCATCAGAAATAAACCACGAGGATATAGTACTAAACTTTGTCAGGTGACACAGTTGGCCGACAGCGACAAACTCTCCCCCTTAGAATACCCCGTCTGAGAAAAATCGGGGATCAAATTCCAATCACGAGAAGGCAGATGAAAGTTTGATATGCCTTTCCAATCAAAAGCTTGAAGTCACCCCGATTGCGTGAGCTCTCATAGGGATCGTTAAAATACTTATCAGCTTCATTTGCTATTTCCCTTTGTTGAGCCGCTTTTCTTTTCTCCATAACCCGCTTTTCCATCCTTGCTTCCACATCATCCCCGTAATCCGTGTCTCTAAGCACCTACTCCACACCACTCACATTTTGGAGATGCCTCTACTGCAGCAGAGTTTACAGGACCACTTGGAGTTTGAGAGGTAGAAGGCAACTTTATAGGCATTGTACAAATGGTTCATTGTCTTTAACCTCTCTTAACATCATATCTATCTCATCCCATGAATACCAGTTCATCTAGATTTGTCTCCATCATTTGAAATTTGTACCTCGAGATCAAGAGCTTGTGCGGCAAATATTATGGGGTTAATCTTTTGAAATCACCCCGATACTTGTCAAACTTGGTTTCATGGAACTTGCCACAATTTGCAAAGTTGGATTAGAGGAGTCTTGGATTTTTTCTTCAATCTCCACTTGCAATGAGATCGAGTCGATATTAAATTTGAAGTAGGAGTTTTGGTGGCACTTAGTTTAACGGTGGAATCATAAATCTTGCAGGAAATGAGCAAAGCTCATCGCCTTCCTCCAATCTCTTCCGCAAGAAGGTCCACCCTCTTACCTTTCCATCCCACCCCATTTATCTCTCTAGAAACATCCTCATCAAAATAGGCGATAAATTGGCTGCACTCCTCAGCCATTCTAGAGAACACGAGGCTTGTACTTAGAAAGCACTATTAAGCATGGTATAAGTGGCATTCCACCTTGTAGGAACATCATAGGGAATCGTTGACATCTTATCCATTCTCTCTAAAACGACAAAATCCTAAACTTATCCAACCTCGCGGAAGAGTGAATGAACTTCACCGATTTCGTATCCCCTCAATCTCCTACCAAGCTCTATCATTCCATCCTTAACAATCAAATTAAGGATGTGACAAGCACACTTCATGTGCAAGTGAAAATGGCAGCCATCAAGCAAAAGTGTCCCAAGTGATGTAAGCCTCCTCTTCATGTATTCAATCGTGGTGTCATTTGAACTAGCATTAATCACTTGGTAATACTAAACACCTTATCAATTCTCCATTTCACTCAAACACAATTCTAGACACCTACCTATGTCATCGCCTTTGTGAGTGATCTTCATAAAGCTTATGATCCTCTTGTGCAAATGCCAATCATTGTCAAAAATGAGCGGTAACTACCATGTAATTAATTTTTTGGATCGAGGTCAAGTATTGGTGGTGAGACTTACCCACTACGCGCTGCTGCTTTACTCATAATTTTAATATACTCCATAAAAACAAGTCCCAAACCGCCTCCGCAATCTTCTTCTATTGGGCATTTTTGTACTTGAGGATTAAGATCACGGATCCATTCTCAAAAATGTGTGATCCACTGACCTACAAAAAGGCATCTCCGCCCAATAATCCATTGCACACACTTCAAAATCAAGCCTTTTTTATTGAAGGTGTAGGTACCATTAGCCACACACATCCTTTCTTGAGTCAACATAGGTTGGAGTCGAATCGGGGAGAGGCCTATGGAGAGGTGAGAACCCTCACATTTCATTGGAGCAGTTCCGCTACACCGCTGCTGACTGTGCAGAATTAAATTGATGCACTTCTAAACATGCAAAGAACACAGGTATGTTGTGTTTCAACTGCAGGAAACAGTTGCGATGCACTGGCGTCCTTTTTGGCGCACTAGGCTTGCCTGTTAGACCACCATTATAGTACTTTTTCATTCTGCTGACTGAATGGGGTGGGCTTCCTCTTTGCCACTGTTGTATCCACTCTCTCTATGGTTATATAACTATACACAATGTGACATACTCATCCAGTTTCCAGTTGCTGCTGTGCATCTTGGGTGATAATATATGAAGATGTGGAAGCAAATTATCCACCGTAGACAAGGAGCACACAATGTTTTACCTTTAACTTTGTGGCTCAAGCTGCTGGTGGAGAAACAACTTCTTGCTTTATTACAGCTGCATGTTTACCTGGCTGTCTTTATATCTATTAATAATCCAATTATTTGTTATTATTACAAAAACTACGCAGCATAACAAACAAATGTTGCCATAAGAGGGCTACAAGAAGGAAGTTTATTTGAAACATGGAAATCAGCATATTTTCTTGTAACTTCTTTGAGCTGGAGATGGACTATCTGCCTCTGCTGGCCATTTAGAAAAACATCATGACAAGCAGCAGATCAAATCTAAAACTGATGTATCTAACAAGAAATGCTTTATAAGTGTATTATGTTATGGAGTAAAACAAGAGTTATAAGAAAAGTACAGACAAGCAAAAGTAACGTGCTGAAGTTTCATTCATCATAAGTGCAACATCAAATTGATGATAGCTGTGAATATGTGAAACAATAGCACCTCTTTGATCTTTAACTACACAGGCGCAAAGGGCGTGTAAGTTTGAATCAGATAATATGTTTATAACGAAGCAGGAAAGAAGTGAAAGGCAAGAATGGTTGAAGGTGAAGAGGCTATAATCAGTTCAGCAGCATCCGATGAATCAGAATTCCGTGAAGGCTGAGCATGAAGTACATGTAATCTTTAATTTGCCTTTGTGGGTTTTACTGTTGGTCAAATATATTGCTGGCTACCAAATTGTGAGGGTCTGCTGGGTGGCTTTGGAAATGATCATTCCAGTGCTGGCACGACATGGAGAAGGAGAACATAGGCTAAGTCACATAACTAAGCCATCTATGCTATTTGTTAATCATAAGGTTTGGCTGCTGTATAAAAGCTCAACTTGTTGTGCTTTACATTAAATGGTATATAGTAACATTGCTCACCAAAGAATCTCAGGAGCTATCGACCTATCTATAAACAAGCTGGAAACCTATTACGCTCTTACCAAGTTGGCGGCGCGAACATGCGCCGTGGCTCTCTGAGTTGCTGAAGCTGTTCCACGATCTCCGCGCCGCCAAGCGCCGAGCCTGCCAGATCTCGCGCTGTCGCATCATCTTATAACGCCGCCTTTGTGTGCAATCCATTTTACAATATCCCCAGGTATTCCGCATTATGTTAGCTGTGCGCTCTGTTTTTGTCATTGACACTACTGAACCATGAAACTATTTTTAACATTACTGTTTACATAAGCCACCATCCAGTGTCATGATACCTTCTTTATGGTCAGGAACTCAAATGCTACACAATTACAGTTCACTGCATACTGCTCTTTGCCTTACCTGTTTACTGTATCTGTTGCACTCTCTTTGAAAATAAAGTGATAGCAGCAAGCGCAGCCGATCTTATCCAAGCTATGCTTTGATCGTTTGGTTTGAGCTATATTACCAGATGGCGACGTGGTTTGCCTTACTCAGGCTGCTCAACAAAATTCTAAAAGCTAGCACTTTGTCCAAGCCTAGGCGCTCCCAATCCGTTGTGAAGTAGTCTGAGCTGGCTGATCTGGCGAAACTGGTCATAGAAAGCCAGTGCAGGGAGGTGGGGAAGGAGGAAGAACTTCTGCAGCGGGGCTGCAGGAGAGAAGAGGAGCCTGAGGTTGGGTTCAGGTCTGAGGACATTGCATTAGTTTGAGCTGGGTGAAGTCAAAGTGGGGCAGGAGGAGAAGAATATTTTTGCACTCCAGCCTTTGGGTGAGTTAGCAGAATGGGTGGGTTGGAGTTACAGATCAGAGTAGACTAATGGGAGGCTGATTAATTATTTAAAATTGAGTAATTTCATCAATTGGTTAAAGGACCATTTCCGATTGCATAATATCATCCATTTATTTAATTTTTATTACCTATTTGTTGTATAGGGGCCGACATTCAGGAGTATATAGTTAAATTTGCCAGTGCAAATTAGGCATTTTCCAGACTGGGTTTGGTATTCCCAAGGCTACAAGTGCAGCTGTCTAAGCTGCATTGTGTGTGCTGTGTAGTCACATTACCTCACTATGATGGGCAGCATGTGCAGCCGACATTGGCTTTGGCTATAAGTAGCTGACATATGTGCTTTGCTCTAACATATCTATATAAATTCTTTTAGAATGAATATGTGTTTATTTATTTCACTCATAATATATTGGAAATATAGTTTCTTCCTCCATATATAAAAATCCAAGCATTTCAACAGCAATCTATTATTTGAAAGCAACAACATCACGAGGTGGCCAAGCTTAACCAGAAAACCGCATGCAACCTTGCGATAAAAAAACCAAGTACAAAAGCCGAGGATTGCAGCAATCGACGATGTTTCGGCTGCTTAGCTGACCGGCCCGGTCGTCATCTCTGGCAAATTGTTGTCGGAGCTATAGGTATATATATATGTGTGTCATTTTTATTGGTGTACTTATGCCTGCGTTAGGAGCGTATTAAATAATTAGACATAGTTAGTGTAGAATCTTTTTTGACTTATGAATTTCTGCTTTAGTTATAAGTATATAAATTTTGTTGATATATTGTGCAGCTGAGTTACACCTTTTGTGGTTGCTGGAATTGAATTCAGCAAAGGATAGTAAGTTCAGGAATATTGCATGAATTCATGTATATAACATGATTTTATTGATTATCCGCATGAGTCATATGTTTTTGTTAGTATTGATTATGATTTATGTAAATGGGGTATTGATAGATAGCACAGAAAAGATGCAAGGTATGTGGAGGGTCAGGACTTGTTTTGACCAGGAACTACACGTGAAATGTCCTGAATGTGGTATGCTTCCATCCTTGATTTTCTTTACCAATTTAATGTTATTAACAAGGGACGTGATTTTTTTCAGTTTTCTCATGGACTCATTCCCTCTTGTTTCCATCTCTTGATTCTGTTTTAATTGTTGTCCAAAGTTCGAAGAAAAAATGAAGTGCATGGAAATTTTATTTTTGTTCTTCCTTCTCGCAGGTGAAAAGCACTATGTTTTTAATTTATCCAGTTAATTCATAGTTTCATTTTCCTTTTGTGAATTTTTCTTCCAGGTGGATTTCTTCCTTAGCGTCATGGAGAAGATTCTTTTCTGGTTAAAATAAATTTATTTTTAAGTGCATCTACATCTTCCATAAGGTTCAATGGTGGCATTTTATCAATTTTATGCTGCAACTTGATTTGAAGCATAAGAACATTTGTGCATTTTTGACGTGTGATTTCCCAGAGCTAGGACAGGAGTAGCAGCAACAATGTGGAAGCTTTGTAGAAATTGTATGGGGAAGGTCCCGCAATCTGCAGGCAGAATAGGACCTGTGAATAACATGTTTTCACATAATCGTGTATGCTGGCATATTTGAACAACTGTTATATACACATGTCAATTTTCTTAATTGCGCAGTATTTAAAGAGTTGTAGTTTGAGGCCACATCAAGCTGATTTTGAGTTTTAAGCATAATAGCATCTTGTTTGGAAAATGTCTTAAAGTAATTGCGTACCATTCAGTAGTGCGATATATTGAATAGTTAGTTAATTTGCGATGGGCCAAATGAATCTTGTAGTTTTTAACAGTCGCAATCTTGAATTCAGGTAATTAATCTCACTTCGAAGTGGACCATGTTTTATTACAATCATCATTTCAATGGTCGGGATGATGAAATTTGTGTTCAACATATTCACATGATTATATCCTGGCCCATCGAATGATAATTGTATTAAATCGTGTAAGTATTCTAATCAATTCCACAATTTTAGAGCCTCTTTTGACAAGAAAAACTACTTATCCTTGTTGTATACCTTTCATAAACTCTCATTTCAGCATCTGTTGAAACTTTTTTGGCATCAACATTCATTTGGGAACACAGGTGCAAAAATCAGGTAATAAATATTCCGATTCAATGCAGACATAAGTTCAAATAAATGCCCCTCAGTTCTTATCATAAAGTTTAACAGGCCGGGAACTTGTTGGGAATCCCACTTGGCCCAAGTATAATGTTTTTGCTCAGATTAGGACTAAACCGGCATCATGAAAACTGAAGGACTGGTGAAGCATAATTGGGCACCTAGAGGCACACCACATAACAGAAGGTCTTGGCCAAGATCTCACTAATCTCACTGTTTTATTAAATTAGAGTCCAAACTTAAGGTATAAAAACATAGTGTAGATGAATACTATTAGATCGTGATCATAAGTGAAGCTGTGTCAGCCTATGTTAGAAATGAAATCTCCATCAACCTGCTCCATGAAATATAAATATTATATTTAGTTGACTAAATTTCTATTTGAGATAATTGTGGGGAACAAATTTTACACAATAAGTACAACTAAATTCTTGCAGAGGGATGACTTTATAGGTGATTGGTGAAATTGCACTGTGAGCGCATAGCTGGCAGTTGGAGGGTTTGAAACCTGCTATCATGCCCGTCAAGTAAATTAGTTGTTTAATGGCAGGGAGACCCGTCAAGTAGTGGTTGTTTAACTAAAGGGAGACATGATGAGTGGTGCCATTAAAGTCTTAAATAAGCTAGATATAACCACATCCGAGATCCTTATTATGACTGAGCCATGATTATAAGAATTATTATTCCATCTCGACGTTAGGGTTCATTCCTTAACCAACTCTGTAGGCTAATTAGTGATCAGGCCTTGCTGAGTCAGAGGAATAGCTTTACAGGCTTTGCTAAGCCTTTTAAGGCTAATTTGTTGAGCTTAATGGCCCGTTCTTTTTATACCAAGTAATATTACAGTTGATGAAAGATCGTTTGAATATTGAGTTAGGAGTTATATATTTCAACTTAAGAGCAGCAACTAATAAATAGTAGCAAAGCTTCCTTTTTACTTATTACCTTTTACTTATTAACATCATGGTGCTAAAGTCCCAGCCTGATTAGCTTTTCTCCTTTGGAGATCTATTACGATGACTTTGAAGAGACTTAAATTCTTCAAACCCTCGCTCAAACTTATTAATAAAAATTAGATCTTGTACATTTATCATAAGATGTACCTTCATGTTAATTCTATCAACTGTGAAGACGTCGCAGAAAAGGTTTGATTATTTCCTAACAAGGTCAATATACTGGCGTTGTTTTGATTAATTAATCAGCACAAAAGGCCCGGCGACACTTGGTAGTAAACGCTTTACCGTTAGTCTTACCTAATCATGACCACATTTTTCATGCTTTAATATGTGCATGGTATCTCACTCAAAATTTATTGCCAACATATATCATAACCAAAATAGGGATTTTGTGGAGGGTTTAGAGAATCTTTTTATCTTTACATTCTAAAAAGTGAGAAGAAGAATTTTAAAAAGTAATTTTATTTTAGTATAAAAATTTTGTAGCACATTGAATATTTCATTGTATATATGGAGAATATTAGCACCTTCTCATATTTCTTTTTATTATGCAATATTGTTGCACGATAAATACGAAATAATTATTTATTTTTTTAGAAGTATTCATTTATTTAAAAGATTATGCGTGTACAACTAAATATTAATCGTTTAATTATCCAATGATTATCGAATAAATAGACAATGTGTTTCTCACTTAACCATTGAAATTTTGACAAGCGTTAATCAGCGGTTAAACAACAGTGATGGCCAAGCCGGCAATCCACCTTTAAATGGTAGAAGAGAGAAGACTCACATAGGCATTCGGCCTCCCACGGCCACCATCAAATTGTGATTCATAAATTGTTAAAAATTGAACCTAGGGTAGCCGTGTGGAATACGGATACGAAATTTGCTCAAGCTATAGGCCACCCATGGTGGTTTTTAACTTGATTAAAACAATTTTTAATTTGATTGATTTTGAGGAGTTGAATAATGACTTAGACATTAAAGGATTATAATCATCAAGCAACACTTCAAAATGAAAAGAGACTTCAAAATGAAAAGAAGAGAGCTGAACAAGCAAAACAAGAAGGTCAGTGAAAAGATTTCTAATATCCCCTATATATTATTGTCAAGTAGATGCTAATAAAATTTGGATCAGTTTCTACATATAGCCAAAAGGAATCCAGGGAAAATATGCATAGCCTCCCAAGAAAATGTGCAATCTCGCATTGTGAGAAGGTTGTTTACTACCCAAGGTTATTGTAAAGAAAAATTCATGTGCCATCAACAGTAGTAACTTCATTCCAATTACAAATGAAAATCATGTACTGATGTACAAATATACATATATTACGACGGCGTGATGTGCTGCAGACGTGATATATTTACAGTTTGAGAACGCTATCTAAATATACAGTGCTCGATCGAAAGTAAAGTCGAAACCCTAGGTAGATAAAACAAATATGAAAATAAACGGAGCATGGATATATTCAACCTGCTTTCCAGTTTCCACAATCAATTGGTCTTCTGCTTGCGAAGGGCCTTTGCTTTCAAGGGATTTCAATGGACGTACGTTCACTGTCATATACTAATATATGATGGAAATGGCTTTTGGCCTTTTATTCACAAAAAATCAACGCTAGGCAGTCAGGTCCTTATCTTGAATTAATTTCTGAATATAAGCTTTTAATATATATCAACCCTGCCAATTGGTCTTCAAAGTCAAGAGTAATTATAACTATTTTGTTGTTTGCATGAAATCTAAAGCAATCGCCCTTCCTGTTGAAGGTGAATTAATTAACAATACTAATTAAGGGTCGACTTAGGTGAAAGTGCGTCACCGTTAAATAGATGCGTGCTGTTAAATAAAATTAAGATTCATTTAAAAAATTTTGCTTGGAAATTAATGCGAGCGAATTGATATCGTACCGTTGAAGATAGTACGTGCGAAACCTTTCACATAATTAAGTCTATTTTTTATTCGCTTCGGTTTCTACTTTAGATTCCCTTCCCATCACTATCAAATTCATCGAGTTTCTTTTTCTTTTTAAAAAGGGAACTAGGCGGTGATCAAGCAATAGCGATCTACTTTTTAGAGTCGGGAAGACTCTTCCGGAGCATTTTAGGCCTCCCTAGCCACCATCGTGTGATTCATCGGGCGCCAATGGTGAACGGAGACTAGTCATGTGGGAATACGGACTGAAATTACTTCAAGCCATTTGGATCGCTTCGTAATGATTTTTAATCGGTTTTGAGTTTAGATAGAATGCCGCGATATACATGCTAAGTATATATATAATTACATATCTATTTTTCTTATAAAAAATTAGTCAGATTAAATAAGATTGACACATAGTTGTACGATTATGTAAATGAGTCCGTGTAAGAGTACTGTGTTATATATTGCACTAATTGTTTTCCTTACGCTTCAAAATAAATGCAGCAAATCAGCTTGCAAAAGGGCATGTATTTGGAAAATCAAGAACGTCGATCGAAGCTTGGATGATATACGACGCAAAATGAAGAAGTAGTGTTTGTTGGTTCTCTATCTCTTGGCCTTAGCCCTGATTTTGGTCGTATATAATTGAAAACAATTATTATATGGTATGCCTTGTTAGAATAAAGTGGACAAAACATACAGTTCTGAGGCTTCTTGTATATACTTGGACACAGATCATCCATTCCACTCTAACCTTCAAATTTGGTAATTTGTCAATTTTCTTTAGGTAAGTTCGATTTTCAATACTATGCTACTAGAGCCGTTCAATGCAAGCGGTCTGTACGAAAATACAGGGGGCCTCCTTAATTAGTAATTTCCTTAGTACTATTTGGAGCAATTAGCTTCTTTCATTCAGTTTTTCTGCTTTTGACAGGGGAACATAAGAATTAATCACTTTGACCAAAAAAAAAATGAAGGAATGAGATACACTTCAGAATAAGATTGTCAATCAATTCAGTCCGGCATTAGAATTTAATCTAATGAAACACAATCTCTATTATTAAGCGACATCTGTCGAATTAATGAGCAGAAAATAAAAGTAGATTCTTGTACCTTCTTTCACTCTCGTGAGAAAAGTAAAAGCACTCATTTGAGAATTTGGTGATACAATTTTCTGAAAGTGTGCCCCATTTTGCCCCTAAATTTTTCTGGTAGAAATTTGATTTTTAGTAGCTTTTGTCTCACACACTTTCTTTTATTATTAGTAATTAGATTTTAATAATCGGCCCAGCGATGAACGTGATTAAATAAGAGTGTAGAAAAGAGAAAAAATTGTGTTTGCTCATTTCTTTTCGTGTAAATCGAAGTCAAACAATATGATTACTCCATGTCTTTGGGCTTTAGGTTGTAAAGTTTCCTTGAGTATACACATGACTAATTGAAACACATAATTCTTCTTGTTTCTGGATAAAAATATATGTAGAAAAGCATATAATTCTTAAATAGAGTAGAATGATTGAGAAGGATAACCACGTCCATGAATTCAACGTCCAATATTTACTCTTACTTAATTTTTCCTTAAATGGAGTCTCACGTCACAAGTCAGTCTGTGACTGAAGGCGATTTATGAAGCAGTTATCGTAACGTGGGCGTTCATGTCCGACAATGCTGCTAGAGTAAGTTTTTTTTTTATGTGGCAATGTAGTAATGGATTGAGATGCCACGTAGCGGCTCAACTTGGTCAAGTGTAAATTACTCTTATGACTAAGGAGAAGGACTTATATAGGGTGAGTTTCATGGCTACGTGACATTTTTGTCCAATAATATAATGTGCAAGTTTTATTCACGCCGTAATATATTTATTGAATCAAAATATCGCAGCATTAAATGTTTATATTATTAAGCAATGTCGATATATTATTGAATCGAAATGTCGCGTAATAATAAGCGTATTACACATATAAATTGTTGTTCTCTATTGCTAAGTTATAATACAAAGAAGATGATGAAGGTATGAAACAAGAAATAAATAATCGGAGTTTGGGCGCTAATGTCGTACTATCAGTGGCAGCAGTGTAATTCATGAAAAGATTGAGGTTTGATGTTTGGTACTGTTATAAAGATGCAGATATTTATTTAGGTAGGAGATGATGTTTTTACTAAAACAGACTTTGGATCTTTACATTGAACTCAGAAAGAAAGAAAAGAAGAACACGAAAACTGAAGCTCAAGGGTGATCATCAACCCACACACATCACATCTGAGTCTGTCAAAACTGCATCAAGAAACTCAAATTAATGGGTTTCACCAAATTCCTTACTTTTAATTTTTATTTCATTTTTATTGTTCTTGAAATTAGTTTTTTTTTTTTTTTTTTATTTCTGGAATGTTTGCTGCAGTTGCATGTGTTTCTTCAGCATTTAGTTTCTTATGTTGATAGGAAGGTGATAACTGATGGTAAATTTAAGTAGCTTTGAATTTCCATTACTTCAAGCATGAATATGTGTATGAGAGTGCGAGAAGTAGTATTTTATCTCAAATTTTTCAATTTTTAACAAGGAGTAGGATATTCTACGCTAATTATATCTAAATTAAGGAGTGGGATTCGAACTTGGGTGTTGGGTGCGGACAGGAGGAGCACGCTGCTCTAGCCAACTTGGCTAAGCCCAGGTCTGCAGGTTTTCATTAAAGGTGGTTTGTACAGTTTGCTTTTGAGTTGTGGTGAGGAGTAGGATCTTGGGATCACAAATGCAGGAAAAAAGAGAAACCCTTTTGGATTGAACTTGTTTTTCTGTTTGTTCGAATAAAGATATGGCGATAACTAGTTCTAAGCGAAACCTTGTATGTTTTGAAGTTTCTCCTACCGATTGTTTCCTGAATCATGAATGATAAGGTTAAATTCAAGGTCTAGATTATTTGTTCAAACCGGATATGGAATTTCAGTTATTCTGAACACTCTCTTAATATAAACTGAAGTTACCCAACTACTGCAATGATCAGGCGCTGAAAATTGTCGCGATCGATTTATATATAGGACTTTCTCCTTTTCCACTTTACAGTTTATGCTAAAACGCCTCACCAGATAGAAATTATTTTGACAGCATTAGCTAGAACGTGTGGGCATCTAAATGAAATTAGCTAATATTTTTCACTAGGATCTTTGAAATATAAATTTTCTTTGCCAATCTTGATAACACTTATTGTCTTGTTACCTTTTCTGCAGTATGCACTCTCTTTAATATACACGTTTTCCAGCAGATTTTGCACTTCCAAGATGATTGCGATGATCTGCATGTTATGATGTTGTCAAGGTTAGGTGGCTCAACAGAGTTATCGATTAATTTGAAATTTTGTGCCAGAAAAGTTCAATAGCATTTCATCTGGTTGCAATCAATCAAACTAATTGGCCTGTCACAAAACCACAAGAATCTTACAAGCATATAATCCCAAATGTTTCTCACCGATTTGGAAGAACAGCCTGTGGAAAGAGCTTGGAGTCTTATTATTGGCCTTCCTTCCAGGGTAACTGACCATCAAGCATCCTCTGATAGGTTATCCAAGGAACACAGCTTTCAGGTTCGATTTGAACAACCGCCGCACCCATGGAATCATCCTCGAACCGGTGGTTACACAATTATGATTCTCATCAATTCAAATTTCTCAGGAAGATGAAGTCCAGCTTCACATCAGATGTGCATTCTACCAGTCTTGTGGCTCTCTGTCAGAAGCCAGTCGTGCATGTCCAGTAATCCAGGATGACCTGGAGCCTAAAATGGAAGAACTGGAAAATGCTTTTCTGGGAAATGATTCAGATCTGTGCTTTGACGTGTACGAGCATCATAGATGAGGCTTGAGCCTAATCAGAAGGCTTTATTCAGAAGCAACTGCTGGGAACAATTGATGTCAATGATTGCCAGGAGTGACTTAGAAAAGAGGTGCTTTGCATGTGCAAGCATTGGCAGACAATGATATGTCAACAACTGAATGGTTGATCTCAAACCCTCAAATCAGATGGTGTCAGTTTCAGTGAGCCAATCCAACGTTTAGGAGGCTTACATTTTGGAAGGTCTTATTGCAAGGTTGGCCTGGAAGTCAGGAGTTCTATCATGTGTCCTAAGATGCCCAGGCCTACCAGTGTACTGGGCTCCTCTCGTACATGCCATGCCACCATATGAAGTCTGCCGCCAGCACAAGTTCGGATATATGTCAGCAGGCTCAGGGCCTGCAGAAGCTGAAGGATGAAAGTAGAGGAGTTCATATAGGTGAACCTGCAGGCCAGCTCAGGCAGCCAATGGTTACTTTAATCCAGGCTTTAGCCACTCGGCCAGGAGGACTACAGTTGAGATCACGGGCATAGATGATTCTGCGTCAGCATGTATTACGAGAATTGAGGCCTTCATGTTGTGGGACAGAGGTGTCAGGCTTGCTGATCTGTGTAAGTGCCCTTTGGGTTCATGCTGCTGGAATTTTGGTTCGAGGTTCAACGAGGATAGGGGATTGAGCATAAGACTATTGCGTAATTTTTTCATCTTGCACCCGCGCAGATGAGTGTGAAGTAGTCTGTCCACGGGGACCGGTTGTTGAGAGACATTGGAAGTTTGTCGCCAAGGTGGTGACTCTTGTTGGGCCTGGAGTAAACACCAACACAAACCCCCTTCCTTCTTCGTTTGCTGAGGCAGCTGAGCTGGCGTTCAGGGCTGTCTTTGATTCAATTGATGTAGCTCTGCCAAGGAGCATAGGGAGGCGGATCAATGTGACAGCACTGTCTGGCACGAGAAATTGTTAACATTATAGCTTTGTGAAGGGCAGAAAGGGTAGAACGTTATGACTTCTCGGTAGTGGAGATCTGGTTCATTATGACGGTTTGCTGCCTCTTATCCACTTGGCTCCTTTGTAAAAGTAATATCCAGACTCTACTGCAGAGTTATTCTGAGAAGTATACGCTTGAAGAGAGATGGCACTTTATATCTCGCTGGATGAATCGTAACCACTCGGTTGTCTCTTGTGTGCATGGAGGGTAAAAACATGAAAATTTGTTTCTTGGAGTATATGGAGACCTAAAGTAATCTTACCGCTCTCGTTTGAACTCTTAGTGTTTAGCACCGTCAGATGTTAAGATATCTCTTGTAGATGTTGGTTATGTTATGTTTGCCTGTTTGGGTTATGCTTGCAGAAATAAATTAGCCCACTTTTTCTGTATCTTTGTGCCTTCAAATTTTACATCATCAGAGAAAACAAATTTAAAATCTAAATTTTGCTTTTAAATCATCAAATAATGTTTATTCAGCTGAAAACTATTACAAAACAAGGAAGTAGAGCATAGGGATTCCTCATAAATAAATATTCACAAAGTAGAAAGCAGTTTTGGTTTTCAGTTGAATCAGATTCATATTCTTGTCACACGTAAACAATTCTCCCCTGCGTTGTCCTGCCAAGCTGTTACAGCCCTGTTACGTTCTTCCGCCTTTGCAGATAAATGGTGCCCGTCACTTCAAGTCTCTTCTTGTACTCAATTGAATCTCATTCTTCACTCTATATTCTGTGTAAAAGTGAGTTAAGATTATCCTGCAAACTTGGAGCAGGTCGGGCCACCTGGAGGCTCGCGAGCTAAGCCTGATTACAGTGTGAGCCATTGTTGTGCTATAGAATCTCAACAGCTCGTTTCCATCTACCAGGCCTTCTTAGATGCCTTGTAAATCTCTCTTCGGATATCTTCTTCATATCTCTCTATGCTTCTCAAAACTTTTCAAACGTTGCTTTGCAACGGGTTCCTACCCTCAGGACGGTTTTGATCCTGTGACGGCGAAGGATTCATCGATACTCTTCGGACAATCATCATATTGATGTTTCTTGATGAGAATTTCCAATGTCAACTCTGATTAAAAGTATGAAGTTTACTCAAAGGCAAACAGTTTCCCGGGGGTTAGCAGATAGTTACAGGTTTAGTACTAAAGTAGAACCTCTACATAATCAATTATGTTTGGGACTATTAATTTGGGCCTTCTATATAGAGAGGTTATTACTTAATTGAGTTGTGGTTAAATATAATATATAAGCCGGTTTAACATGCACTACTGCCAGAAATAAAAATTTTGAAGCTCTGTGAAATATTAAGTAGAAAAATTTAGAAACATATCAATTTATAAAAAAGTCGTATTAAACTTTTAAACTGAGACTTGATACACAATCTCTGCTTTAATACCAATGCCTGTAACTCAACTCAAGTCTCAAACTTTCAATCTAATACCTCAAAAAAAAAAGAGATGTTTAGTTGAATTTTATACATATTTTTAATATAATAATATACATATTATGTGTATTTTATATATTTTGTCCACATATAATTTATTGCATTATATAGTTTGTAAAAATAAAAAGCGTAAACTAAATGAGATTTTTGATTTGGTTTGGTTTTACCAAAGCCAGACAGGCAAAAAAGCAAAAAAATAAACAACTCAATCGGTTTTGAGTTGGGTTGATTTTGGTTTTGATTTTGTTTTTATTCTTAATGCAGAAGGTTATTCATTTATAAGTATCATTATTGAGAATTCTACGGTAGATGAAAAAATGAGCCACCAAAAATTGAGGATACAGCAGATGAAGCCTTGAGTTGCTGAGGTCAAGACTTGCATGAAATAGGGACGCCAACATCCCGATTGTCCACAACCTATACATGTATTATGTATTTTAGTTTTTCACACAGCGATGTGTGAATGTTTTAGACATCACCACCATAGCTTCCCGTTAGGGATGCAAGTTGGAATAGGTTTCATTCATGACAAAATTTAAATCAAAACCCAAAAATTTGAGAAAACAAATGGAATAGAAGTGGACTCCATTTAAATTCCTAAATTCTAAATTTTTTAAAGTGTTCCAAATTTATTTCAATAAAAAATTTCAAAAATTATTATTTTTTATAGTTATTTACTAAAATTACGTATTTGTAATCAACTTTTTGTATTTCCTTATTGAGTTTGGATACATTGTTTTTATATTAATCACATGCCTTATATAATAATGAATAAACATACTTGTATACTAAAAATTTAATTGGATGTATACTGAGCATATATCAAATATTCAGAAAGATAATAAATTTTGAATATATGAATTTGGAGTTACTTTGGTTGAGTTTTGAATATTCCAAAAATTCAAATTTGCAAGTTGATCCAAATAATTCAAATTACAAATGGAAATTAAGCCTTAATTTTTATTCGATCTCTGTTCTAAATCATCATAGTCCCATTTCATGCACATTAGTCCATAGTTTGAAGCCTTGTAGCATCCTCAAGAGAGGTAGCATTTGGGTAGTAAAGTTAAATTTGCAATGCCACGTAGGAAAAATACATCTCCAACGAAGGTAGCAACCCAATTAGCATTGACCTTTTAAATATACAAGGTTAGAGCATCTCAGTGGGCTCCATAAATGAGCTCTAGCAAAATATAAGGAGTAGTTTGAAAATTTTATCTCAATCACACTTTCTATCATGCTTCTAGGATAACCAAAATCCTAGGAGCTCCCTAATTTAGGGAGTGAAATGAGCTCCTAGCATTAATTATTAATGTTTTTAATAAAATTTTAAATAAAAACTTAATTTCTATTTGTTCACAATTATTATGACTGCCTAGATTTAGAGAGTGTTGGGGTAGAAATTTTTGCAGGAGATACTAAAAAATAACATAGTCTTTTAGTTAAATTTTAATTTAAGTAGGGAGTATGATTAGAGATGCTCTTGGTTGCTACTTCTTCAAGTTAATAAATTGGGTCTTGCAATATATTTTATTCAAAAATTTTTATTTAGTAAAGTTTGAAAATAAAATTTAGGCCCCCACAAAATGAGATAAAGTTAATATATTAGCCGCTTTAAAGTGAAAGATAAAATTTGAAGAGTTGGTTGAAAAAGTGAGTTGGAGTGACAAACTTTTAAAAGTAGCATAAAAGTGCCAAATGGATTGGCAAAAAAACTTCGAAAAGAATTTGCTGCTCCTTTGGAGTTGCTCTTATAACCTTAGTAGTTTATAGATTTTTTTTCTCAGCAAGAAAAGAAAAAAGCAAAGAAAAGCTCCCATATTCGCGTCATTTGGACAGCATCTTTATAGCAATGTACCTTGTAATAGAATTTTAAAATTTGCAAGACTTAACATCAGTATCATAAATAAATTTTATCATGCTCAGGTGTATGGTATGTCTCAGGCATGGAGGGTAAAATCTTTTCTCTTTTATTTGGTCAATATGTTTGAAGAATACAACGATCCAAAACTCCGGTGCATATGATCACGGCCAGTTGACTAGTGTTGAAATTGAAATGATTCAGAAGCCTTCATGAAGTTTACAGATGTGTGGTACGTACTAATGCAGCAAATCAGTTGGAAGTAGAACATTACCATGTAACTCTGCTCGCGTGTAGCTTCATGGTGTATCAGTTCCCAGATTTGAGTCGCATTGCCATGATGAACTGGTATAAGTTTACTGTCAAAAAATTTTCTTCCTGAATTGCTGTTTCTTCTGTTACATCTTTCCGCAGGCCGGCGAAACTGTGTCTGCCACCTTGGTTCAGCACACATTGACCACACGACATCCTTGAATGACCATCAAATTGCATGCATATCTGTTTGTTTGAGTGAGTGAGTGATGAGAGTGTGTTTTTGTATTTGTAATTCTACTTCTTCACTGCTGCATGTAGGTACAATGTTTATCTTTACTCAGTTTAAGGCTCACGCTTTTATGTTTGAAAATAGTATAACAAACAAATGCTGCCATAATTATTCCTTGTGAGATTTCACTATTGTTCTTTTAACAGGAGGCGTGACTGGAGCCACGTGTGTACTGCAGTGAGTCCTCACACTTCAAGAGCTATATTTAAAATTAACTATACATATATATATATATATATATACACAACGATATATTAATATTAAAAAGTAAGAAGAATAAATTGATATCGGCTAGTCATTTATAAAATTGAATATAAGACCTTTCAGGGTTGAAATAAAGAGAAATCTTAGGGTAGACCGTAGTACAAAGTGGTTGCAAGAAAATTAACTTGTATGGAGTAAGCGAGTGGAACTAGTTTTCACATTAGTGCAGGAGCGAGTATCCACGTAAAAATTTGAGGGGATCGATGGGGTTTCAGTCAAGAAAATAGAGGGGCTTTGACAGGTTCAATGCACTGACGTGATATATAGTCGGAAAAAGGAACCTTGATCTCCATTCTACCTTTGCTTTGACAAATGCTGTATGGATCCTCGTAGCCAGCAGTTAAAGTTCGTCAAAGAATACTTGAGGGGATTGAAAAGCGATTAACCTTATGAGAGGGTTTGGCATCCATGACTCGAATTGTGTAGTTGTCACCCTGTGACCCACCTTAGTCCACGGTTAAATAGATCAAAAGAAATCAACGATGGGGTTAAACATGGGTGTGTAAGAAGCTAAAATATCATTTCCCATACTACTAAGTCTTCATGTTCGTGTTACTTCTCTCTTCGTCGTCCTTATACATTTTCTTTCTTTATTTTTTATTTTACTGAAATACATTCATTAAACACTGTTCTTTTTCAAAGCAATCTTCCACGAGAATCCCATGAATGAAATTAACAAAGCCTAGAAATCTTTTCACGCGTCTAGAGAGAGAAGCGAAGCTTTCCTTTCATAAATCAACGATCTAATTCGCACCTCAATAATGCAAAGTCTCCGGACTTAATTATATACACTAGTAAACTAAAATTAATTACAACTAAAGTAGCAATTAACAAGCTAACTAAGCTCACTAATCAATAACTAGATGAGTCGTGACTACTAACACTTTAACTCACTGTTTCTACTTGACTATCAATCAAATGCTTGGGGCACCAGCATTAGATTGGCTTTCGAATAATGGCGGGGTATGTGAAGGCCTTTAGTCAAGATATCGGCTAGCTTTGCTTTGCTTGGAATATGAGAGTCCATTTCGATATGAAATGAAAGTCGTTCGATATGTTTTGACATGAAGCGGGATTACTAATTTACTAGCAAGAGGCAAATGCAAAAATATTATCACGATTCACGGCGAGATGATGGAAGGATTATCTAAATAGACATGGAGATCACCAAAGAAGTTGTCTCACCAAGACATCTCGGTGATAGCCAAAGCTACGTATTGACCTCGAGATTGAAGACACGGAAGCTGTACTTTGCTTTCTTAGCACCCCAAGGTGGCAAGATAGGAAAATACTTTGGTACTTATTAGTGAGTATCGATTATTTGACCCTCTAATGTGGCCTAACAATTTTTTAACAACGTGTCTTTTAAATTTTTCTCTCAATAATTGCTATTTACTAACCAAACACTAGCTATAAATTTTTAATCCATAACCAAACACAACCTTTCTTCTTCCTTCTCATGCATGCGCCATAGCTAGGCTTATTTTGAGTCGGATCGGATCGGAAATACATGCTCCCAATTCCAATCCAAAGTATTTGGAAATGAATATACGTTCCAAATTTGGAATCGAATTTGAATTCCATAAACTCATTCAGTTGGAATTATCGGCATTTAGGAATTTTCGGATATTCGGAATCGGATTAATTTTAGTACACGATAAATTAGACAAATCTAAAACCATTAAGATATTCATTTGTAGTGAAGAAATGGGAAGAATATGTTTCTACAGAACACGCTAAATTTAATCCAACGGTTATATGGTTTTTCGGTTTGGGTGATTTTTAGTAGACATAATCTTTGAGGTAAGACATAAAGATAGACGAGTTGGATCGTTAAAATACATTATGAAGTGGGTCCTTGCACAAAAACTTGTGTCAAAAGCTTGTGTCCCCGGATCCTAACTCATTATTATAGGTTAAGTATTTGTAATGTATCTTTAAGATTTTGAATATATCTACATAAAGGAATTATGAGATAATGCAAACATATTATTATACATATATATATTAGTAAGTATATTGCTATAAATTCGGCATATTTAACATTTTGGAATTTTAAATCGAATGAGTTTGGCAAAGTTTTGAGGATTCCGAATTCAAATTTTCAAATACATTCCAATTTCTATCCAATTTTTTTCAAATTTAGAAATTTTGGGTTTCGATTCATTTAGGATCTTTTAGCCAAAATTGGAAATTGATTCGATTGGTCGAATCAGATTTCTATCAAGAGATTGCATCTGGCGATTCGTGGGCAGGCCACCTAACCTCTTTCCTCAAGTCAACCACCGAGTATATCCAGTATCGTCCAATACCCACTATCTTCAATCGTCGTCCCACCCCACTCTCTCCTCAGAGCCGTCGTTCACCCCACTCCCACCTCCTCGTCGAGACCAACGCACCACTTCCTCTTCCGAGATCAAAAAGGATTTCTAGTTTGAATCGGACTCATTGTTGTAGAAGGGGAATTGGAGGTGGGTGGCTAGAAAAGAGAAGGATTGGTGGTGGGATTGGTCGTTAAGGGTTGTAGAAGAAGAGAACCATGGTAGCCATGGCACGGAAGATTTGCGGACTTGCTGGGGAAGATGAAGTCCGTTTGGTCATTGGTTTAATAAGAGAAATGGGTGTTTGGTTACTTGGTTATAAAACTTTAACATTTAACGTCTTATTTTTATTGGACCACATAACTTAGTAGTAAAATGGGTGCGACTCCACGACAAGATATGGGGTTAGTGGCGCATCTTACTAGTTCAATACCTATTTGAAGGGCTTTCTTGTCAATTCCAAGCGTGTACGCTTGCCGTAGGCCCCAAACATTGGGCACATAATGTCACGTGACATGCTTTAACGGAATAAATTACGAGACTATCGCTAGGAAGGGCGAAATTGATGCGGGTTTATGCATCTTCAGTTGGCTTTAGAAAGCATAGTACTAACAATTTTCATTAGTAGGATGGTGCCTAGTCTATAATGCCACAGATAATTTGCAACTCTTTGTCCATGGCTGCAAAATATGGAATGAATGAAAGTGTCCTTGTTGGAAGGATAGGAGTCCATTAGTATAACACATTCCTTGGTAAACCCATTCTCCTTCATGTCTTGGATTTGGAACAGAAAGCATTAGGATCTGGCAAATTTATTATCCAAGACAAAAGCGATGAGCAGGACAAAAGGCTAGTGGCAAGTTTAGGAATATGTAATATCTGTAGAAGTCTGTAGAAAAGCAGAGAGAGAAAGACTTAGAGAGAGAGAGGAAGACTTAGAGAGAGAGGAGGAATTGATCTTTAGTATTTTTCGGGAAGCTCAAATGGCTTGAGTTACATCTATATATACATACACGTACTTGCTCACTAAGACTTACGAGTTAGAACACTATGGTATTGTTAACAATCTAACGACTTGTTTCACAATGGTTGAGATGTAATCAAACATGGCAGTAATTAATTTGATTTTTCTTTTTAATTAGATTAATCAATTATAATTTCTTTCTCTTTCCGTTTATCATTTAATTATTATTTCATAATCTCTTCCTCTCTGATTATTTTCTCCCTAGTCCTCCTTCACTCCTTTTTGTTCTTTCTTCATCCTCTGATGGATGCCCCTAATAAAAACTCATTTAATTCTAGAAATTGAAATAACATGAGCGAACAAACCCAACTAATAATTTCATTGTTTTGACATTCTTTCTTCTTCCTCTCTCTTTTCTCTAATGTCTCGAAATGTCAGAAAATGTAATGACGTTCTGCTCATTTACTGGGAAAAAAACTAGATGCAAAAAAGTATAGTATAAGTATATTTTTAGGAGGACTGTGAAGTTCTTATCTTGCAATTTAAAATTCAAATAGTTGAGATTTTATTATGTTGATCTAGATGATATGCATGTATAAATTTGATCGAAGTAATTCACAGATGGAATGGACCAAATCAATGATGTTAAAAAAGAAAATCCTCATAAGAAAAAAATTTCATTGTAGTGTAGATAGAAATTAAAATAGATATTATGAGCGATTAACATTAGGGCTTTGTAGGATGTGGTTGGTACTTTGATAGTTTGTACAATGTACTTATGTGACCGTCAAGATTAGGAAAAAAAAGGAAGGAGAAACCAAAATGAGATAATGGGAAGACGAATGGAGAAGAAAGGAGAAGAAAAAGATTCAGGAGGACCAATAGGAGGAGGAGAGAACTTGAGAAGAAAAGTGGAATGAGGAAATTAAAGGGAGGTCAGGATTAATGGGAAATGCCGAGAGGAGAGAATAAAATCCTAATTAAGGATTTTTTTCTTTTTTCAATACATAATTATTTAAATTATAAAAATAAATTGGACTAATAAGATTATATCTCAATCATTAAATGTCTATAGATCTGACTAATTCTAGATTTGTGTCAAAAACACATGCTTTTTTATAATATCACAAATCCAACATATATATATAGTACCTAAAACCCCACCAACCTTTTGTAGTGTGATTTCAAATTAATCTTAACCTTTTTAAATATTAAAAATGCGTGTATAAAAAATGCCAACATGTTAAGTGGGTAGAAGAAGCAGATTAGTCTTCTGGCAATTATTATCGATTTTTTGATGTGGACAAATCTCATAATTTCAATACATACTTGGATTCCTCACATTAAATAGGTTCTATTAGGCCCAACCTCAAAACACTTTTCTGAAACTCTAGCCTACCCATTACAGTTGCCAAATGTAGGGTTTTGCTAGTTTGAAAACAGCATTCGTGGTGACATGGCTTGGAGATTGCTAAATTGAAATTATTTTAAAGGCAGAGATGATGCCAACATAACATCAGACTAAAGTGACAAGTGAGCTTCCTCTTGTATTGGAATGCCTTAGTGGAGATTGGAGGGTTCCTGTGTGAGAAATGGCATGTTTTGTAATCTGATGGTTATTTTCATTTAAGCAATTTTGTATACTAGCAAATACATATCGAAAATATGAAGTCTGGTTATCTTCCTTGTCTTCTCAAAATCTTGATATGCAGATATGCCAGATATGCCGTTTGCAGAAATATATGAACTGATTATTAAACCTCTTTGTTTTGTTTTGTTTTTGCTTAATAGTAGTATGCGACACATCAGGCAGATGCAGTGGACTTTAAAAGTGGATGTGCATCCAGCTTTACAATAAGGTGGCTGAAAGCCAAATTAAAGGAAATAAGAAATATTTGAATGAACTAATGGTAGGATATACAGTTGTGGAATAAGGAATAGTTGCAATAACGCGATTACCAAGTACGGGATCACAGTTTTTGCAATTACCAGAATTTAAGCTTGTCATACCACATAGCCTGACGTGAGCGACTTTCTGACCACTAAACCTGGAGGGGGCACAAAAGCGAGGAAGGGTAGGTGGGCCATAGGTGAGTTTTACAGCAAAAACATCCTTTAAGAAAATACTAACCTCGTAGTAAGCAATTATTAGTTTACGTCAAACAACTGTGGCGATATAGAATAGTAGGTAGAAATCAAGGTAAATGCAGGAAACTATACTGTCAGCGAGGCGGGGGAAAGCCAACGTTCGGCATAAAATACTTTATCAAAAGTTAAGTAAGAAATAAAGTCATACGAGGAAATTATAAAATCAAATACAGAAATGTCCCAGTAGCATCGATGAAAATCCGAGATAACTCCACGTCCCAACTACAAGATAAATGCTCGGTTGGTAAGCGGACACAAGTTCATGGAATATGTCTGTCATGAGCAGTGAGATCATGTAATAAAAATTCTGTGTAGCTAGTATTACCTAGATCAGTGTTTGGCGCTAATATCTGAAGGTTGAGGAGAGCCATAGGCCCCGACGTGGCGGCACCTACTATGGATCATATTGCCGGGCGACATGGGTGGTGTGAACAATCCGCGTGAAGGCGGTGCGGCGGACGATTGCAATAAGCCGCCGTGTAAGCCTCCCAAGTTGAGCGTGTAAGCTCATCACATGAATTGTTTTACATAAAGCATGATTATAAGGTAATTTTACTTTTTGGATAACCTTTAAACAACCAATAAATAAAGTATTCTAGATTTTGTGCCGAAAATACCAAGTAATTCACCACAATACGTAAAATACAGAGATACACCATCACAGAACAGGTATAAGAAATACAGCAATGGTAGATTAGGTGAACCCAGTATGATAGAAAATTACTCGTTTCCAAAGTTCACACCCAAATAGAGCTGAGCCCGTCAAAAAGCGAATATAAGATCCAAGCGCATAAATAGGGAATTAAAATAATTAATTCTAAACCCTCGAAGATAGGAGTTGGTATGATAATTATGTCACGCATACAGGTAGTAAATCACCAATTTAATGGCATAAATCAGATGGAAATATGGGTGAGGCCCACTAATTTCCATGGCCCTAATACTACCGAGTCGGTCTAACAAACATCAAGTCTATCAATTAAACCAGTGAAATACTACAGTACAAGGTCTACCAAAATACAGACAAATACTAAACTACGAGTCAATAAAAGTGTAGACATAAATTAAGTTTGCCAATAAGTAAGTTAATAGTCAATTTTAAAGTATAGGCAAAACCATTTATATAATTAAAACATGTAAAAACATTTAATTTAAGTGAGGGAAGGAGCCCACTCACAAATACGAAGCCGAAGTAATCCTAGAAAATCTTTTCTCGGGTCCACGAGGTCGCCAAACTATTTTCTGAAACCCACTAGGTGTGTGTACTCGAAATTACGAAGAAAACGGCGATTCGGATATCCAGCAGGGATTTCGGGGTGAAGCAAAACCGCCGCCGTGGGCGCCGTCTTGCTCCGTCGCCGCAGCGCCGCCACGCGCTGCCGTTTGGCCTCACGCAGCGCCATCCACCAGCGGCTGTGAAGTCCACACGCGCTTGATCCCGTCTGCCTTGGCAGAGTCCACGCGCCTCAGCACGCTTGTAGTTAAGAGAGGAGTGCGAGCGTGCACGTGCTGGAATATTACATTCTGTTACGAGAAATATTCTCTAACGGCGTTACGAGATATTCGTTGCCAGATTAGAGAATATTTACGGGGCGTTAAAGGATAGCGGAATATACCTCGGAGTATATTCCGGTTGGTTTCGGGTTGGCAAAATCAGGCAGGGTTGAAGCTCAAAATCGGCCAGCGTCACGAACGGTTGGCCAGCGTCGTTTCCTTTGCATCTCCGGCCGCCAGCGCCTGCAGTCCGCCGCTGCCGTAGCTGGCAGAAGAATTACTTGGAAGTGCGGAAAATCACGGGGAGCTTATTTCTTCACCATTTTTTCCACGAGGTACATGTCGAATTGAAGGCTGGAGATGAGGAGAGATCGAATTTACCGAATTTGGAGGCAGTTACGGCCTGAGGGTGGTCACGAACCAGCTCTGGAGTTCCATGTGTGCGATTTCAGTCGTTGATCCTCGTCGATTCATGCATGCATGCGGTTAAGGACTACGGGACCTCGAGGAAGGGTGGTGGAAGATTAGGGAGAAATCATTGTGGTGATTCACAGGAAAGTGGATCGGGGAAAGGCTCGGGAGTGTCAAAGCAATTCCGGAGGTTTCTCTTGGATTCGAATAAGGGCTCGGGTTTGCTCGGGGTGGTGATGAAGCTCACCAGATGTGAGATCGAGTGGAACGAGGTCAAAGAGAATTGGCTAAGCCATAGCAGCTCGGGGAAAAGCTTGGGTGTGCATAGTAATTTTGTTTGCTGGGGAAAGAGTGAGGTGCAGTGTGAGGAGAGAAAGGCAGTCACAGTACAAGAGTGAGGAGACAAGTGAGTCGGAGAAAGTGGGCTCCACGGCTTCACGAGCCTGGCTTGACCACAAAACACCGTCCAAAAGGAAATTACGGGAGCGTCACCAAAGTGCGCGTCCCGTGGTCGTTCATTGGGACTCCGAATTTCATCTCGCTCGCGTTCTGCAGCGTTCGTAGCGGCTTGAGCATGTAGAGAGGAAATACAAGTGGAGGCGTCGTCGACTACGAGCGCAAAAGTCTAACGAAAGATCAAGCCAGGCAAAATCATCATTTTGCACCTCGGGGAATAAAATAATATTATTCTCCGATCTTAGTGTGTCATGTCTGATACAAAATAAATAAATAAATAATTGATTACTAAAAACAAAAAACCTAGATTAAAAGAAACAAAAAACAAGAAAATTTTTAGCAGAAGAATGAGCAATATTTTTCGGTCTCGAGGATAATTGGTGAAACTTTTGGATTCGCAGACTGTACAAACTGCGACCATAAGTGTTAGTTTCAATAACCTTTTAAGATGAGTTATCTTTATCATCAAGCCATTCAACCTACACATGAATCGTTAATACGAAGACTATAAACTGAGGATCAATTTATGGTAATTCAAATGACGTTAGATCAATACTCTACCAATCAGGCGGCTATAGCTAATTGCATAATAAATCAAGGTACAACATGAATCAAGTCTTTATTCATAATTGAAGAATTAGTACTTGACTGAGTCTTAAACAATGGGGCATATAGCTTACATGTAGGTATATTCTCAGCAGTATATTACATATATTAGTTGTGTTAAAGTTTAAGGTTGAGGATGACACACCCCACCCTCGATGCTGCGTGGATGCCGAATCACGGGCGTCTTGGCCGGCACCTAAGTAAGTAGCGAAGCAAATTAAATGCATGACAACACTTAGTGGAAACAAAAAATTAAATTACTATTAAGTTTGCGGAAATCGATGTCAATGTCGTATAGTTAGGCGTACCTAATTTTGAAGCTTATTGGAAACCAAATAATAAAATAAGTTCTAAGAATCTCTATCCATAACGGATGGATATTATTATAGAAGCGAAAAGAAAAGATAAATCCCTACATGGTCGGGATAGATGATGAAACTGTCCACTTGCGAGATGCCTCTGCGACTTAGCGGATACACTTTATCACTATGTCTGAAGGGGGGGCGCAAAAACAAAGGTGTGAGTGGAGCGAAAATAAAAGTTTTCGCAAAACCTTTCTCTTTTCAACATAATAACCCTTGTTTGAAATCGATATATTTGCAAAATCATACTATCATAGTATAAATTATATTGGTTTCATTTGTTTCGGAAACCAATGCGCTACGAACTACATATGCATATTGACATTGATTCGCAAACAATAACTGCATTAAATTTTGTTTCCGCCTATTGTCGCTCGTTAGCCGTCGCACTTTCACGAGGTAATGCGACGGCTCTTTGCCCGCGACCATTATCTTGCGATAGTGGAGAATTGAGAATGTGTCGAAGGATGTCGTTGATATCATGCTTAAGAAAGTTTAACTAGAATTTAGGGTTATGGAATGTATTGAATGTTTATTCTTCTCTCAAAGGGAGGAATATATATAGTACAGGATTTATTTACAAGGCAAATTAGGAGAAACAAATCTATCCTAATTACAATGAACTAAATAGAAATGCAATATTCTAATTAAGGAAATTAATAAATGTCAACTCACCAACACTCATCGAGTTGGTTGCATAGATGTCGTAATGCCCAACTTGTAAAGTGAGTTGTAAGATGCTTGACTTGAAATTGCCTTTGTCAAAATATCACTTGATTGATCCTCTGATTTCACAAATAGAATTGAATAATATTCGCATCAATTTTCACTTAATAAAGTGTCTATCAACTTGACATGTTTAGTCTTGATCATGTTGAATTGGATTATGAGAGATATCAATAGTAGCTTTGTTGTCACAGAAATAATTTGTTGCCGACATAGGTGGATGACCAGGATACATGAAAGGCAACCTCCGAAGCCAAGTAGCTCTACCTCCTTTTTTGCCAAAATTTCACTGCGTATTACCTATTCGCTTGACAAGCTACCTTTTTTGTTTTCTTACTCTCCTTAAGTAACCAAGTTACCTCCCACAAACGATAAGTAACTAGAAGTGATCGTCTATCGGTAATATTTCTGCCCAATACGCATCAGTGTATCCTTTTATCTTTAAAGTGTCCATTCTTAAGAAAACATAATACCTCGACCTGGTCTTTTGACTTTAAATCTTAGTATCGACAACAACATTCATGTGATTTTCTATGTGAAGAATTATGAGCCGACTCCACTGACACTCCTTTGCATAGTGATATCACAGTCAGTATGAGACAATGGAAATTAACCTTCAACCAGCCTCTGGTAGCGTTCTTTGTTGGTGGAACACGATGGGGATATTTTGCAAGCGGTGATTTTGGACAATAGGAAGTATCTACAAGTTTGCAATCAAGCATCCTGTATCACATTAATAAGTCAAGGCATATTTTGTTTGAGACAAGAATATACCACGACCCCCATTGAGCCAACAATCATCAAAATACTTGGGCCACAAAGAAATTAACCAAAGTCTCAAAATTAGGTTTGCAAATAATTCTTAACCTGAGATTTCATTCATATCATCTCGCCTTAACAATCATATTGTCTACATAAATGATAAGTGTCGTTATCTTACCCATTATACGCTTTAAAAGGAAGCATGATCTGAGTTGCTGTAGAATTCATCACTCTCCACGCTGGCAGAGGCTTGAAATTGCCCGAACCCGCATACGTGTCTGTTGTTTGGAGACCATCTGGCTTTTTAACTTACCTGACTCCATTTTGCGTGGTGAGGTATATCTGGTAGAATATCCATATACTGTTCTTTAGATCCCATGTACTTATTCTTCGCATCAAAATTTATTATAGTAGCCGATCTGAATTCTTGAGAAAAGCAATACTCTCCATGATGATGATCCTCTCAAAGGGCATAAGTCTCTTTGTAGTCAATGCCACCACGGTTTGTGTATTATTTAACAATAACGATGCCTTATATCTAGTTCAATGGACTATCAATTTTATGTTTGATTGTGTATACCCGCCTTACACTTTGTCATTTTCCTCTTGGTAGGGAACTAATCCCATGTTTGATTCTTTTGAAGTGCCTCATTTCTTCCTCCATTGGTTTGATCCACCTAGTTTCGGACAATGCTTCTTTCAAAATGAATGTCTGTTAACTGATATTTTGTTGTATGAATGCTTTGCTGAGTTCCAGTGCTGTGGGATGACACATAATTTAGCAATTGGATATCTAGACTCTTTTGCTTCGCCAATTGGAGTATCTATTAGGTGGTTTCTCGAGTTGCCCCAGCCTTGAATTATTTGATAAGTTGGATTAGTTGATGTACTAATAGGTATAGTGGGACTTACCTTAGGAGTATTCTCCGAGAAGAATGGTCATTCGAGGAAAGGTACTCTGGTGAAAAGGGGAAGAAACCGTCGGCTTCGCCGCTGACTTGGTTTTGACCGGTCGGTCATCTTGATGCAGCAATGATTGCTTGCTCTGCGATGTATTAATATCCAGCAAATGCATTCAGTGGTGACCTTGATACTGTGACAGTTGCTACGAGGCAGGTCTTTGGGCACATAGAGCTAGTGGAGTGGAATGGCGACTCTCCCAAGTTAGTGCATTCGTTCTCCCGATTGTCCAATTTTTTTCACTCATTGTATCTCTATGAAGAGAAGAGTGGGATGGGGAATAATACATGTCCGTCTCAAAAAAAATCACTCCATTGACATAAGTGTGCAAGCGAGGAGGATGATAACTTAACGCGGTAGCCCTTTTGGCGTGCCTATTACCCGGCAAAACCCGCCAGCGTCTTGCTGCAGGTGAGTTTGAGTACGTTGATTCTTATCAAAGATGGACAAACGGGACACAGCCAAGGGTGATGGTGGCAACATCAAGATGGATAGTAGAGGACCAAATCGAGAAAGGCACATGTGAAGATGCGAAAGTCCAATACACGCAGAGAGGCGGTGATTCATGAATGGTGTGGTGTGACGCATTATCCCCGAGCGAGGAACATGAGCACCAGTGCTGGTAGCGTTATCTAAGATATGTGTTTCGTTCCAGCAACTCCGTTTTGTTGTGGAGTGCAGGGGATAAGAAGTTTCATGGGAATACCATGAGTAGTAAAGTATTGGACAATTATGATTCCGCATCACATACACGAACTGTGAGAGCAGTAAAAATCACGAGATGCTTAGCGAGAAAATTGAGTTTGAGCGAAGTAGTATGAAGAAGGTTTTGAAAGCGTGAATACATCACTTTTATTTTTGAGAGCAAATATAGCCACGTCATTAGGTACTTTTTATAAAACGTAAAGGATAAGGCACATGATGACTAAACCCTTGCAAGTCCAGGAAAAAGTAGAAATGGGGATGACCTGAGCTTGTAAGTCTGTCGAACCAAGAAGACGGTACTTTTTTGTAGAATGTAAACGATAAGGCGCATTGACTCTTGGCCAAAATGCAAGTATCCACATTTAAATCTAAGCAGAACAACAACAATAAGTTCGGTAGCAAATGCTTCAAACCAACAAAAAGATGGATGACCCACAACAGCGATACCCATGACCATATGTAAGCAGCATGGGTGTTAGAAGCCCCGCGCACACAAATTCACTCGACCCACGTCTTGACATCATCCACAAAATATAAAGTCCCCCCCTTTTAGTACCATTAAATAATCTCTTATGATAGAATATCTGAATAAGACAAAACTTGGATACATTGAGTACCGCATTAAATCTAATTGGAAGTGTGGCACGACCAGAGACATTAATTTATGTTTTAATGAGGAACAAGTAAGTATTGGGTAAAGGCGTAGGTGTAAGATTAACTGTGCCGACCCACCTAGGGAGGCGGCATATTGGCGTTTGGCGATCTTGCGTCGTTGATGAGTAGTCTGTAAAGCAATATCATGGGATCATAAAGTCATATGATGCATGGCGCTGAATCAATAATCAATCTAAGAATTACAATCACCGGGAAACATGTAAGCCCATCCATGGTTATCTAAAAGTTTCAAAAGAGTTGTAGGTCAAGCGAAAAGACACTAGAAGAGTCAAGAGTAGTAGGTATATAGAGTGACGACACGAGTGGTGTCCATGATGAAATCATGACAAGAGCCTTAATGGGAGTGTGCTATTTTGTTTATTTTATTTTTAAAGGGTTGCGGGCGAGCAAAGCCCTAGGATCTCTAACTACGATACCATGCTAATTTAGGGTTATGAATGCATTGAATGTTTATTCTTCTCTCAAAGGAGGAATATATAGCAGTACAGGATTTACTTACAAGGCAAATCAAGAAGACAAATCATCTAATTACAAAAGGAACTAAATAATACAATATTCTAATTATAAGAATTATCTTGGAATGTCCAATACACCAACATAAATAATGGGGCAAATAACTTTATGCATATTGGTTTAAGCTTGAATAGCAAACCTATATCAATATAAGCTGGTTTAGTTAAAGAATGACTATGATTCCTGAGGCCAGCAAAGCGTAATATGCTTAAACTGGTGCTTTAAATCTCAACTTAAATTTATATATTCCTTTCTATGAAAAAGAAATATCAACATGTTGTGAGTTCCAAAACCATGATTCACAGCATCCCATTGCTGAAGTTTTCTTTGGTGAAAAACATTAAATAATCGATAATCAGATTTAATCAAGATTTCTAACAAAAGTCTAATTGTGTAGAAATCATATCTTTATGATTATATTTTCAACTATAGTAATGTATCTTTGGGATTATATTTTCCTTACATGTAATTTCTTGTAGTCCCATACATGTGTACATGAAACCTTGTATTCATATATAATCATGATCAATACAATCCCCTCAGGCCTTAGAAATTCCAACTGTTCGCTCCTTGCTTTGCGGTTACCTTGTACCATATTCTTTTAGAAAACATTATCACATAAAGCATATTGTTTTGATCCACGTGTCAGAAGGAAACCAGCAAACATTGGTATAAGAAATATAATTTACTTTGAGGATCGAAATATAATCAGCAGCGATGATGATTAAAGAGATACAATTTTTAGGATGAGCTAATATAACTCGTCACAAATATTTGGGGCTTATAATTAGCAAGTCCTAAATTACAAATATATACACATGTAGTCAAGATTAGTGTGACTTTGGAGCAACCATTTCCAAGAAGAGAAAGGCAGTCCTTTACTAAAAATTGTGATCCTTGACCATTCCTCTTTATAGTGATGAGTGCTAGTTTTACGAATAGGAGAAATGTTTTGTCATCATAGCAATGAGAACCCTTCTTTTATTGACACAAATCATAACCAACTCCCACCTATCATGGGAAGGTGTTGGTTTGTCTGATTCCTGTATCCATGTTCAAAAAAATAAAAAGGGTTAACTATGTTGTCAGGTCAACCTCTATCATCGCAAATAAGGGTTGTGTTTTATCTCCATGGCAACTCTGTTAATTCCTAATTATCACATTATATTTTATCCTTGTTATAATTTGATAAGTCCAGCTAGGATTCAACACAGTAGCAGGCGCGAGAACTAAATTGGAGTATTGCATAAGCTACTACAGTGTTTAACTCTCAGGATTCTGGCGGTGAGATTGTAAGTTGAGATTCTCGCTTTGTTTCACTTACAATCAGGTGAATCGACTGTAGTGGTGAAACACTACACGATCTTGAATTTTTTGTTGTGAAGCATGCTACCTGAACGGAGTGTCTAGCATCTTTACAAAAAACCAGATGAGGACCCAAGCTGATCTCACGGGAGAAAGGGGACCTTTAGGCCTCGTTTGGTCACGCCATGCTGCGCACCGGATAGTACTAATCCCGATCTCGAGTGTTTGGTGGTAGCAGCGCTAAAATGGTAACCCGATATTTAAGCCGGACGCCATTTAGTACCCCTCACACCAAGCCGGTATAAACCCCAAGCCTCATGTATTAAGTGGTCAAATCCTCTCACTCTCTTGGTCTGGCTTGGGAAGGAGAATATTTGAATTACAGAAGTTCATTTTGAGGCAGCACTTGAGAGATACTATTAGCAATTAAGGCTCTTGCTACTTATTGGTACTCAAAAACAAAACTTTGCTGCAAACTTTGAGGAGTAGGCTACGGTGCTCGCAAGCGATGATTGCTCACACAATCTCAACTGTTAAGGAGGAGGAGGGAGGTGGGGAAGGAGGGGTGGGATTGAGTTGTGACATCAGTGCTTGCGAGCAAGCGTAGCCGATCCGGAAGCTTTTGAAGCCTAAATGTTGTGAACCAGAACCTGACTCGAATGCAGTAAGCTAAGTTGTATCATCCTATACCTTTGTAGAATCTTACCATGACAAAGGCTAAATACCAAGAGGGCCTTCAATGCGTCTTGGATGAACACCTTTACTTGGAAGAGTTGAGTTGCACAGAATCAGTTGAAGGTTACCTACATCTTTCGAAGTCTCTCTGAAGATCGACATTTCGTAGTTGCTTGCATTTGATGAGGATTTGAGTGAGTTTTATATGAAGAACAAATTGTGTTCTTCACACACACAGGTCGCCCTAACACCGATTATAAATAGTCGATGTTGGTAAGTCATTTGCATAAGCAGCGACTAATTTAGTCGATCACATCCGAATAACGATTATCCTCCAAAATTTGAAATAGTCGAGTCGATCAGAAACACACTTAAGCAGGGCTGTAGCACCTATCATCAGAATGTTTTTGTAGGTGGATGAATATGCTAAATAGAAAATGCAAAATACACTAATTTTACAAGTGTCCTCATTCTCAAGAATTGGAGTTACTTGCTTATGCGTCCTATTTTCTGCAGGTTTTCTATTAACTCTATATAATCTCATCTCACTAACTTTAATTTTCTTTTTTGATTTTTATTTGAATGAAAGAATTAAATATGACATATTACTTAAAACTTAAAAATATTTCTCTACCTTTTCTTAGCGTAATCCTTTGTTAGAAAAAAAAGAAAACAGTTTCACCATTTTCTGCAAGTTCATACTTTCTCTACATGGACAACTAGAAGTACAAGTGAAGAGATCAAATGATCATTTGAAATCATCAAATAGTCGTTTGGAATGCAGCCAAAATGGTCTGACTTTACTTTTTATTTTATATTTATATAGTCTATTTTTGTGGAACTTCCAAACATATCTTAACCTTTCCCTTTTTTTTTTGGGCATACGCATTTTTAGTAGCATAGATTCTAAGTAGAGATATTGAATGAGCATGGTGGGTTTTAGCGTTTGATTAGAGATTAGATTATTTGTTTATTATTTTAGTTTTGAGATGTGGTAGTGATTGAAGTGTTTTTTAGGGTAACATTAGTGTGCTAAGCAAAAATATAAATATAAATTTTTAATTAGATAAATGGAAAATGGGTTAACTTAAAATACAGGAGTAGGGTTTAAATACAAAAGTTAACGTCGCTCTCTCTTCTCTCGGATCTCACTCTTCTCTCCGCTCAAGCCTCCGCTTTCACAGTATCACCTCAGTGTCGCGTGTTCCACTGCCGTAAAGATGTACAGATCTTGCCATAGATCCAACGCCGCGCACCACTTCCTCCGACGCCGCACTCCTGCTTCCTCTTGGCGCCGCACCCCGCCTCCTCATGATGATTTAGCATCCAACTTCAAATTCAGGTTGGGATTTTAGTTTTTTTGACGTTTAGATTTCATTCTATTTCAGCTGAAATCCCCACATTTCCAAACCATTTCTATTTCCCATTGCTGCAATTTCCCTTCCAAGTTTAGCAATTCGTAAAAAAACCTAATCGACAGCTATCTCTTACATAGATTTTGTGGCAATGAGTGTTTTACAACCACATGATAAGGTCTTACCAACTTATATATATAAGTTTCTTTTTCTTACAAATTCTGTTTCATTCTTTTAACCAATTCAAATTGAATACAGTTTTAAATCCCGTGATGACCATGATAATTTTTCCTTGAGTTTTCATAAATAATTTTTACACAGTCATTTCATAGTACGCAGCTAGGGCTTGTTTGATGAGGTGCTTGGGAATGTATAATGTATTGCCACAATCTAAACACTTTAGTTAATTAGTTGTTTTACTAATTTTGTGAAAACATTTTGTTGTAGATTCAGGACAGAAACTCTTGTGAGTACTTCCTCACGGCAGCAAGGTTAGTGCTACGATGCAGTGTTTAAGGGAATATAAGTTGAGATTCTCACTTTGTGCTCAATTCACAATCTCAGTCGTCAGAAACTGTAGTGTAATACTAATTTTTCGACCAAACTACCGTCTAATTGAGTGTCTAGGACTACTACAAAAACCAGATAGAGGACCCAAGTGGTATAGGAAAAGAGGACCTTCAACCACCTATCTGTCTAGAATATTTTCATAAGGGACAGATAAATAGTACTGTCAAAAAAGTACAAGATGGAAGTAATTTTACAAGTGTGTCCTTTATTCTCAAGTGAAGTTGCACTTATCGTCCTATTTTCTCTGAGTTTTCTATTTTAAACTCCACCCATATCTAAGTTCACCCGGGTCAAACTTCAATGGTCGTATTATTGAAGATGATAAATGCTGTTGAATAGTTTAAGGTCATTGGGACCGCACTTGAATTAATCTGGACCATTTAATGGCCGTACCATTGAATAATACGTACCACTGGAGATTTTTCCCTAAGTTCCCTTACTACTTTATTTTTCTTTTGATTTTAATTGGATGAAAAGACAAAATATGGCATATTATAACTTAAATAATACTTCTGTCTACACAAATCTGATCCTTTATTTAAGACAAAAAACTTCATCGTTTCATTTCTCCTTGAAATTTGTTACTTTTCTCCATGCTAACTAAATTTAAATGCAGGAGAGTCAAATAGTCGTTTCGAGATAAGTGTCAAACAAGATAGAAACTGCTTATTTTTATTTTATATTATATTATATGATCATTTTTATAGTTGCCAAACATATACTGTTTAACAATTTTTTTTTTGGAGCATTTGCATTTCTCTATTAGCATAGATTCTAAGTAGAATAAGCTGGACAAGGCATGGTGGGTTTGTGATTTAGTTAGAAAGTAGATTATTTATTTATTGTTTGGTTTGAGTGTGGTGTGTTGGTGCTTTAAGGGTAACTTGAGAATAAGCGTGGTGTACTAATAAAAATTAATTAAAATTTCTATTAATTTGGGATGTAAATATACAAAATGGGTTAACTAAATAGGTAGCAGGTTTAAATACAAAAATTCTTCTCCCTCTCTTTCTTGTCTCGGATCTCACTCTTCTCTCTGCTCAAACCTCCGCTCACGGTATCTCCTCGGTGTCGCGTGCGCCTTGGAAAGATATATGGAGCGTAAGAATCCCGCGCCGCACTTACCGCCATCCTCCGGCATGTACCTGCCGCACTTCTCTGGCGCCGCACCCGCACCTCCTGGCGATGATTTAGCATCAACTGAGAATAAGTTGAGTTTTAGTTTTTAGCGTTTATATTTAAGTTCTGTTTTACCATTAATCTTGTAAGTCACGAATTTCCTAACAATTTCTATTACCAATTTGCTATAATTTCCTTCACAAACTTGACCATGAAACCTAATTTCTCAGTTGTAAGAAGCCTAATCAACGACTACTCTCTTACATAGATTTGTGGCAATGAGTGTTTTGCAGCCATGCGTGGGTCTGTAGCTTCTTGAATGGACCAATATATTAGTTGTTTCAATTTCATTTTCTGGCGACATGTTTATATACCACTTTTTTTTTTCTTCAAGTTCTGTTCATTTTTTTCTTAAACTGGGTGTAATCTCTGAACCATTTATATATTCACTCTATGAAAAAAATAATAACATGTTGAGTTCCAAAACCATGATTCACAAAATCCCAGTACTACAAGTTTTTCACTTTGGTGAAAAAACATTAAATAATCCCTGACAAATCATTCAATCCAAGATTTCTAATATAAGTCTAATGTCCACATGAAATCATATCTTTGTGATTATATTTTTCTATAAGTAATCATATCTTTAGGATTATATTTTCCATATGTAATTTCTTGTAGTCTGTATGCTTGTACATCAAGCCTTAACCCGCTCCCTCCTTGCTCTCTACGTTTACCTTGTGCCATATTCTTTTAAAACATTATCACATAAAGCATATTGTTTTGATGCGGGTAATCAGAAGAGAGCCAGCAAGCATTGGTATAAGAAATATAATTGCCCAGGATCTAAAAATATGATAATGACAATAGTGATTAAAAGAATGTGAATTTAGGATGAGCTAATATAACTCTGATGCCAAATGGCCAGGAAACTTATAATTGTAAGTCTAAATTACAAGGAAATATATACACATGTATCAAAGATTAGTGTATGACTGAATAACCATTTCAAGAAGAGAAGAAAGAGCAGATCTTCTACTCATTGTGATCCTTCTGCTTTCTGTATACTAGTGATAGTGCTAGTTTTAGAATAGAATGTTTGTCATCATATGAAAGCGAGACCACTTCTTTTATTGACACAAATCATAACCAACTCCCACCTATAGAAGCTGGTTGTCACAGAGTTGTATCCGCGTTAAAAAAATCAAAAAGGGGTTAACTATGTTTCCTATCAGTCGACCTCTATATCCTCAAAATAAGGGTTGTGTTTTATCTCCATAATAACTCTAATTAATTCTAATTATCATTATATTTATCCTTGTTACTTGTAATTTGATAAGTCCAACTAAGGATTCCAACATGAGTAGCAAGGTGCGGAGACAAGAATTAGAGTATTGCCTTATTACCCCTCTGATGTTAATACTATGAGTTCTAGGTGGCCGAGATTATAGTTGAGTTACTCACTTTGTCTCAGCACAGATGTAATAGTTAGAACTTGGAAAGTGATGAACACTATGCGATCTTGAATTTGTTTCGACAAAACTGCCTTCTAGTTGGTGTCTGCTTTCACTTCAAAACCAGATAGAGGATTGGCGGTATGGGAAAAAGGACCTTTAACACTATCTGTCCATAATATTTTCATAGAATGAAGAAATATTGGAAATCTTGTTAGTCATCACCCATTCCAGTGATCTGACCCACTGATAGTCCCAATTAATTTGCGAGTGGGTCCCAAATGAGATCTTAAACCTGTTAAACCAATACGTACCATTGAAATTTGACCGGAAATATACCACGTCCAAAAATCAGGACCTACATATTATTTTACAAGTGTCCTTATTATAAATTAGATTCACTTGCTTATACGTCTTATTTTCTCCCAAGTTTTCTATTTAAACTCCATTTATTCATCTAAGTTCACCCACTAAAATTTTATTTTTCTTTTTGAATTTAATTGAATGAAAAAGAAAAAAATATGATACATTACTTAAGCACCAAGAAATATATTTCTATCAACACCCACGAGGAAAGCCTAATCTTTTTGTTAGAACAAAAAACTTCATGCTGGTTTCATTTTTTCTCCCTCCCAAGTTCATGCACTGCTCCACATACTTCAACTAAGTACAAGTATGAAAAGTCAAATAGTCGTTCGGAATGCGCCCAAACAAGGTACAAGAAAACTTTACTTTATTTTATTTTGTTTATATTTATATAGTTTATTTTTTTGTCGTTGCCAAACATATACTGTTTCTTTCTATTTTTGGGCATCTGCATTTTTCTGGTATAGATTCTAAGTAGAGATGTTGGACAAGGCATGAGAATGGGTTTGGCGTTTGATTAGAAAGTAGATTATTTGTTTATTTATTTTATAGTTTAGTGTAGTGTGTTAATGTTTAAGTGTAACTTGAGAACAAATGTGGTGTAATAAGCAAAAATTTAAATTTAAATTTATTAATTAGATGTAAATGGAAAATGGGTTAAACTTAAATAAAGGAGTAGGGTTTGAATGCCAAAATTCTTCTCCCTCTCTCTCTTCTCTGGATCTCACTCCTCTCACCGTTCAAACCTCCGCTCACAGTATCTCCCTGCCTCAATTGTCGCGTGCCGCCTTGGCAAGGAGTGTATAGATCTGTAAGATCAACGCATGCTGCACCGCTTCCTCCGACGTTGCACTGGCTCCTACTGGCGCCGCACCGCACCTCCTCATGATGATTTAGCATCAACTTTAAATTCAGGTTAAAGTTATAGTTTTTGACGTTTAGATTTCGTTCTATATCCTTCCATACTTTTAAAATCCCCACATTTCCAAACCATTTCTATTTCCCATTTGCTGCAATTTCCCTTCCAAATTTCTTTCAATTCGTAAAGCCCTAATCGCTGACTATCTCTTACATAGATTTGTGGCAATAAGTGTTTTGCAGCCGCAGCGTGGAGTCTCACAAACTTCTTAGGAATGGACCAATGCTCAACAATTGTTTCAATTTCATTTTTTCTGGTATGTTTATATATATATATATATATATATATATAAGTTTCTTTTTTCGTACAAGTTCTGTTTCATTCTTTGTAATTCGAAATTGAATACAGTGTTAAATCCCTTGATGATCATGATAATTTTCCTTGAGTTTTCTGATAATTTTTTGTTTGCTGTCATTCATAGTAGCTAGGAGTTTGTTTGATGGGGTACACTTAGGAATGTATAATGTATAATGTAGAATGGAAATTTTAAAACCATTGATTGCTCGATCGATTTTCAGATTCTCGTTGGAATGGAAAATATCATATTTATTTTGCTCATTGTTTGTGCAATCTGAGCTTAAACTTGTTTAGAGCAGTGTTTGCATAATAAACCTCTTTGAATTGGAGGGTTCTTGTTGTAACCAAAGTTTGTATTTGGCCCTGTGTAATGAAATTCTCACAACGGTATTCGTGGCTACATGGTGAGATCTTAAACTCAATCTATCAGTTCGTGCGTGTTTTTATTTATAATTTCTACCAATAAATACAAGCCCAGGCACTTGTGAGGATGTGAGATTCGTCTACTTGCTCTGTCTCAAAATAAGAAACCCAGTACAAATCCCTGAATTTGACCTAATTTTCTGGATCTGATTCTTAGGTTTAGGGGTTTCTGTATTTGGAAGGATCTGAAACTTTTAAGCCGTACGAATGGTTGAATAATTTCCTTTTTCTTTCGTATAGTATGTGTGTGTGTGTATAGGTGATTGTTTCATGGTCATTGCAGGTGATGATAATGGAGCATGTTTGAATTGTTTTTTGTTCTAATGGGTGTACTTTTTCTTTTGTCGATTTGGTCTTATATATTTTTAAATTGCTTGGTTTTTGAGTTGATGTTGAATTCATTGAAAAGTAGCGTGCTTTATTATGGTTTTGTTTGAATGAGCAGTTGCTTTCTTTGGATCTGGAGTCTTTGATTAGTCAAGAGATGGCGGAAGCTTATCGGAAAAGCAGAAATTAATAAGGAAGCTCTGGAAGTCTGATCTTATGAAATTGCACTTGGCAGTGGAGCCTTTGGACATTGCCTGGTATTGTTAGTATCCTTCTTCTCTGCATTCATTAGACTGATGTGTGTGTATATATATATATATGTATGTATTAGTGAATGTATAAGATTACTCATGGATTCTCTGCATTCCATTACAGAGTAATTGTACTACTTCCTGAACAATCCAAGCATAATGTTGTATAGATTGCTCATGGATTATTTGAATATCAACTATGGGATCAAACAATAGTGCTGTAAATTTCATTAGTTCAATCTATGAAATGAGTTATTTATCTTTGACCGTTGATTATGATAAGTTTTTGTTTGTTGTTGGATGAAATACTAGTTATAGTTATTTGTGGAGATTTTGAATGAAGCTGTATAGGATTATTAAAAACCTAGTAATTATTATTATTTTTTATTTTTTCCAATCCTTTATTTATCATAAAAGAATATTTTTTAGCTGTCCTCTATCACATTATTTGTAGTAGTGTAGTAAGATGAGTTTTGTAAGTCCTTTTTGTATTCATTTCTCTTAGTGTTTGTCATGGCTTGGGAGTCCAAGGATTTTTTGAATTGTGGGTTTTGCCTTGTTAAATCCTACATCTGGTGTGCACATTTTATTTCTCTATTTAACTGCATGTGTGGTATAGTTTGGTATGTGATGCGGATGTGGAAATTCATTTGGAAATTGAAATTGACATTAGATTTTTTAAGTTGGAACCTATTCACCCCCCTCTAGGTTAAACTAGTACCCATCCTAGAACTTTTTTCTGTACTAGTGTTCGGGTTATATCTTGTGTTAAATTTCTTCTACTGGTCGATCGTAATTAACATTGTAGAAAAAGAAGAAGGCAGAACAAGAACAAAGTTGTTCTATTGAACTCTTTTCTGAAAACATTTAGTGCTCCAATGAACAGAATTCCTTGAAATGTTTGACATAGTTTTTTTTTAGAGGCTGTTTGATAATCATTTCGTTTTTATATGTAAGCAAGGAATAGAAAAGAAGATCAAATACTTCATAGCCAAATATAGAAAAGGGGTCCCAATTTCAAATTATCAATCATATTTAGTAAAGAAAAACAAAAATTGTACAACAGTACTGAAAAGAAAATAGCACTCAAGTACAAATAGGAAACAAAATGCATTTATAAAAAATAAAAAAAAAACTATTGGACAAGACTGAAACACTGAAACCACTTGTGATTTTTTTTTTTGAGGAACCTCGGCGGTACGAGGGAATTTTATTGATATGAAAAAAAAAGTAGTTACACCTAGTCAGGGGGGGACATAAACCTTACCCCTCATAAAACTAGAAAAACCATAATACATGAAAAGCGAGGGGGGGACATAAACCTTACCCCTCATACAACATAAAAAACAAAATACATAAAAAGCGAGGGGGACATAAACCTTACCTCTCATAAAGCTAGAAAAACAAAAATACATGAAAAGCGAGGGGAAGGCATAAACCTTACCCCTTTCCAAAACAAAAAAAATACAATTGTTGACCCTAATAAGACGCACCTATATTAGAGATTTTGCGTCGTAGTTCTCTTCCAAGTTTTTTCACAAGAAAATCAAGTTTCCTACTCGAGAATACAAGATATCCAACAGACACTCCAATTACCATTCCAGATCCATACCCCATCAATACTACTTTCCAATCAAATCCATCCACATGATCCATATCATCTTCTTCTGGGAAGGGTGATGTTGGAGGTTCACCTGGCTTGTCATCACCGCATGTTTTGGACAGTGGAAATCCACACAATCCTAAATTTCCACGATACGAATCATATTCAAATGTATTAAACTGCTTGCCGCGGGGTATTGGCCCCTCAAGTTGGTTTTCTGAAAGATTTAATTTTTCAAGCGACGTCAAATCTGCCAATTGCCTAGGAATCTCACCAACGAGCTTGTTTGAGGAGAGATCTAACCATTCAAGATTAGTCAAATTAGCAAAAGAGGGTGGAATATGACCTGTGAGCTGATTACTAGAAAAGTTAAGCCCTTTCAATGATTTGAGCTTGCCAATCACCATTGGAACCTCTCCTGTGAACATATTGTTTGAGAAATCAATGGTTGTGAATGCCATTAGGATTCTTTCCAGCGGAAAGTAGGAACCTTTTATCACTACCATCACAGTGTCCTGGTAATAGCCACTAGTACCCGTCATGTATTCCAAACCATTTTCTTGTACATTTATCATGCCCGTCATGTTCTCAAAATATTTTGTCGGCAAATGACCACTGAACTGATTGTGAGAGACGTCCATGATTCGCAATTGTTGGAAGAAAAATCCAGTTTTGGGATTGGTTATGGAACCATGGAATCTGTTAGACCTCAAGATAAGAACCTGTAACATTGGAAGAGATTCCAACCAGTTGGGGAACGTATCTTTTATCTGGTTGTTTCCAATGTCTAGAACTTCCAACTCGCTGCAATTGAACAGAGACCGTGGCAACGGCCCTTCCAACTGATTCCCATTAAGGTCAAGATTCGTCAAGACGCTGCCGTTTGCGAATGTTGAAGGGATGGTGCCAAAAAATCTGTTCATACGTAAATCCAAAACCGAGAGATTGTGACTGGTCAAAGTTCCTATACATGGAGGAATTTTGCCGCTCAAGGAATTATTAGACAAATCAAGGATATTAAGCCAACTCAGGTTGCAAAACGCTGAAGGGATCCCTCCACTGAATTTATTGTTGGACGCGGAAAAGTAACCTGTAGAAGGTGGTGGAATCGGAAGTTGTCCTTGGAGACGATTGGAGTGAAGGTCAAGATAGTCAACATATTTCCACGGAGGTTGGTCTATACCTGTCAAAGAGTTGTAAGAAAGGTTGACATAATACAGAAGAATTTGGGGATCTGGAAACTTGTCAAATTTCACAACGCCACTTAAGTTATTTGACGACAGATCAAGCTCTTCAAGCATTGGAAGTTGAAATATTGATCTTGGAATATTGCCACTTAAGTTATTTGAGGATAGATAAAGCGCTTCAAGCTTTGGAAGTTGAAATATTGATCTTGGAATATTGCCACTTAAGTTATTTGCCGACAGATCAAGATATCGAAGCTTTGGAAGTTGAAATATTGATCTTGGAATGAGGCCATGTAACTTGTTATTACTAAAATCGAGCCAACTCAAAGAATTAGATTGAAACTCACTGATATTGCCAGTGAGTTGGTTGTTCCCGAGGCTTAATTCTTTCAAAGATGGCAAGACATACAACCAAGATGGTATTGTTCCGCTGAGTGAGTTGTTAAATAAAGAGAACACTTTTAAATGTAAAGGAATCTGACACGGGGGTAGTTTCATAGAAGAATCATGTAAAGGTGGAGATATTTGTGTCGAGTTGCAAGGAAGTTGTGGAAGTTGACCCACAAAGTTGTTGCCTGAAAGACGTAAATAAACAAGTCGCTCTATGTTTAAGAGCGACCATGGTATCTGGCCACCAAAACCATTATGTGAGAGGTCCAAACTCACGATTTGTGTGAGGTTCGCAAGCAATATTAATGTAGGATAGGATCCTACGAAATTGCAATGTCGAAGATACAAATCACTCAAAGACTTCAAAGTTTTAGTCAGATAAGGCAAATTTATTGGCATTCGAGTCCAAGAGAGTCCCAAGGACTTGAGTGGACTGCTCCAATTAGATTTTGGGAAAGAACCGTTGAGTTCATAGCTGTACCTTAGACAAAGTTCCCGGAGGTTTCCAAGGTGCGAAAATGTTTTCTCGAATTCTGCCTTTGCAAATTAGAACCAAGAGAGTCTAAGAGATGTCAAAGAAGAAGACAAATTATGAACGAATCAAGTACAACCGAAGACATGTTAACATAGTTTAGACGAAGCTCTCTAAGGTTGGTTAGGCTTGAACAATTGCTTCAAACTAAGAGTTTCTAGTGTCGTAGTATTAAGAGAGATTAAGTGAAACCAATTTGGAAAGCAGTAAGGAGATTTGTGGAGGGATTCAATCAAGTTGAGAGAAAGGTCAAGGTGTCATACTTACAAAACCACCAAAGTTGATGAAACCGGGGAACCTCCAAAGTCGTTGTTGGAGCAGGTTTAGCCTTGAGACGCATTTATGGGAGAAAAGGTCGGTTGTGATGAATATTGCCTTGAAGTCCGCGTCGTAATCTAAGGCCGAGGCCGATAACGTGACCTCGTCATCCTTTCACAAGTGATTCCGCTCCACAGCGCAACAATCCTTGCTCGTATTCCGTGAGTCCGTTTTAGGATAAGAAATATTCCTGTAAAAACAATAACACAGGTATCAACCGAGCATGTTCTGAACCGAATCGAGCGTAACGCCATCTGATGACATAAATGCCCGTAAGAAGAAGGAGAAGAAGAAGAAGAAGCAGTTAAGAGTTAAATGACGATGATAAGTAGATAAATCGGGAAAGTCGCAGAGCAAGAAGAAAAGATACAAACATGACATTGACGCCATCTTAAACATGAAATTATTTTCTACTATGAAACTTGATACCTGTTTCTGTACATGTGCATATATATATATATATATATGTATGTATGTATGTATGTATGTATTGTAATGTGTGTGAAAACGTGAGTGGGTAAAATACTAGTCAAAGAAAAGTCTTTTTCTTAACACCGAGTATTACTATATTAATTATTTATTGACTAACCGTATTTTACAATCTTCATAAGGTTTGAGGTCATTTGAAAATGAGCCACGATGTTTTAATTTTTGTATTTTATACCACGTAGTTTTCGAATTGTACCAATTTAACGCCTCCGGCTAATTTCACTGCCTAATTAGGACGTTGGGTTATGATATGGCATAAAACTGGCTCACATTTTAATTAGACGCTAAGAATGAGATTCAACTAGCCCATCATACAACCCTAAATTGTATGGGAATGATATATCTAACTTGTTCAATATACAACCCTAAGTTGTATAGGAATGAAACCATGTATAAAGTCAACCTGCGTAGGAATGAGAATTGTTACTTAACCATTTCTCCGAGTGAGCTGAGTCACCAAATGAATTTGTTTCTTTCTCCGAACTTAATCGAATGAATGACTACTCTAGTAATCCAAAATCCAACATTAAGTCTCTCTAACTAAGCAGAGTTTCTCCTCTCCAAAACAACCCCACTGAAAACTCTACAACAATTTCTAAGACTAAAGATTTTCTCAAAGAGAAATAATGTTTGCAAAACTAACCAAACATAAGTTCGTAGTCGTACTTACTCTAACTCAAACAAAGATACCACCTAAAGATTAGATGTACTCACTCCCAACTCAAACCGAGACAAAAGTTCAAAGACTAACATTCTACTCCTTGGCAAAATAAACCAATCTAATTGGTACCACAATTTTGTCCCGAGGTATCTAATCCCTATACTTTAATAATATTTTTGTCACACCCCATGTCCACGTACAAACAACAACTTTAGAGGTTCCCCAATTTCATCATCTTTGGACTCTCTTGATGTGGGACCAAGGAATTTCCCGGGCCTGAGTAAGGCGGATCGAATACACTACCTCGAAGTCCCAGCCATGGACTTCAACAACTCCAATTGACCAAGCCACTAAACCAATTCGCCGATGCGATCACATCCCGCTCGAACTCGGGAAAGGTAGGCGAACACCGCCGACTCTCGCCCGAATTTGGGTCGAGATTGACCATTCTTGCTTTGCAAGACACATAAAACTTTATATGACTCGAGGGATTAGACCTGGTTTCCTATATTCTTAGAATTCCTACAATCTAGTGATTGACGTGGCACCACAAGTAATCACACTCCTAAGAGGAAACAATATCTATCGCTAGATATTCTCAGGGATTCTCTTCTCGTTTAATACGAATTCTATATCCCAAAAGGTCTCTTCGACTAGTATAAATACCCCATTCTGTGGCACATCTCCTGTAACGCAACACCACGCACAGCCTTTGCTTATTCTCTCGCCTACCGTTTCAGTCTTGACATTGTTACCAACTTGACCACCGCAGCCTTTTGGCCAATACCACATTGGTACCCTTTGGGTTAATCATGGTTGTTTGTTCTTTTTATAGGTAGGCGGACTTGCATACCCCTTCCGTCCGCTGCAGCAAAATTGGTTCTAACAATTGGTGCTTTCATTGAGAGAAGAATTATATTCCCTTAACCAAATCAGTTCTGCACCCGATGATACTCTATGAACGCTAACACCAATGGGGTGGGAAAGCAATCACCCTTTGATACTTCTCGCCGCCCGTTGGCTAACCTAGTTCGCCGAAGGAAAGACCTCCCACCATGGATTAGGATACGAGACTCTCGACAAAGATCAACGCTTTTGTCGTCGAATCCGTAAAAGCCGCAAGGCTTCCACGACGAAGAATCCATTCTAATTTTGTCAATTCTAAGAGGCGATGAAAGCTCGGGAGAATGCAAGTGGAACCACCTCGCAGTCTCAGATTCTTGTCTCCCGAATTTGGTAATCTCGAGCACCGTAACCCCAAACGGACAACCATCGTAACCGCTTCCTCGCACTGCCTCTTGTGAGGAATATCCAATTTGAATCCGCACGTATATAAGGTTGCTGGATGGTGGCATGGTCAACCATACCACAACAGAGAAATTGAATGAATAACCAGAACTCCAGACTCATGGCTTCCGCATGGAACCTAAGTATCTTGACTTCAACGAGCCGTAATCGTCTGTAATAAGAGCAAAGGTGCACTAATCAATTGTGATAATCTTATGTGACGCTCCGAGAGACCTAGCCGACTGAAGGTGATTTGCGCTGTGGTCGTGCCTCATTTCCTTCAACCATCGAATCCGCACCTCATCTGGGAAGTTTTCTCAACCCAACATTTAAATACTTCCATGGGGATTCGATCCGAACTACCACATTATACACTATCTAACGCTATAGTCTTGTATGTGAACAACGATGCATGGATGTGTAAGATGTTCTTATCCACTAGGATCAATCCATGAGTGTGGTTTTCGTAGCCGATGCCCGATCGATTGACAACTTTGAAACTCTTGTCATATTTTCACGACTACGCTGAGCGAGGCTTTTAGGCCGTGTTATAAATGCACCAAGGAAACCCATTGATGGTCGTGGTGAATTTCATCTTCCCTCCGACCCGACACCGAGTCTCCCGCTCGGTATGTTTTCTATGTTGTTTGAAAGCACCATTTGGTGTCGTGTTCAAGATGGAACCACGCTTCAAGAGGGAAAAGTCTTGGGGTTATTTCAAGCGCATTTCGTGCGTAATTGGTTAAAGTAGATAAGCTAGATGACAGGCTTACCATAATGGCTTTCAAGCAAGGTCTCCTATGTCCATTCACCCTTTATCCCAAAAGTTAAATAAGAAGCAAGACACCATGCAACTTTGAAGGAAGTGCTTGACAAGGCCGATGACATCACAGTCAAAGACGTGGCTCGTGCCACTGTGACTTGGAAGGAAGTCCTAACGAAAGACTAAGAGCGAGACATTCCTGGCCACCTCCTTCCACTAGTTGGAATGACAAAGAGGACGCAAGAATAAGCCTACCTCTTGAAACCAAAGCAATATATCGCTCTCAACACCGCGACCAACAACGTCCTTCATAGCATTATGACAAACCCTACCTCAAGAGGCCAAAACCTCTCCCCCGATAATCTTGCTCGTAGGAAGCCTAAAGATATTGTTCTTACCCTAAGGTAACTGGGACACACTATTTGTATTGCCTAGATGCCCAAGATCATATGGAGTTAACTCCTCAACTGCTGATACCGCCGGGAATTTGTAAAGGACAAAACCAATAAGCAGGAGAATCATGTGGAAAAGTAAAGGCAATTGTAATAAGTACGAACTTACGTAGACGAACAAGATTTGTCGGAGTATGCCACAAAGCCACATATTTGATGTAACACCTTTTGGAATACCATGATGTTAAACTTTTATTTTGTTTAATAGAAGGGCAATGTTTATTATTATTCACTCTTAATGTATTAAGTGTATGACCAATAAAAACAATCCAAGGGAATGTAAACAACCTAAGAGAGAAGTGATCTAATTATGTTAGATCATCGGGAGACCTTCTCTTACGCTCATTCCCAAAACGCTCCTAGTCATAGGATTATCAATCGGGTGTTGGCAATCCGCTAAGACTAGTATGTGTTATGAATTCTCATCCGCGGAGTATGACTTGTCTCAAAAGTCATTAGTGTGAGACACTAAGGCAAACACATAGGTGCTCAAAAGGTGTTTTCGAGTACACCGAGCAACGTATCAAGATGGAGTTCTGGCAATACATGTCTGTGGGGCTTAAACTGCTAAGTTGCAATAATGTGTACTTAGTCCTTTGACCTAAGACACCATTGTAGTCTTGGGCTAAGTTAGGTCTTTAATATTTGATTATGTCAAAGGCACTCGATTGAGAGGGTGTCCACGAGATAGTTAGGATTAAGATGCCTAATCACGAAGACTAATGGAGGAAGCTGCCAAGGAATCTCTAACTTTTACATATTGAAGGAGAATACTCTAAGTTACTGTGGAACCAAGAATTTTCCGGCCGGAGTACGATGGATCGAAATATGAACATCGCGTAAGTCCCACGATACCTTGGGATGTAGCTCCGCCTCATTTAATAGGTTGGAAATGTGCCCCAAATCCAATCATAAGATGATACTTATGAACATTTCATATATTAAACTAATGTAGTTTAATCTAAGGGGCGAAGATTATTGTTTAAAGTTGTCTTACAACAATAAGTCCAAGGGAATATGTCGTTAAGAGAATGTTCTAAATAGTTAGACTCATGAGACCTTTCTTCTTGTAGACACATATCCTAAAAAGTTCCCGATCATGTAATTTCCACCGGGGCGCTCGACAATCCCATGGGACCGCATATACTATGTCTTCTACAAAGAGTAACTACTTCTGAGTACAGAATCACATCAAGACAAGTATGTAGTGCTCAAAAAGAGATTGAGTCCACGTAACATGATCAACCAACAGTTCCTCATACTCATGTCTTGGGCGAGCTCACTAGTCGATAATGCAAAAGTAGTAATTTGACCCGAGACACCACAATGGTTCAGGTATACCCTTTGATCATTTGATAATGTGACATAGACCATGTCTCACCCCGGGGGCATGTTCCTAGCATTGTTGGGACTACTGATTTACTCATAGAGACATGTGAGTGTACAACAAAGGATCTCTAACCTTCAAACATCGTGAGAGTCACTTATGATATGGTTAGAAATCTTCGAAGCGTAGTTGAATAAGATTTAGGAAGTATGTTCCAAATCATATTCACATAAATAATATAGACAAGAGAATCACATTGGATAGTAGACATGAATAAAAATTCAACTATCATCCAAACAATGTGATCAAGAGTATTGATATAGAGAAGGACCGTATTGCATTGTAATCCCAAACTGAATAGGTTCTAAACTTCTCAAACTTAGCTTGGATAGTCATGACACACTATTAAGTGTCACTCATGACTTGTGGAAGCTCTGAAGATTAACAAACATTAATCTTCAATAAAGGGAGAATTGAAAGGAAGTTTTAATTCACAATCTATTAGTAAGAGTTCTAGTCGCCCACAACCTCGCTAACGAGAACCTAAATTATCGTACACCTTATAAGGTAATGATTGAAGAATACTACTGAGTAGAGTATGTACAATTAAATGGTTTACTTGTTTATGGTTGGATTAATTAGTTGTTAATTAATCAATACGAAAAGTTCGTTTTCAACCTCGGGTTAGTTTTGGGCCTCAAGGCCCAATGGGCTTTGAATGGTTCAAGTCCAATAACTTAAGTTGTGACAACATAAAATCAAAGGGCATAAAGGCCCAATGATAACCCTAAGGCCGGCAATAGTGATGTTGATCCCTTATTTACAACTTTGCCACTCTTTGCAAATTGGCTATAAAGTTTTTAAGAGATTCAAAATGAAGGATTGTAAACCAGTTAGTACACCAATCACTAAAGGTTTTACACTTACAAAGCAAATGGGTCCTGTAAAGAGAGAAGATATTGAATACATGAGAACTATTCCGTATGCTCAAGTGGTAGGCAGTTTAATGTATGCAATGACAAGTACAAGACCGGATATATATCATGCAGCTATATTAGTAAGTAGATATCAATTTAATCCAGGAAAACCACATTGGAAAGCATTCAAGAGAATTATAAGATATTTAAAAGGCGCTCCAGGTATGAAACTATGTTTTGGTATAGATGATTTAAATGTTATTTGTTATAGTGGTTTAGATTTTGCAGCGGATTTAGATGATAGAAAATCTACAAGTGGCAACATTATTTTATTTGGTGGAACATATGTTTCTTGGTTAAGTAAGAAACAGAGTTGTAATGCACAGTCAACCATGGAAGTGGAATATATATCGTGCAACATAGCGGTAAGTACTGTAGTATGGGTCAAGCGCTTTATCGACAATTTGGATATAGGTATACTTGATAAATCAGTCAATGTGTATTGTGATAATATGTCAGGCAAGCACATTGATATAAAGTATCACTATATACAAGATATAGTGGAAAAGAGTGAAGTAAAAGTCGACTACATACCCACAGAAGAAATGGTGGCCGATCCTCTAACCAAAGGATTGTCTCTGAACAAATTCAGAGAGCATATGATTACAATGGGTTTAAAAAGCATCTAGATGTTGCAATCGGAATATGCGGTATGAGCATCATTGGAAGGATTTTAGGGATGCCTGAAATGAACAATTTGATGCGACTCTATCTGATTTTAATTGGTCGAGTAAAAGATAGAGGTACACTAGCAAGGTAATGAAGTTATAACAGATTTTTTTTATATGTAAAATCCGTTTTGAGGCATTAAGTATGAATTTGTATAACATTTTGGTGCTATGTGTAAAGTCGTTGATAAGGTGTATCAAATAGAGCTTCCAGGAGGAACTATTTGATCGAAGTTTCGAACGCAGGTCAAGAAAAGGTTAATCTTAGTGGGAGTCCCGATTGGTTGCTACGTACATATGGTTATTTCCTAGTATAGGGGTAATGGTGCCATTTTCACTTGAAAGATAGTAAAATGAAGTCGCTTGTATAAAGCGCAATCAGTATTGGTGGTTGAAAGCGTGCACATATTAAACCGACCACAAACTAATAGCAGTTGGAATAGTCAAGAGTAATTATGATAAGCTACTCGGAAAGACATCCATACTGGAAGCCCTAAAAATTCCACATCAAAGGATCAAGTGGGAGATGAAAGAATAAATGATCCATGTGATGGGGCTTTCACATGGGAAGATATGCGTATTGGCCAAGACACATGACTCTAGGAAAAGATGCATTGGTTCACAATGAAGAAATGCATCGCTTCAATATGTGAACCGGATACAATGAATGTACAAAGAGATACAACCCTTGAATAAAGGGTTACACCTCTTATAAGGGTTATAACTATTAATAAGGGTTAGTATCCTTTGGTAGTCTATAAATAGGGTTGCAATCAACCCATTTCATTCATTCAATTTCCAATTCACTTGCCTAAGAGAGAGTGAGAGAGTAAATCTTCCTGTGTGATCCTCGGTCAAATAGCAACCATCACTAGATATCCTAATTCCATCAAGCTTTTATGGAGATTTTCATACCACAGTCGGAAAAGGTTGGAAATTGGAGAGAAGGTTCAATGGCCCTTAATTCTGTCCACATCCAAAAGACTATCCAAATCAAGTTGACCCACTAATGCAGTATTCTACAAGTTAGACAAATCATTCTATCCCCCAGAATTTTCTTATATGAAAGGTATGGGAGCTAATTTCCTTCTACTTTTCCTTACTTCCACCGTAGACAATGAAGTTCACAATCATCTGCTCCTCACCACATTCTATCCCCCAGAATTTTCTTATGTGAAAGGTATGGGAGCTAATTTCCTTCTACTTTTCCTTACTTCCACAGTAGACAATGAAGTTCACAATCATCTGCTCCTCACCACAAGTCAAGGTAAACGTGTGGGACTGAGGAAAGCTATTTCTGTGGATGTCGAAGACTCCGTTCCTTATCGTGGGTTGCGAGATGACTACTACCCTTTATACATCAGGATCATCATCAACAATTGTGAGCTTTTTTTGTAATCGTGTGACGAATATGAATTTCTACTTCTACTCACATATATTATAATCCATGCAGGCATTAGGGCTTGTTTGGTAACATTCTGCAAAACAGTTTTTCGTTTTACAGATACAAAAACGTATGTAAAATAGGATGAAAGTCTAAATTCGTAGCAATACAAGCAATTCGCGATGAATGTAACATATATAAGTAAGGGAAACGTGAATGCAGCGACAACTAAGGAGATATAATAGATGAAAACAGGATGAAATGGGCTATTTTCCTTTGGGTGAAACTAAACTAGGGTTCAAAACTTTCAAAGCGAATAAAATATGTTTTCTGATTGTGTTGTACCAACCAATAGGAAAATAGTAAATATAAATTATTTTCTTAGTGAAAAGGTGTCATATGAGTTTGGTACATGAATGATGACCGTGTAAAGCAAACATCAGATTGCAATGCAATTTTGTGATGAAGAGGTACCATGCGATATCGGCATTGTTCTATATGAACGGTTGCTTTGGTTGGACTTTCATGAGAAGTTACAACTTGTGAGGGAAAGGTATCAAAAGCCGATAAATAAGTAAGCCCCCTGTCATTAGAAATCACTTGTACATTTGCATATTCATACACATAGTGCATTATTGTTACAAAATTTTGTAGTGTTTCATTGAGTTCATATGAGAGAGACAATTGTGGTTCATTGGAGTCATGTGATTTGGACTGTTACTATTACAAGGACGTGGTAGTTGTATCCTGGAAGACAAGTGCCGATCAACCATGAGCACCGTAGTGGGGCGTAAACTTGTCTTAAGGACAAAATGTCAAACATTTGTTGTCTCGACCAATTTAGGTGTTTCTAACCCAATTCTCATGTTCAATTAGCATTGTTTATTATTGTCCATATGCATTAAATTGTTTATTTAATTGCATGAATTATTTTTTGATTTTATATGTGATAATATAGCTATTAGACCCTATTTTTCCAACACCCACCATACCGTATAGAGCCGGAGAGTCATGTAAAGAAAATGGACTCTTGCACATTGAAAAATATATAGCCCACCATATGGCATACTTAGGGGTGGGCATAAAAACCGGGAAACCGTTGAACCAAACCGAGTAAAAAAAATTGTGTGGATCAAAACCGGTCAAACTTAGATTGAGAATCGGACCAAACCAACTTGAACCAATTTCGGTCCGGTTTTGGCCTTTAGAAAATCGGTTCAAACTGAACCAACCGAGAGGATATTTATATGGTTTTTTTTTATTACATTTTAGGCCCAATTTTAATTACCCACTGTTTTGCCAAATCCAAGTCCATCTTGTTTTTGTAAAGCCCAAATCATTTTAGGCCTTGTTTTTTTGTTATCTATATTATTAAGGTAGAAGGTCTTAAGTTTAAATGTTTTACAAAATATCTAAAACACCCATTGTTACAGATTATAAAAAAAAAAAATGAGGACATAATAGTAAAAATCATTAAAATGAGCGGGAAAACTTATCTACAAAACTGATATTATCTAGAAAACAAATCTAAGAAAAGAAAACTAATATACAAAGCGATGATAGCGTGCCCAAAAACAAATCTAAACCACCTCCACCGTGCCTATAGCCCAACAAATCATAAACCACACTTCACCATTCTTCTGCGCCCTAAAATTACTATCCTTTCGGTAGCATTGTGGAGCTTTGCTTGCAATTGAAATCGATTAGGAAAGCGATGGCCGAAAATGCCACAATTAAAATCACTTTATTCTTCTCGCCCAAGTCCCAAATGTTTCTTGACAGAAATCGATTACAGCGATGGCGTGGGTGGAAGGTATTACCCAACATTAGTGGGATCTGTCTGAAATTGCTTAATTTTGAGTATTTGGTATAGTCAAAGTATTTCCGTTGCGATTATTTTGTTCCATACAAGTCCCCAAATGTTTCTTGAAATCGATTAAGGCGATGGCTATCTAGAATTTGGGTGTTTTGCTTTCTATTTTGTAGTTTGATATCGAAAATTTTGCTAGGTTATTTGTTTTGGGAATTGTTGATTTCTTTTATTTGTTAAAAGGGAGATTCAAACTTTCAGTTTCGTTCTTTCTTTCCCGAATTCTTTGCATAATTTGAATTAGGTTTTTATGGTATGAACTTGGCGCAATTTCTTTTAGTTTTGTGAACCCAATGGATATTCAATTTGGCTATGTTTTAATGTTTGTGATTGTACATTTGCTAGGTTGTGTCGGTAAGTTTAGAAGCAAGCGATTAATATCTTGTTTTCTTTCTCTTTTACGTAATCAAATCAATTTGTTTTTTTTTTTTGGTACTTGAAGAAAAAAAGGGAGGAGAAAGTGCCAGGAGAAACATAAGGCTAAAAGAAAAAGAAAAGGCAGAAAGTGAATTGTGTGTATTTAACGTGTGTGGATTTTGCATTGCCCCCAATGAGATATATGGATTTTGCATTGTCCTTTGTGGAATTTCTCGTGTGATTTAGTGCGGTATCACGAAAATTGCTAGGCGTATGGAAGTAGTTTAGAAGCAAGCGATTAGTATATTGTTTTTCTTTCTCTTTTATATAATCGAATTTTTTTTTTTTTTTAATTTGTGAGAAGAAAAAGGAGAGGAGAAATTGGAAAGCTTGAGGAAGTCTAAAAGGAAAAGACCGAGCGAAAGAAAGTGTTGATAAGGTGCGAATTAATTCTTTGTGCGGATGTGTGTGTTTGCATGTGTGGTTTACGATGTGATTTGGAGGCGGTATCACAGAAAAATTTTGCTACAGGTTGTGTCGGTAAGTTAAGTAAGAAGCAGGGTAGTATCTTGTTTTTTTCTTTCTCTTTCTATAAATAGAATCAATTTGTTCTTTTTTATTTGTGAAACGGAGAGGAGAAATTGGAGAAGTAGAAGGCTAAAAGAAAAAAACCAAGAAAGTGAACGAAAATGGATGTGTGTGTTTGCGTGTGTGAATTTTGCATTGTCCTTTTGTGAATTTCTGAGATGTGATTTGGTGCGGTATAATACCATGTTATCTACTATTGCATGTTCTCATTTGTGGCGTCGACATATACAAAATCGCCTAAGTAGGCGCATGGCGCTCTTGTGAAAAGAGGCCCCTCTTGCGTGCGGAGAGAATGTAACACATCTTTAAGGGCGCGTAGTGCGGTGAATAAAAAACCTCTGCAGCGGCGTCATCGCGTGCGAGAGAGCTAGTTATATATGGTAGGGAGTGGAATCGGTTAGGTAGCAGGAACCGTTTCTCTATCTGGAATTACCGAACCAACATAGTCGGAATGAGTATATTTGGAGCCGTTACCGATGCAGGCAACGTCGGCAACGATTCTTTCGGTCGGTTTCGGTTGGTTTTGGTTATTGTTTCAAGGAGGAGGAGATCGATGGTGATGAGCGATAAAGATAGCGGCGTACCGGTTGGATGGCGTTGCAAATTGGATTGTGGCGGATGAAAATTGCAATGAATACTTAGGTTGACGACGATGAGGTGATGTAAGATCGGGGATGAAAATTAGAGATGAAGGAAGGAGGCCATGGCTGGAACTGGAATGAGGTTTGAACGAGGTCTGAATGTGAAAGAAGAAGGTGCAATGTTTTAAGAAGAAGGTGCAACAGATTCCTTTTTAATTCAGTCATATTTTTTGGTGACATATGGTTTGGGTTTAAGTAATTGAAGTATTAGTTATTATTTATTATTAAAATTAAAATCATGTTAAATGTATTTAGTCTATACTAATGTCACAAGATTTTCGGTGTTCCCAGTGGTTGAGTGACTCAACCCAATTAAACCAATCCTACGGACGAAGTAATTAATAGGATATATATAAAAATATATATATATATATAAATTTCGGTTAGGTTAGGTATTATTGAATATATGGTAATATCGTTCTGATTTCCGTACCGAAACTTTGGTATTTTTTTTGTATCGGTAACCGAACTATTTGGGGGTTTCTATTCGGGGGGTTTCGGTATTGGCGTTTTAGGTATTTTGTTCGGGTTTTTCCAGTACAGTTTCAGTATTTCGGTACAAAATTTCCAGCCCTTATTTGATATTTGGTCTGGGTTTTTTTGTTGTTACGGAACAAAGTTGTGCAATATGTGAAAGGGTTTTTATCTCAAATGGTCCCTTATGTTTTAAGAAGTCATCCGTTTTGTTCTTTTTGTTTCAAATTCATCAATTCGGTCTTTCATCTATTGAGTTGCTCATAAATGTCGTCCCTGCCGGCTAACTCCGTTAGAAAATTCGTTAGTTAGTTGATGTGACACACATGTGGGGCTCACTGTTGGAAATGTGCCCTAAAACCAATCATATGATGATACTTTACGGACATTTCACATGTTAAACTAATTTAGCTTAATATAAAGGGCAAAGGTTATTGTTTAAAGTTGTCTCATATAAATGTTATATGCTTAAACAATAAGTCCAAGGAATATGTACTTAGAAGAATGTAATCTAAACAAGTTAGGTTCATGAGACCATTCTCGTTCATATACATATTCTAAACGTCCCTGATTATAGGATTGCTAATTGGGCATTGACAGTCCGTTAAGATCAGTACGTGCTATGTCTTCTCTCAGGGAGAGTGACTAGTCTCGAGTCATTGTTGTAACTGACACCAAGATAAGCATGTATGTGCTCAATATAGAATGAGTCCACTGAACACGATCAACGAGGAGTTCTCATACTCATGTCACATGAGAACTCATGGTTGGGATAATGCAAAGTAGTCCTTTGACCTTAGGCATCATTGTTGTCTTGTGGTTAGGTCCTTGATCTTTGACTATGTCAAAGTCACTCCATCAGTGGGTGTCCACGACATAATTAGAGTTAAGTCACTTAGCCATGGAGGCAAGTGAATGCACAACAAGGGATCTCTAACCTTCAAACCGTTTGAGGGAGAATATTCTATGATATGACTAGGAATCTCTGGCCAGAGTATGAATGAGATTTAGGAAGTCGTTCCAAATCATATTCAATGTAATCATATAAGTAAAAGAATCACATTGGATAGTAGACATGAATAAACTATCAAACCAAACAATGTGGTCGAGAGTATTGTATTAGAGAAAGACCATATTGCATTGCAATCCTAAACTGAATAGGTTCTCCACCTCTTCTGATTAGCTTGGGTAGCCATGACATATTGCTAGGTGTCACTAATGGTTTGTGGAAGCCCTAAAGGTGTATTATCACTAAAGGGAGAATTGAAAGTATGTTTCAATTCACAATCGATTTGAAAGAGTTCTAATCGTCCACTGCCTCGCTAAAAAGAACCTAATGGATCGTACACCGTGTAAGGTAGAGATTGAAGAAATAATGGAGATGAGTAAGGATAATTAAATGGTTTAATTATTTATGGCAAGGATTAGTTAATATGTTAATTAATCAAACGAATAAGTTCGTTATAGACCTCGGGTTGGTTTTGGGCCTCAAGGCCCAATGGGCTTCGAACGTCAAGCCCATTGACTTAAGTTGTATGACAACTTAATGACTAATGATACATAAGGGCCTAAACAGCCCAATGAACCCTTAAGACCGGCCATATAGAGAAAGGGTGGTAAACTTGCTTTAATTGCAAGTTTGCCACTACATTGTGAGGTGGTATAAAGGCAACTTTATAACACTTCAACATTAGGGGTTTTCTTTTGGGGAAAAGATGAGAACACAAGCTCTCTTTTCTCTCTAAGAGGCCGGCTACCCTAGAGGAAAATAGCTAGCAATCTCACTTCCTCTAGGTCACTCATCTTCTCATCAAAGCTCTTCTTGGTGTGGAAAATTAGAGGTTCTCAATTTTGGGAACTTGGAGAACCCTTTTCAACCATCCTCCTCCAAGAATTCCATAGAGCTAAGAAGCAAGGAATGAAGGCCCTCTCCTTGGGTGATTAGCCTTTGCTTATGCAAAGAGGGATCAACAAAGGTATAAGATTTCTCAACTCAATTTGTTCTTGAGTTGAGTCTTGGTTCACCTCTCTACTAGGCTTTGAATTTCATGGGTAAAGTTTTGTTTTTGAGTGCATACAAGCATGATTCCGCCTTTAATTGTTAATTGCATGCCACAGATGTTGCTCAAATAAACTTGTTTTTCCACAAATTATCCTTCATCATTTTCATATGAGGACATTTGAGAACCTGATTGTTAGAAGACCTTAATTTCTCCTAAAGAGTGAAGATAGAAGTTTGGAAGACAAGAAAATTGCAAAAGTGGAATCCGAGTAAAAATTGGATAGTGCTGTGCATAACTGCCAACTTCTACAGAGCACCCAAAATTCCTCAGGATGAATTACGTGTTATGCCATATATGGTTGGAAAGCTCTGGATGTCTAGTTTCCATAGGATTTTACAGATTTTGATTCTGACGATGTTTCTAGAATTAGTTATCACTGTTTTAGTGATGAAAGGTTGAAACATGCAATAGAGTCCTAGTTGGATTGGGTTATGAGGACAAAACGTGACAGCTGTTTTGTGCGTGTTTCCACACTTAATTAAGATGAATTAAGGAGTTCTAAGGAGGTCTAAACTCTCTCTAAGTCGTGCCCTTGGAGTCCTTTAATGACACTAGAAGACGTGAAAATAACAAAAGAAGACCAATTTGAGAAAACCCTAGCACACAAGAGCCTAAAGTCAGAAAATACAGATTGTGCCTTAGCTTTGCAGAGGAGAGGAGAAGCTTGGAGCTGTGCTAGCTATTCAAGACCTTTGGATAGTTGGAGGGTTTTAGGTGTATTCTATCTTTGTTTTCAATGTTTAGTTTTAGTTGTTTATGTTTAATTGTGAACATGAGGAACTAATTTCTTTTATAGCTAGAGGAGAATTCGAAGCCATGAACATATATGTGATATGAATTGATTACATGCAGTTATTATTCCATAAATCGTGAATGCAATTTACTTAACTGTTTGATTGATAACTTATTCTCGTGTGTGATTAAGGGGGCCCTTTGCATGCATGAATTTGATGCTAAAATATAAGGGAGTTTCACCTAATAGTTATGAACTTATATTTATAAGTAGTGGAGGTTGCTAGTCACAATCGCGTTAAGTAAATTCCTGGCAGGAGTATCATGCAGTTCATAGTTACGAATGCCATGCCAATGCTTATGATTTTCACAGAACTTAATGATCTTTGATATATATCTCTATTATGCAGTTCATATAGGGAATTTGATAGGAACAATTTGGTTGCGTCGCTGAGTCCAATTCAATGAACTTAGGAAAATCTGAGGGTTAATTAGTGCAGTTCACGGTTAACTTGGGGCATTGTCATTCATGGTTTATAGAAGGAATAACTGGAGATTGATTTGTATGCATATGTGTCATGTGTGGAGAAGGTCCTTCTAGCTAGCTTTTCACCCCTTGAATTTACCTTATTTCGTACCCTTTCATTCGTTCTTGTTAATTTATTTGTTTAAGTTTAAATTCGTCCAAACCAACCCCCGTTTAATACTTTGAGTTTTTTTTAATTGAATTTTCGTCCAAATTCCTCTATAGTATTTGTTTTGAGTCAGTTAGTTTAGTTTTATTTGTTTTAAGTGATTAGCAAAGCCCTCTAATCCCTAGCCTAGAACGATCCCTACTTATCCATACTACGAGTACATTTGTGTGTTAACTTTTATCACATCAAATTTTTGGCGCCGTTGCCGGGGATTAGCAATTTTGCTAATCCCTTGGATTTTGCTTTTCATTCTTTTTGCTAGTTTTTTATTTTTCTTTGTTTTCAGGTACTAGTTTATGACTCGGAGCTCTTAACCTGTTCGTGCACATATCTTGGAGTTTGACGACGATTTTGAACGAACGTTGAGAAGGAAGAAGAAGCAACCAACATCCAATCCACCTAGTTCTAGCTCTGAAACCGACTTTGAAGAAGAAAAAGAGGAAGAGGTAGAGCAAGCCATGGCTGTGGACAATCGAACAATCAAAGAACTTTCAGCCTCGGGATTGGACAATGTCGTGCCCCTATGCGTTCAATATCCTAGGGCGGCTCAAGGCAAGACGGATGAGTTCGAATTAAAGTCTAGCTTGCTGCATCACATTCCCAAATACCATGGGCTGTCCATGGAAGATCCCTAGTTATCCATACTACGATTACATTATAGAGTTTTAATTTGTGTGTTAACTTTTATCACATCAACTATTCGGTTTGTGGATATTCCTGCAAGGTTGAATTAGAATGGTTTCTAATTATGTAAAATTAGATTAATTTGATTAATCAAATTATCCACTACTAGGTTTAGTTAGAACCTACAAGGTCACACACAATACACAACAGGATGATAAGGAAGGATAAAATTGGTGAAGGTTGAATTTAATATAAACTGTTTATATAAAATATTTTATTTTATATTTGATTAATTGGTTTGGGCCTTCTATTTATTATTTTTATATGAACTAAAATACAATAAGGAAAGCCAATCCGAAAGGAAAGATCAGATTAATTAAATAATAAGATAAGGAGCGAAACTTAATTAAATAATAAGTTTGGAACTCTAAACTTTATTTTAAGTTTATGCACATGTTCTTAAAATTGTTTTATGAACACTAGTATGCCGATTAACCTAGATCATGTAGATTAATTTAATAAGATTAAATGGAATCCAACGTTCCACTAACCATGCATGTAATTAGATTATTTATGCTTACGTCACCCCGCCACGCTTTTGCACACGTGTACTAAAATAGTTCACAACCCAACAGTGGTATCAGAGCCATGGTTAATCAACAAAATGTATTATTTGTTGTTGTGATGTGTTTTTCGTTGCATATTTTGATTTGCACAAATTTAATAAATATTTGTATTTATTTTATTGTTCTATATTTGTTTTAAAAGTTAAAATAAAAGTAGAAGCAAGAACAAAAGAATTTGATTCTAGAAAAATAAACCGGTGAAAACTAGACTAGTTTGCTCGTGGTTTCGGTTAATTGTTGATATGAAAAAGAATTATGAAAATAGTCTAGTTTACACAAATAACTTTACTGTAAAAGAGATGAAAAAGAATTACGAAAATAGTCTGTTGCAAATGCAATGATTTGGCAGTGTTAATTGAAACTGTGCTACTATTAAATTTATGAATCTTTGACATGTCGGAATTTTGATTTATGTACTTACCACAGTGGGAGGCTGAACTTTCCAAACCAAAAGGACCGCATTTGTAAGCACACCTAACTTTGTTGGTATCATTGGCGATGGGGCAACCCCACACATTCGGCCTTTGCTATAGCTCTGCAGCCATGAAAGTTCAAAGCCGTAGACAAGCTCATTGTGAATATCAGTGTAGGACATGTTGAATTCCTTCGGACAGGAGCATGATGCCATAAGTACCATACGTTCTTTGCTGCACAAATCCCTCAAAGCCGAGGCATTTAAATGACCGACCTTTACAAAAGAATGCCTACTAATAATGAAATGTAGCATGGCTAAACCGGGTTTAAAGAAAAGTAAATAACTATACCCAATTTTTAAATGTGATTTCAAATTGGTCTCAAACCTTTTAAATCATTCCAAATAATTCTCCAACTTTTAAAATTTTGATACTTAACGCTAGTTGTTGGAACCAAAATTTCACACAACCGTGTGTGGCCGAGATGGTTGAGATACATGCCAAAATCTCCTATGAGCGCCGATGAGGCGGTGAATATGGGGGATCATTTGGGGGCTATGGTTGAAGCCTATATATCTCATTGTGAGGGAGAATCAAACCGTGCGTTATTCCAGTGAGGGTTATGCGAGTAAATCCATGGCGAATACTCAAATTAGGGTATTTATAGTGATTTTTGAGAATCCTTGTAAAGAGAATAATCTCTATTAATCCGAAAGAGAATCTAGGAGGAAATATAGCTTAAGATCAATCTTCCAAGGATTATGATTATATTAGCTAACCCTCAAGATAACCTAATTTGACAATTAGGTTTTCCTTTATTGGGAAACAAGTAACCTCCTTAATGGGCCGAAACCCATTAACCACTCGGACCTATGCCAGACCACTTTATCCAAGGGTGATCCTAGCCGAAATACCCCGAGCGGCTTTCTGGCCACTCTAGTGCCACATGTCATGAGACCAAAAATCATGATCACACACTAGTGACGTTATCACTTAACACTAGTGCCCTAATGAATGTCCAATTATCAAAACGTTAGGTAATTATTTGGAATGTTAAAAAGTTGATATAATTTTGCAATGTCCACAAAAATAAATATAAACCAATTAAATGGATTACAATTTGCATGTTGTTGACTAAGCAATAGACAAATTTGGTAAATTTACAGAAAATTTAAGATTATTAAGGAAATTACATCTAGGGTTTATAATTTTATATATATACACGCTTAAAACAAAATTGGATAAGTCACCTAGTAGTACGTTCTAATTGTATTTCTTTCCACTTACAAGTAAAAGGTCTTAAATGTTAACTTCTTACATGTTGTAGTTTGCACGCATGAGAAAATGAAAAGACCTAGTTGTTCTGTGTGGTAGTTACATTACCAAATCGCTTCACAGGCTTCAAACCATTTGTTTTACCCCACTGAAAGGCCCTCCTCCAGAAAGAAACAATATTATTCAAGCGGGACTTTCTTGAATGATTCGGAGTACCCGATACCTCGGGTGTTTTAACCGTTAAATTTTTGTTTAAAAATATAAAAATTAAGATCTAATGATTAAAAAATCATGAGTACCGAATATTTTAGAGCACCCAAAACGTTTTGTTATTCAAGCTCAAACAAAAAGAAGGCCCCTCCCATCTGAATTCTGAAGAAGGGACATCTCCTTTTTTGGACCACTCTAGAACAGGACGAGAGTTCCTTGCCGACAAATCACATCAGTTGATATGCGTGTACAAACTTTTGTTTTTAATCCTTCTTGTTATCTACTTATGTATTCAAAATTTGCATGTATGCTCTGAGACTCATTGTGCTTAATGAAATAGCGAGAGTAAGCAGCAGGCACAATTTTTATGAAGGAAAAGTACAGATTTTTTTTAATAAACTATAAGATATAATTGCATTAATTCATCTAAACTATGAAAAGAGTAATTCAAACTTGAGTTCAAAGGGTAGAGCACGTTGCTCGTCAACTTAACTACACCCCTGTTGAGATGAGCAATAATCTAACATTTTATAGTGCATTTCTTAATAACTTAGCCTCAATCGCTTGGGATTTGAAAAACCCTTACTCAAACATTTTTATTTAATACAAGAATGTTCTTATTCTAAATTACACTAAGGAGAAGAGGAGGATTTGAACTCGAAACACAGTAAGTTGAATACCCTAACAATTTTTGTATGCTGCATTTATATGCCTCAAAAGGAGCCAAAAGCTTCCATTTGGCCACAAGCCATGACATGACAGGTTGAGAACAAAGCTACAAAGAATTCAATCGTCAATATTCACCTTGTTTTTTTTTCTGTAATGTTCTGTTAAACTTGTAACATTTGACTCTCTTTCTTTTGTTCTTTCTTCTCTTTCTGAGTCCATAAAAAATGACTTGAGGGACCATGTCTCCTCGTCTCCTTCAGAAGAAAAAAAATCAAGCTCAAACCAAAGGGGCCTCCCCATCTGAAGGGACACTTCCTATCAAGACCACTCAATCTATAGAACAGGAGACCCCCTTCGGAGGGTCAGCACAGCAACAATCCCCACATCCGGACCATTAATTATGAGAGGGCATCATTACGACTTATCTTTGGCACCGTGATTTTACGATACTTCTTGCATCAACATTTATGAAACCTTTACCATCTACTGCAGCAACAGACAGTATCACAATTTTCAGACAAATGACACCAGACTGCATCGTGCTCCGGCATCTACCTTTGCTCAAGCTTTAGCAATAGGACTCACAATGCCGAGCAAACTCAAGGCTCTAAGCAGCAGCTCAGTGAGTACTATTTATACTTTTTAAAATCCCGTCGCAAATGCTAAAAGAAACAAAATTTTCTTATAATCATTGAACATTTTAAGCATTTGAATTACAACACATGGTGTCAAAGACAGAGAATATAATATTAGTATTCATTCATATTTGTACATAGTATTCCCTGACAAGTTAATGCTACAAATGCATTACTTGGACAGAGAAGGCTTTTCGCAGAAGGCACCTAATTATAATACCACTTTCTTTGAAATAGACAAAGAAGAAGAATACCTTTGTTTTTCTTTTTTGGTCTGAAACTGAGATGCCCTTTTGACCTTCGCCTGTGCCAAAAGAAGGGGAGAAGCAGCTTATTTCTGTTGGCTTCATCGTAAGAAATTTTACGGACCTGTTAGTACTCTTCCCATGTTCTGTGGATATGGGTAGGAGGAATGATTTAAAGGTGGAATCTCAATGCTACGTGATTCACTTGGATTTTCTCTAGACCCATACTGATTCATGCCACCATTAAGAACGCCATAGTATGTATTTTGAGCAACCCTAAAATTGGAATTAGTGTGAGATTGCCGTTCCACAAGTTCAGAGTGCAGTTGCAGGTGCTCGTTGGATCTATTTTCGCCACCAGTGGTCATTCCAACACCAAGATCAAGGCTTATGGTGTCACTTTCTTCTGATCTAATCCTCGACGGAACATTCATAGTTGTTGGTCCTGAAGTGTCATGGCTACTAGTCTTTGTAGTTGGGACATCATGATTATGTTTCCCTTCATATGTAGTTATAACTGCTTTTGGATCATGAGATGCCCTCTCCACGTGTTTTCTAACAGGGCATCCAGCATTGGTGCACTTGTAATAGCTCCTGCATAACATGTGAGAACGATGAGAAACCACATAAATCATTTGGGAATTGCAGTTAACAAAAGAGTCGAGCCATATAGGAGTTCATACATGTACTTCCAATTAAAGGTAGTAACTAGTTATTAGTGCTTCTATTATCATCACCCCATTTTATATATATTGTTGGTAAGTTCTTAATCTGATTTGTAATTAAAGTTTACCGTGATGTCAATTACCTAAAGGACATAAAAAAAATAAACAAATAAACAGAGAGCAAAGTTCTTTGGAACATTAGGGGTATTGCAAGTTGTGTTTTTTTATTTAAAACAAAAAGAAACAGTGCAGGGTGGAAATAGAAGCACTTCCTAGTTATTCAGAAGGAACCAAGCATGCAGTAATTAGTAACCAAGCATGCAGGGAGGTTTTTCTCTAAAATGCTAGATGAGGTTACATTCTGTGGTTAAAAGTTATAGGTTAGTTCAATTTCGGAAAGAGATCTAGAATTATTCTTTTATGCCTTGTTTGTTCAAGAAGATATTTGATAGGCCTTTAACGCAATTAGTGAAGTAAAGCATCGGGTCAATTGAACAATACACAAAAGCACCGCAGCAATCTGGGGTGAAGGTGACATTGTCAAGACTCCTTTTGTGAAGAATCACTTTTATATGCAGAATCTCGAATAAACTGTCTGATCTCTTAGATGAAAAAGGGGGAAGTGGCTGGGGAGATGACAGGCAAATTTCGGTTAAACTAAATGAGAAGAGCTGTAAAAGTACCAACAAAGAATTGCACAATTGCCTACACAAAGACTAAATTTTGATACAAACTAAAAATATCAAATTCTAAAGACATCAACTGTCAGACTCGGTGCTTATACTGGATTCAAGAAAATTATCCAAATTCATTCTGGGAGTGTGACACGGCCAGAGGAGGGTGGGGGAGTGAACTACCAAAGGCCGTCCATACAAGACCATGACGGTAGTCGAACACATGCCGTATCAGAGAGATTGGGCTTTATTTTTTTGCATGAATGTTATTGTTCCCTCCTACCATAGTTTTCAGAATAGTCCATTAACCATAAGAGAAGAAAGCTCAACTATTTTACGAGTACTCACAACAAAGTTATCAAATAAGCACTGAAGCTACATGTTGAAACAGATGAAAATCAGTGAGAATTAACCATACCTTGGATTAGGATTTCCCCTCACCACTTTCTGACCGTATTTTCGCCAGCGGTATCCATCATCTAATATATCAACTTCACTCAGAGTCTGAACAACAACTCGTGGTTCTCGGATAGGCTTAACAATTGGTGTAACATCAATGCTAGCAACATCCATCCTCCTGCTCAACAAATTTGACACCATGTTAGTTAGGGAAATTGAACACAGGAAAAACATAAGCATTTCTTGAATATTTATACCTCCTTTTTGAGAATGGGTCATCATCATCAACCTCATCAGGCAACCTATTTGACAGTGAGCCTGTGCCTTCTACACTATCATCATTGCCTGTGACAGGAGATAGCTCAGGAGTACTAGTTGGCTCATTGTTACTAGACATTTGCCCATAAATGCCGGATGGTTTGTCTACAATTAGAGAAGAAAAAGAAAATTAGAAGAGATGATAGAAGAACATTAGTTCCATCATTAAACAGCTAACGAGAATTACTCTGATGCTTACCATCTCGACCAGTCAAAGATGAAGCCTTGTCAGATCTTTCTTCCTGAACAGGCATCATAGCACCAGCATTATATCGTCGACTAGGTCGAGGCTTAGGATGATCATGTGTACCCTTGTAGATAATCTCTGTTATCTGTCCATCATGAGATCGCTCAAACAGCTTCTTCACTTCACAATTAGGATGGGTACATTTGTAATAACTGCGAGGAAATTCACTCCCTTTAACGTGCTTTTGTCCATATTTTCGCCAGTTATACCCATCATCAGAAGATATTACTGAAGGCCCATTTCCTTTGTGATCACACTGAGATGTCTGGACCCCAGGATTTGGATGTTCCTTCTGTGTTAAGTCACCCGAATCACCTTCAGCGGGTGCACTAGCTCCTGCAGTGACCGTGTGAACAGGTGCAGATAAACTCAATTCATTTGAGGAGACTGCCATCTCATTTTTAGCCAAGGGTGGCGACACATGTGATTGAGGCTGAGCTTGACCTTGGACTTGCACAGGCTGCTCATTCCTATAGTGGTTATAATCTGTAGTAACCTTGAATAAATGTAAAGCATTAGGCAACCAGTATTTTACAACCACTTTGGCACACTTGCAGATATAAAGAACTCGAATCAAGATACATCATTGTTTTACAATTTAGAAAGAAATATGACAGTCCATCTCGACAAGGAGAGTCTATCACTAGAAAACATTGTTTCTTATAAAGCATCCTTAAGAAACAGTATCTAAAAAACCTAATAAAGAATAGTTGACACTAGAAAATCAATTCAGTACTCATCATACAGCACTTGATAGACAAAAAAGTAACGAAACAATAATGGTAAGAGATTAAATAAATCAGTTAATCTTCAGAATAGGAACTTAAAAGATTTTGTAGCATCAAGTAGATATCCACTGATATTGCAAGTTTAAGATAGAGCACAAAATAGGCCAAAGACCAATCAGCTAAACTTAGGATCGAGGCCACCATTTAATCAGTATCTTTCCCCACATAGATATATCATGGATGCAACTAATGAATGGATAATGGACCACTAATCCATAGAAATTACCATATTTGATCTAGCATGGGGCTTAAACTCGAAGCTTCCAGAATTTCTTTCATCCAAGGTATTGAAATCGGAGCAAACTGTGGTTGCTGAATATGTAGTAGAACTCAGAGATCCGTACACCATTTGAGGCTTCAAAAAGGACCCAGTAGTTGGGGAAGGTTCTGCCTGCAAGACCAGAAAAAGTAGAAATTAAGAAATATGTCTAGAAATTAAGAAATATGTCACAAAATTCCTGATCCAGATACCTTTTAATCAAGCAACAAGGCATGCAGAGGAAAGGAAAATCTCGTAAAAGAACTAGAGCGGAGAAAATAACACTCTTTATGAAACAAAAGAAATAAGGAAACTTGACAAGAAGTTGCAGCCCCATGAGCTATCCCTGCAATTTTAAAGCCCTTTTAATTTGATAGAAAGAATTTGGCAGTACTTTAACATTCTGTTACAAATCTGTTCAATAACAGGAAACTTTGACAATCACTTGGGCATCACTTAACAGAGATGGAATTTGTCCATCCAACATAGACTACCAAAATAATTCTAACAAGCTCATCCATTACCAGAACAATCGAAACAAATACTAGTAAGGAAGATAAACATATCTTAAATAAATCCACTGAAGATGGAAGAGCAATTATTTAGACCGATTACCCAGATAACTGAAGTTATAGCAATATGCTTTGAACAACGAATATCATCTCCAATCACAATTAGAACAATGAAGGGTCATAACCTCTATAAAAACACATGCCAATCACAACGTTTAACAGCACCTTGACCCACAACCTTTCTAGACTCCCTATACCTCCTTGCTGATGCATTTATTCCTTATTATATGTACACAAATAGAAACATTTTTGTCGTACTTGCATCCACTGCCACCGTTAAACAAAGACAAGTAGAAAAGCTAGAACCCACCAACAAAGCAAAAAGAAGAGAAAAAAGATTCATTATGTGAAAAAACAACACTGTCGATAGTGATAAAGAACAACAAAGTTAAAAGAGTTGTAAGTGAAAGCCCCATTATTCCCGAAAGCAATTGCTTTCGAACAATCTATACAGGCATAAAGAGAAAAGACCCCAATAGGCCAATCCTACCATTACATTACTCTAAAACAGCAACAAAGCATCAGAATCTCGAGGTCCCATCCAAAGCACCCACATATAAATCTCACTGTCATTGGCATAATATAAATAAAATCAAGCCTTCGCAGCGAACCCGTTTGATTAAATTACGCTGTAATGCAACAAAACAATCGAAAATAGTAATCGGAATTTTCGAATTTTGCTGAAAGAAGGAGCATCTTCTTAGCTCACTCATCATCAACATCACATCAATAACTCTTCTAAATTCCCCACTACAGGCTAATGTACTACGGAGTAAAATCTGAGGCCGTCAAACCCATTTCCCTTATCTACCCATTGTTTGGTTACCGAGAAAATGTTCAAAATCCAAACTTTTTCACTCCCAAGTCAAAAGCTCAGCTGCTCAGGCAGTAAAAATAACTTCAACACTTTGAGTTCCTACCATTTCATTTTCCCAGCAACCAAACAGAGCCTTACATTTAATTCAAAAATTAATAATTAAACAGAAGAGATTAGGCAGCCAAACGCGGCCTAAGATTCAAAAGAGCATTTGCTTTTTGCTCCCCAGAAAAAAGAAATTTAATTAAAAATAGAATAAGAGGATCGGAAAAACGACGTCGAAGCGGACGGACCTTCATGTTGGAGAGGAGGACGGGGGACTCGAGAAACGACGTCGGACTGAGGCCGGGAGGGATAGTGAGGCAGGGGGACCTCGAGATCGGAAGCTTGGCCGGGGACATGAGCTTGTACTTGGCCCCACCGGAAGCAGCAGTAGAAGAGTAAAGAGCCGGGTCGGAGCTTGGGGAGAAGTCGGTTAGACCCGGATCGACGTCGTCGGAGGGTCCGGAGGTGTAGTCGAGTGCGGTCGCGTCCATTGGAGTGCTGGTGGGTTTGGGTTTGGGTGTGGTGTGATGGAGTCAAAGGAAGAGGGAATACTGGGTTCGTTTTTGTTCAGAACAGGGGAAGAGCAGGGAAGGGTAAAATGGTAATTCTGGTTGTGGTTGTGTATTGGAAGGTTTTTGTCAGAGAGAGAGAGAGAGAGAGACGCCGGTTGATTTGTTGCATTGGATCTGAATTCGTCTGCGGACTGAGCCACTCAGAGACGTTTTGTCAATTTTTTTCTCCTGGTTAAAATCTTATTTAACTTGGTGAAAATCAAGTGAAAGAGTGTAAATTGAATTGCAATCTTTTGTGCAAACGTGAGTGAGATTAGTTAATCAGAATTAATATGCCAATTTAACCGGGAAGAATGTTAGGTTACTATTCGATTCTAAGTTTTTAAAGAAAATAATAGTAATAACCTAACACTCAAATTCGAATCCACGTCGCTTTGCTCTATATGCCTTATCGTGCAGAAAATTATCCAAATCTAAGATTGCATTGAGTTGGCAAAAATGAAGTGGTTTCCAAGTTGGCTCACATTTTGGAACCATTTTGACTATATCAACTCAAATTTCACTCTTTAGTGGAAGCATTGATTTTGAGTCAAGACCCAACACTAATATGGAAAAAGAGAATACATAGATACTCTCTTATCAAAATTTAATAGGAAACAAAAAAAAAAAAGGAGCTCTCAAAGATGAGAATTTATGTAACCAACCTTCATTTATTTGACTCAAAGACAAAGATCATGATTAAGTTACATACCACAAACGGAAAAATTGAAGTGGAATATGTAGATATTTCTAGACAAATTGCAACAAATACAGGGGTATAAGTTATTGGTTTTTTTTTTATAGATTTGAGTTTAGTCAAGTTGGCTATAACAGTGTGGTCACTCATTTATACCTAATTTTGAATCTTTATCCATGTAATTTAGATAATTTAATGTATAATATAGCTTATAAAAAATATAAAAAATCATTTTGTGCCTTTAGTTATCTACCCCAGCCTATCTTTTGGAAAAAGAAGTTTGGTACAAATATTTAGCCTAACAATGGTTTGATTGAATTTAGCTCATCCTACCCCCAAAAGTGCACTCCAAGTCTCCATGCCACAACAAAAGAAAATAGTTTAGCCCACCATTGTATAAATTCTATTGGTTCTATACTTGTACGTGTCGGATTGTAATCTCTAAATAACAGCAAATGACCTTTTACAGGCAAGGAGCTAAGGAAAAGTTCAAATTTATCGTCAACAAATAGCTTAATGATTTAAACCCTTCACTAGTCAAGGCTTAGTGATCTCTAATCTTCTTTTGATTTGCTAAACAAGCAACCATTATTGTACATGCTACAAGACCTTTTTTACATTGAACTCGAGGGATTTTCTAGTAAGCACTTGTGTATACTATACAACGACATATGTGATCGCCAAGTTCTTGATTGTTGGATCTTTAGGTGCAGATCCAATGCTTCATCTGGTGCATGTCATACATCGAAAAATAGTAGATTGTTGTGAACTTAAAGCTTCGTAGCCGACATGGGAATGGAGAGGCTTTCGAGAATCCTCTCTGCGTACTTAAGACTGACGTCATCGAATTGACTTGGGAACAGTAGTAGTCTTTAAGGAGGCAATGCAGAACCAGAAGCTGTGCAGCTGTGCCTCCAACGCGTTGGAGTAAATTCTATTTATTCACAACAATAATGCAGGAGCTTCATGGATCATCTCCTCCGCACTCCCTGCCTGTGCAACGTGGACGTTTCCAATTCCGAAACTGTTCGAAACAGCGACTCGCTTTTGGCGACATCATATGAATTGACCGTTCTACGAGCAGTCACCGTATCGAGTTATCAACGGACATCATATAAATCTGCTACTCTTGCAAATGTTAAATGTAAGATCATAATTCGGGAATTAAACCATCAATGCGCTACTTAATTAGATTTAATCACTAACAAGAACAAGATTGTACGCAAATAATTAAAAGAATACAGAGACCCCAACAGAGGTTCGTTACATAATCTGAAGAATACACAGAGCCCTAAGAAGTAAGAAGAATGCAGATCATGAGGCAACCCTATGTAGAGCTTCCTTAAATCATATGCTATACAAGTCCACAAGGCCAAACGAGCTTAAGAACACGTTTGGTGAATATGATTGGACTGGATAAGTCACTGGATTAAACGCGGCCATGATTGAACTGAATAAGTCACTAGATTCAAGGCGGGTTAAAAGAAGAAATGGAGGCCAACTTCCAAATTTTGTCCAATTTCTTCAACTTGGAAAAAATTCGGAAGTTGGCCTCCATTTCTTCCTTCAACATAACTTGAATCTCGTAAGTTATTCAATCTAATCAAGTCCTAGGCACCAAACATGGCCAAAAATGAATGAAAAGATTGACGCCAGAAACAGGTAGAACGGACCAACAATAAGTTGACCGCATGGAGAAAACGAAAAGCTCAAATGTCAAAGCAAAGAGTGATTAAAAAAAATGTGGAAAGCAATGAGTCCCAGAAAACAATGTTTCTGAGAGAAATCCCCAACTGTGCTTCCCACTTCTCTGCTATAGAAACATAAGAACCTAGTACCCATTTAATATCCAAGAGGAGAACGACTCCTCATGGTGTCAGTCTGAAGACCCCCACCTCACACGGGGAGGAGACGCCATGCCATTAGGCTACAAGGTCATGACAAAGTAAACTCATTTCGTCAAAATGGCAATGATACACATAAGAAAAGAGGAACAGCGTAAAGCTTCCATTCTGTTCTGCACCAGCGCTTTCTGAAAAAATCGATCCAAAGATGGATGTCACACAAAGATGAAGAACTAACTGGGCAATCAAACATGTTCCTTCAGCTCTAATAATATAAATGGAAGACTGCCCCTATTCCAAGGCACAAAGGGGATTTAGAGCTTTCATGCAGCATGTACTATTCAAGAGGAGCAAAAAATTTGTGCCAGTTCCCGAAGAGGTGAAGATGGGGACAAACCAAGCCACTTCAAGAAAAAAACACTCACTATTTTGAAAAGAAATCAGGAAAAAAGACAATTAGTTCTACCACGCTTACGATGATCAACCTCAAACCAAAGATTAAGCTCCTAATCAATATAAAACTTCATCTATTTCTCAGACAAGAATAGGGGATCCAGGAATGCACGGCAAAATCCAGTGGTGAAAGGCAGAGTACTTCTGCTTGCCCTCATGAAATGGCAACACAGAGAGGAAAACCCTAAAACAGCTAAAAACATGAGAATGTCGTTCTCTTTTTATGAAATATGTTCTATGGGAAAGAAAAACGGATCAATAAGTCCTAGAAGTAGACTACGTCCACAAGAATGAGTGCTAAGAAATGATATTAAAACAAGTTATACTACTTTTCAGCAATTACTTTCCTCATTCCCAGAAAATTAGTGGATGAGACAAACTTCTGGACAGCAAAAAGTTTGTTCAAGTCTAGTTGCTGTGCTACAATCATGGTAAACAAAGAAGCAGACTTTGCTTTTCTGATCACCAGCATTGCGGAAATAAAAAACTAAAAATTTATCATATACCATCCGAAAGTATACTATCACAACAAAGAGTAGCAAGCACTACTTAGGATAGTACGATGGATGATATTCGGGGGGTGCACCATATCCACCATAGGTGGTTGGCCTGTTATAATAACCTGACGGAACATACTGTTCAGATGAGTATAAATGGGTACTAGTGGGGGCTGGATGCCCAGGAAAACCCATCTGGCCTCCTGAAAAACCATACAGCCCAGCTGATGAACCCGCATAAGCGGCAGCTGGAGGAGCAGGAGCAGTGCCAGACAAGGCATAGGCTGGCAACAAACCTGCTTCATTAACCCTAACTGAGACTGCTGCAGAGCCACCTGGAGCAGTCATTCTAGGACGCTTGTTTCCATACTGCTGCGGCTTCAGTTTCTTTGCCGGCTGCTTTGCTGTCTGCTGTTTCTGTTGCTGCTGCAGTTGCAGAGGCTTGACAGCAGGAGCTGCAGCATTGCGTTTTCTGTCTGCTTTCTCCTTCTCCAGCTGCTCCAGTCGCTTTTGAAGAAAAACAGGTGGATACTCAGATTCGAGCTTGAGGTCTTCAATAACTTTGATTACTGATTTCAAAGCACCAGATTCTTTCGCTGTGGCTTCATTCTGCAGAAAAAACATTATGAAGTATGTGCAGATGAAGCATTGTATTTTGACAGCTATTAGGTAACATATGAGAGAATGTGAAAATACCATTGACTGGCGAGAGTTATTTCCATCCTTGCATACTTTCTTAGCAAGCTTTTTAGACTCTTTGACATAGGATTTTAAGAGGGGAACTGGTGGGAACTTATCGGTCAGACCAAATTCAGAAATGAATTTGACAGCCAAAAGATGTTTTCCCTTACTCACAAGTTTCTGAATCAGATCTGCTAACACAAAACAAAACTTTTACAGTTAAAATCAGAATCTACCCTAAGGGAAACAACTAACAAGTGTGAAATTGGGAATTTAAAAAGGCTAAACAAAAAGGACAAATAATGATCCTGGCATAAGATGGCCACAGAGGATAGTACCCTGCTTGTTAATTTGTAATAGAGCTGTCTCTTAGATTGACACACCTCCTCAAAATTGAGAAAAACTGGATCTCTAGCTATCCCCCCCCCAGTGCATTGACTTTCAGCTTACTTGTATAACCTTCCGTTAGGCAGATAAGTAGTGAGACCATGCAAACTCTGTATCTATTCACACTTCTTACACCTCTATTTCTAAAGTTTATTCACAGGAGGCTTCGGTTCCCACAATTAAGTCATTCTCTGATAAGTATCAAGCTGGTCTCGGTAACCAAATACAAAAGTTTTAACTGATTTTCCATGCTGCCTCAAGTTTGTACATTATGTTCATGATTAACAATCAGTTCAAGGATTCATTTTTCCCATAAAAACTAGTACCTGTTACGAATTCCGTGACTAAAACATCAAAGAAGCCTTTTTGATACTAAATCAAAAGACATGGCAAATATAGTTTATCAGGTATGGCAATCAACATTGGATAACACTAAGTATATGAATTGATATTGATTATTAACTAAATGAAATAATACATCAACTTGGAATATAAATGTTTCCACTAAAATAAAACTTTACCTGCAAGCTTATCCCCCAAACCAATTTTCCGGCATAAATCAACAGCTTGTCTATACCGCGCAACTATAACAAAATGATCAAGCAGCTCATCCATCTTGAATTCCGACTGCAGTCCATAAGCTGCAACCAAATGCAAGAACCCCAACGACTCAAACGGATTTTCGCCATCCATGCCCACCTTCGCTTTCCACTCCAATGCCAACTTCTTCGCCCTCTCTCTCACTTCCAAACCCACATTTGGAGAAATCCCCATTAACACTTCCAACAACAGAACAGCACTTCTCCTCACACCAAACAATTGCGGGTCCTTATCGCCCTTATTCCGCCCATTCGGGCAATAGAACCCCTCCATTGCATTCAGAACCAAGGCAGCAGGGTCCTTGGCGCTCCGAATTGCCCCCAGGAGCTCACCCCGAATCGTGTTTCGGTTATTCACCGTCTCATTCATATACTTCCTCAACCCCATTGTATCCATTTTCTCACAGAACGCCACCAACTCGGGCCGAGGAGGCACAGCCTCCACTTCACAATTGATATCCGTTCCAACCACGTTCTGGGTCGGAGGGTCTGATGAAGAAGAAGGGTCTTTCGCCATCTGTTTCGACAAAATTGACGAAGAAGGCAGGTCCTTTGGCATCCAGGTCGGTGATTTGGGGTCTTCCGTCATCTGGGTCGACCCGAACGACGGCAAAGACGGGTCTTTTGCTATCTGGGTCGGTAAATTCGACGAAGGAGAGGGGTCTTTTGGTATCTGACATGAAGGAGAAGAAGGGTTTGTGGAGGATTGGGACTGGAGGGATTGGAGGAGGTGGAATTTTTGGGTGAGGGAGGTTTGGATGGAGGTGAAGTGGGAATCGAGGTCGGACCAAGAGAGATTGAAGGAAGAGAGGACGGCGGAGTGGGATTGGAGCTCGTCGAAAGCCTTCTTTAGGTTCTCTTTCTTCGTGTCTATCAGTTCCATGGCCGCTGAGATTGTTCCCGTTGTCGTCGTAGCCATTGTTTCGTGAACGTGAAATTAAGTTACCCCGGCTGGGAAAATACCCAATGCACGATGGAAAAGGCCAGGGAAATAAAGCACAAGGAAAGACAAAAGAAAATGCCCAAATTGTGTTTTTTATTTTTTATTTTAAAATTTATTTGAATACAACTCGGAGATTAAGTACTCGTTTGGAAATCTTTTTAAAATGACTGCAAGCGCTTTTAGTTTTTTCAAGATACACTTGCATTTTTATTAAGGATTAGTTCTAAAAAAATTTTTAGTCATTTTAAAAACACTTTCAAATGAGTTTTAATCTAATGAAAAATGACTTAAAGTGTTACATTCCGTTCCGGAAAATAATACTATTTTATTTCCGGAGGTGCAAAATGACGATTTTGCCCTTGGTTGACTTTTTGGTTGACTTTTGCGGCGTAACTCGTACGACGCTTCCACTTGTATTTTCTTGACGTGCTCGTCGATACGAACGCGTAGACGCGAGCGGGACGTCGTTCGGACTCCGAACGAATATTTTACGGGCATTGGATTTCCGACATTCCCGTATTTTCAAATTTGGACAGTTTGGTGGTTGGGCTGGGGCCCAATACCCCTGTTAGCCCATGTGGCCTTGTTCCCTGTCAGTTTGACCCTTGTTTCTGGGTCTTTGTCTTTGTCCCGTGCCCTCTCTCCCTTTCATCTGCAATGAACACAAAATTGCTCAAGGCACCCAGTGCCTCTTCTCCCTCTCCCCGAGCTCTCATAAGGCCAAATTTCATGGCCAAGCTATCACAACCAGCTGGATTTGAACCCTGCAACTCAAACCTAGAAAACCCAGAATTTTCCAACAAAACCCGAGAACTTCCCTCGTGATTTCTCGGTGAAACCGAGCTCGAATTACCTCGATCTTGTTACCATTGGACTCCTGGATGTCCCAAGTACCTTGTTCAAGCTTTGGATGATCACGTTTGGCCAAGAATCGAAGGAATCAAATCGGCCTCCTTGCACCCGTGGCTTCCCTTCAATTTTCAGGCCACTTCTGGCCAGTTTTTGGCCCCCAAAATGGTAAAATATTATTCTCCTCACTTCTAGCTTCATTTTGGTACTTGAATCGTCCAATTTGGCCTTGAAATGAAGGAGTTATGAAGCTCTGAAATTTCCCAGATTCCGGCGACGGCGCGGCGGCAACCGGAAAAAGGTCAGGGGTGACCGGCGCTGACGTCAGCAAACCGGGTCAAACCGGTCCTGCTGACGTCAGCAAACCGGTTCAACCCGGTCAGACCGGAATATTCCGTCCGTTAACCTTAACGGCGTTAACGGAACAGTAACGGCGCGTGACCGACGCGTGTCACCAGCGACTAGCCGGCGCGTGTGGCGCGTGACCGCGCATGGTGGACTTCCGCCGGTGCGTGGCGGCGCGTGAGGCCAAATGGCAGCGTGTGGCGGCGCGTGCGACGGCGCAAGGCAGCCCACGGCGGCGGTTTTAGGGTTTCCGACCCTGAGACTCCGTTTTCGGGTTTCCGAACGCCGTTTTCTTCGTATTTTCGAATACTTTATTAATCTTTGGTGTTCTAAAATAGGTTTTGGCGACCCGTGGCGTTCGGAGGACGTACGTTTGGACTTCCCGGCTTCGGTATTTGTGAGTGGGCCCTTTCCCTATATTATTTAAATGTGTTTTAAGTTTGGGAAATTATATTTGTTTATGCCTACATCATTACTATGATTTTAAATGGTTTTAGATGGTTATTTATTCTCGTATTTTTGGTAGACCTCGTACTTCGTAGTATTTACTCGGTTTACTAGTTTCGACTCGGTATTTCGTTAGGCCATGGAAATTAGTGGGCTTTGGCCTACATTTCCATTTGGAAATTTCACCATTTAATTGGTGATTTCCGTATTATTTTTTTACGCGTATCACTAGTATCGAACCGGCCCTAATTTAGGGTTTTTAGGGAATTAATTATTTTATTTCCCTACTTGTGCGCTTAGGTTTTTATACTCGTTTGACGGGCCTTGAGCCGTATTTGGGTGAACCTTGGAAATGGTAATTTTCTACCGTATTTTGGGTTCACCTAGTTTACCATTAAGTTAGTATTTCTATACCTTGGTACCCATGTGGCGTATTCTTGGTATTTCACGTATTATTAGTTATACGTTTTGTATTTCGGGGTACGGCACCCGAGAATACCTTATATATTGATTATTTTGAGGTTTATCCCTTATAGGGAAATTACCCCACCTTGTTTTATGTAGAATATTCCGTAGTATGTTTTCATACGCCCAACTAGGTTGCTTACACGGTGTTAGGTGTACCGTCCGGGGCCAAGACCAGCTTCACATGATTGTTCACACGCACCTATACGCTCGCTATGGATCCATAGCAGGTGACAGCCTGTTCTAGGTCGCCTGGGCGACTCGAACTCGTTGTGATGCGCATATGCGCCAGCTTCACGTGATTGTGTACACAAGCGTACTGTTATTTATACACCCAGCATGTTCATGACAGAATATATCTGTATGAACTCGTGTGTTTGCTATACCTAAACGAGCGGTTTATCTTATAGTTTAGTATTGTGATTGTACCACTGGTCTTTACTGATGCCACGGAGGCTTTTATTTGATTTACGGGTTTCCCGTATATCCTTATTTTACGAACTTTCGGGTTAAGTATTTTCTACCGAACGGTGGCTTTCTGCCCGTTTCGGACGGTAAGTATATTTCCGTACTTACCTTAATTTTCTACCTACTATTGTAGTATGTTTTCCGAAATGGTTTTCCGACCAATTACTTGATATTGACGGCGAGGGGTTACTATTTTAAGAAAGCAAAGGTTTTTACAAAAATAACTACTTATGGCCCACTCACCCTTCTGTTTTGCGCCCCTCCAGGTTTAGTGGCTGGAGCTGTCGACGTTCGAGGCGGTGGTATGACGAAGGTTTTAAATTTCTTGGTATTGTAATTATACTCTGTACTCCGTACTTTGTACGACTTGCATTGTATGAATTCTTCCGCCCGTACATTTGTGTACACACTGGTCTTAAATTATTCAATTTATTTCTTATTTCATTCAAATTGGCTATCGTCACCCTACGTGGTGTCGGCCAGCACATCCGACTTTTGGGTGTCCACTTGTACATCCGGGTCGGGATGTGTCATAAAGAGCTTGTGTGATAAAATGTTACAAGATTGACAAGGAGAGCTAAATACTACTAAATCTAGACTTCACACAATTGTTCTTTGAATGGTTTATACAAAAAACTTCCAAACATTTTTTATTTTAAGATTTTGAGACTTTGAGATTGTGATAGTTTTCTTGATGAACAATTGTACACAAATAAGAAATATTTGATTTGTATGGCGTAGATATCCTCCTATGTATCTCTGCAAATCTCTTAAGCTCGTGGGGATGCATTAATAGCATTACAAATTAAATAGTTTCTAAACTCTCCTGTAGTAGCTTGAGGATCACGAAAATATAAGGAACCAGTTGTGATTTCACATGCATAAATCCTATATAGTATTAGTGAGCGGCTGCATGCAGTCAACTTGCAGGATATCAATCACATGTTTCTTCATGTGTTTCATAATTCTATGCATGCAAAAGCTTTACATCACAAGAAAACACAAACCTACGAGGCCTCTATTGATTCAAATCCGTAATATACTGAAAAAACCCCAGTATCTTAAAATATATATACAAATTTTATATATGTTTCCAGATTTATTTTTAATATTCCTTGTATTACTTTACTTTTATTGGCAAACCCATGAGACCAAAATTAATTTAACACAGGGAGAAGGTTTTGTTTCGATTTGGAATAAAGAAAATCGATTAGCTGGAGATTATTTGTTAGGATGGAGTCAACACCTATGAAAAATTGTCATAAAAGAAACTAGCGTGCATTTGAATATGTTTCTCTTTTCTTTATCTAGTGTAAATGAGCTGTAAAATTGTCAAGAAAATATACGAAATGCTTACCTTATTGAATCGGGGCACATCGAATTCCATCTATTGACTTCTCGCAAACCAAAACCTAAACTTGCAAAATTGAAATGATAAGTAATATAGAGTGAAAAATGAGTCAAACTATATATATATATATATCGGGTAGTTTTCTTTCGCCAATGAAGAAAATTGAAGTTTCATATTAAAATCAATTAACAATAAGGGAGTGATCTAACTTCTCATAAATCTTTGCAAGGTTTCTTAATTTTCTCATGTGTGACTTTAACTTCACATGTGATGTACATAATTTTTAAGATGTACATCCTCATATCCTCACCTCATATTCCTAATTTAGAAGGATACTATATTTTTTGTGTTATATATGTTCTAATACAACATGATGCATGTACATGTTATACACGGCGAGGGTGGTTGGACATCTCACATTCAACATAAATGGTATTGAAATGTGCTAAGATATGCGCTCCCTAGCATTACTCCATTTTCATTTTTCATTTAGTATTCTTTTAATCAGATATGCGCTCCCTAGCAGTACATTATTTGTAAGTAATAAGTAATTCTAGGTGCCACTGCCACACATAAAACATGAACACTCCTCCACATCTCTTCCCCCCTCCTCATTGAAGCTCTTGCAGCAAGGGATGGTTTATAGCTGGCGTCAAATAGGGGCTATCAAAATTTAACTTTGGAGAGTGATTCTCCAGATTGTCACAGCTTTTCATGATGTTTCCCTCAATATGTCTGACATAGTTCCTATTGTGGAGGATTCAAAGTTCTTGTTGTCAACAATGACTGGAGGTTGTTCTGCCCATGTTTGCTGGCAAGCCAATGGTATTGCTCGTCGCCTAGTGCGCTATGTTCTTCGTTGTGTTCCTTGTGTTTTTGTTTTGAGGACCCCCGGACCTCATCTCGGACTCCCGGACCTCATCTCGGACTTATTATTGGAAGAGTGGATCTCCTAGGCCTCTGTTTTGTAGGAGTCTTCATTGTAATTGAACTTTCTTTAATAAAGCTATCGTTTCTTATTATAAAAAAAAAAAACATGAACACTTCTCCAGTAATTGACTAAACAAAAATGCAAGAGAAAACAAAGCAAAAAAGTAGGAAAAAAATCACTTTAATTTGGAATAAACACCTCATGTGGGTGAGATGATTTTCTTTCGTTCTATTTTTTTTTCTTTGTTTTCATTTGCTGACAATTAAACACGAGAAACACTCTATTTTGGAACGCCCTCGCTTCATCTAGACCGTCAAAGTCGGTCTTTCAGGATTCAGATCCTGATCCCATTTGACTTCGAATTGAATAGGAAAAAAATATTTGATTTCAGATTATTCACACTACAAGGAAACCAATTCCCACATTAACTCAAGAAAATAAGGAAAAAGATTCTCAAGGAAACCAATTAGATGAATTTTCATATAAGAAATTAGTAATTTATATTAGTACTACTTTCATTTTATATATATATCTCCTTATCTTTACGAATCCAATCCTGATAGAAAACTATCTAGTAACGGCTCAATCTTGTTTAGCATCCCAATTAATTTTCACTAACCGTGCATTAATCAGGATTAGCCATCCCCACCTACTCCTTCATTAACTTTAATCCCATCGTATCTCTCTCTCACCTCCTATATATACCCCCACGCCTCCTAAACCCTATTCTTTTCATTCCTTTGCTTTTTAGTTGTTTCAAGTGCGTTTCTGCAGCAGAGAATAGCTTCTGGTAATTTAAAGGTACCCATCTTTTTCTTTCTTCTCACTTGTCTTTATTTTCAATAACATTCAAGAGATCAAGAAATTTATTGGTTTAGACGTTATTTTTTACTAGTAATATTATCATGGTATAGTTTAATTTCTTATTGAAATATAGGGTTGCAGATTTAATCTTTGACTCTTTTTTTTCTGGCTTTGTTCTAATTCGTTGTTACATTCAATAAATATTTATATGTTTATTGTATCAACAATTGAGCTTCTGTAATTGGTACTTCCATTGATTTTGAAGCTTTGAACACAAAAATATACATATTTTGAGGCGTTTTTATTTTTTTGTTGTTTTTTTTTTCCTGGGCTAATATTTATTTATTTTCTGGCAGATGCCGAGTGAAAACGAAGATCAGTCCGACAACGAACCATTCATCGAAATTGACCCAACAGGGCGCTACGGCCGGTACAACGAGCTCCTAGGGTGCGGGGCTGTGAAAAAGGTGTACCGGGCTTTCGATCAAGAGGAGGGCATAGAGGTAGCATGGAACCAAGTGAAGCTACGTAACTTTACCAACGATCCTGCTATGATCGAGAGGCTCTACTCCGAGGTTCGGCTTCTCAGGTCACTGACGAACAAGAACATCATCACTTTGTACAACGTGTGGCGGGATGCGGAGCATAACACTCTCAATTTCATGACCGAGGTTTGTACAAGTGGGAATTTGAGGGAGTACAGGAAGAAGCATAAGCATGTTTCGATGAAGGCATTGAAGAAGTGGTCAAAACAGATATTGGAAGGGTTGGAGTATTTGCACACTCATGAGCCTTGTGTTATTCACAGAGATCTCAATTGCAGCAATGTCTTTATCAATGGGAATGTTGGCCAGGTATTATTATTATTCCTTCTCTTTTATTATTAGGGTTTTTTTTTAATTATTTTTATACAACGATGGTGGGATAGGGATCTGAGCTAAGCCATATATTGAGCCAATCATTACTTGAATTATTCGGGTTTTTGTTAATAAGAAATAGTTTCAATTTTGGGGGTTTTTCCATCTTATTCATGTGTTTTTCCACCTTTTATTTTTCTGATTTCTTAATTTTTTCTAAAATTTTCTCTATGGTTTCAATAGGTGAAGATTGGTGATTTGGGATTGGCTGCTATAGTGGGGAAGAACCATTCAGCGCATTCAGTGTTAGGGACTCCAGAATTTATGGCACCAGAGCTGTATGAAGAAGATTACACTGAGATGGTGGACATTTACTCATTTGGTATGTGTGTGCTTGAGATGGTGACCTTGGAAATACCCTATAGTGAATGTGACAATGTTGCAAAAATATACAAGAAGGTATCCTCAGGAGTAAGACCGCAGGCCTTGAACAAAATCAAAGACCCGGAGGTGAGGACATTTGTTGAGAAGTGCCTCGCTCAACCTAGGGCGAGGCCTTCCGCCACTGAACTTCTCAAGGACCCGTTCTTTGATGAAGTTGAAAATGACGATAATGATCAAGACGTTTGACCATGAGCACTCTTAACTAATATCTATGTTGTTGGGGTGTGTTTAATTGACCACTAATGTGGATTAGTGCTTTGATTTTTATTTTTAGCTTTGGTTCAAGTTGTACACCGAATTGTAGGGATATATGGGGAGGGACCGGAAGGTGGGTCTTTTTTTACTTGGAATTTGTTCCTTGTTTTTAGTAGGGAACTAGATAAGGATTGAGTTTGTGGGGGGAGCTTTTGATTGGAGATCATGGTGTTAATTTTGTACATGCGGTTTTCACATTAATTACAAAGTCATTGTTGTCGACTGATAAAGATTGGCTCTTCTTTTGTCGGTTGCTTGAATTATTCAAATATTGGGATGCTATATAACTACGACGATTTCTTTTTCATAACTTAACTACAATATTTAATATTTGTGGAGGCCCTCTAATATTGTTTTCCAAAATCTTTCTCCAAACTCTTCACATAAGTTTATGTGCATATCATATACGATGTTTAATATTTATAAACAAAAATAGTTCTAATAGATTTTTTCTTTTTTAGACACACGATAAAGATAATCTACAGTAATTTTATCTAAATTATGTGAAAGTGAGAATGTTTGAATCCAGAGCACAACAGGTTGAATAGCAGTTCTAATAAATTTAAAAGACGTTAGCTTGCAGTGTTGAATCAAATTAAAACAAGCATAAATTAGATTTCAAGTTATATTAAGTCAAATGGTAGAATGAGGAATGGCCGGCATATTTGGTTTGATGAGCCAACCTAGAGAAGATGATGCCTTCACAAGCAAAAAATGGATTTGAAAATTTGAAAAGGGTCTCTTGGCGTGAAGCAAAACACAATGATGAAAAGTGTGAGTGGGCAATTTGCCCTTTTGCCGTTGTGGTCTTTGCTGTCACACACTTTGTCTTGTTGGGAAAGACATGGCTGTGGTTTGTGGCCTCGCTGGCAGAAGCTTCCATATCTTCCAAGCCAAAGCAAAAGGTTGTCTTGCATCAATAGACCCTACTATGGTTTGGGGCAATATTAAAAAGAAATCAAAATTTTCAATTTTTATTTTCTTAAATTACAAATTGAGATATTAAACTGCTATAAGAATTCAAACTATACTAGAAGCATTTGATTTGTGTTGTTAAGGGTAGAGGCATGTGATTTTCGTTTCACAAATTGTTAACGATTTAGAGTGGGTTGAATTGTTTACTGTTAACCGTCATAGTAGTTATGTGAAAAAATTGAAAGATTAATTCTCATTTGAAAATAACAATAAACTTTAGAGTGGTTTGAATTGTTTATTGTTAATTGCCATAGTAGTTATGTGAAAAGATTGAAAGGTTAATCCCCTTTTGAAAATAACAATAAACTTTAAAGGTGTATTAGCTTAAAAATATAAAAAGAATACTATCCTCAGATAATCCATTTATCTTATCTCCTTTCTTTATGAAAATAATGAATTACAGTTTAAGCAAATTACTAAATCATAATAAGATTCGGGATTTTTATTTTAACTCAAAAAAATTCATTTTGCAATCTTCTCTCTTTTATGTATTTATTTTTTATTTGGAAGAAACGTTATGTAATTATTTTAGAGTGTCACGTTCCTAATAAAATGACAACAAGGGACAATATATTAGCACTAACCAATTGGGTGAACCCTTATGTCCACCTCTTTGACGTGAACTAATACTACTCTGACACATGTCTCTTTTTTTTTTTAAAAAGACTAGGTATTCTCTACCTACCCACCTGTGTGGGTTTAGGGTACAGGTATCCCAATTGAGTTTAAATAGGGTCCAACTTCAGTTGTACGTATCATTTAATGGTACGTACTGTTGAATGGTTTAAGATTCATTTGGGACCCACCGTAAATTAATCTGGACCATTCAATGGCCGTACCATTAAATGGTACGTACCACTGAAGAATTTTCCGTTTAAATATCAAATTCTAGAAAGTTTTTAGTTGAAATACCGTATTTTGAGTTTACGTACTAATGGAAAGTCATATAAATAATGATAAAGTTCAATTTTAATACATCTTTGCCACTCAAGTAATAACCAACAACTCTGACGAGATTCTCCTCCAACCACCACCACTGTCGGCCAACTCCGCCCGGCCACCACCGTCATTGATTTACCACCAACCAATTCTAGCCATCCACCACACCAGTAGCTGCCACCGTGGCCGGTCAAACTCCATCGAGCTACGTCCTCTAATGATCTTGAAAAAGATTAAAGAGAATAATGTGACATGGGTGGGATTTCAGCATTCCACACCCCCATAGCCATTTCACCAATCATTCCGTTATGATTAGAAGAACCCTCAATTATCTATACTTGATATATCTTCTCATTTTTTTACTTTTATATATTGGCTTATCTTATTTCAACTCCAAGTCGCACGGGCATGGACCAAAATGCTCGATATCTCGAGCTTTACATAGTCATAGATAGTCTAAATAAACAAACATATAACTAGTCTAAAAAAGAGTATCATTAGTCATTATGTTTTTAAACCACAGAAATAAAAAATTACTTACCGCCGCAATCCACATCGTACATTTGAGACACAAATAACTTGCCTTAGGTTTTAGGTTGATTTGTATTGGTATACCCATTCACAAGGATAATATTTGCATCTCTCTTTGGGATGAGTTCATTCCCCCATTGCGAATAATGTATCTTCACCGAATAAAATGAATAATCATAACCGTTCAGTTTATTAATCTTCATTAGAAGATCAACCCTACAAAAATTATTTCAATTGGAGATCATGTAGTCATTCAATATAGAACAAATTCACAGTGTAGGTACCAAGTAATATATTAATGATGAACCGTCAATTTATTTGATATGTTTGGATGATTAAACGATTTCCAATTTGAATGATTTTTTGTAGAATTGATCTTCAAATGAAGATTAATAAATTGAACAGTTTCGATCGTTGATTTTATTCGATCAATATATACGTTATTCGCAAATGGGGAAATATGTGCATCCTCCACATAGGGAATGCAAGTATTATCCCATTCGTAAACAAACATATAGCTGGTCTAAATAAGAGTAGCATTAGCAATAATGTTTTTAAAACACAAAACTTAAAACTTAAAACCACTACAAATCACTCCACAAAAGTTAACTTGGTTTAGATTTTAGAAATGGATATCGCTAATTAGACAGCAGTAAAAACTACAAACCACTAGAAATCCTAATCTTTCTAAATCCTTGTTTCTTTGATGCATAGAGATGTCCAACTTTTGTTTCTAGTCATAAGCAAATTTCTTAGATGATAAACCTAATCTTGGCAGCTTCGGAACAGCCACAATTTGAGTTCAGAGTTTCCGAAAGACATACATTGGTTTTTACTCATCCCCTCTCTATATATTGTCCCCTGATTATGATATTGTATGCACAATTTAGCCACTTCCATAAAGCCAAAAGTCAAAGGCAAATAATAGTCATTACCATAAATTAATAATTTGCACAAAGACAAATTATAGATATACCCGTCAAACTGAATAATTCAACATTTAGTTCCTCAATTTGTCAATGAATAAAAAATAGTAAGAAGAGAAGTGATTTGTGCACATCTTTTTCTCTCCATGCATGCTCTCTTGTTTATTTATGGTTTTTGAGTTGAATAAATCAACCGAGTATTAAGAGATATAAATAGGGATTTACATAAAGAGAATAGGGTGTGCCGAAAACATTTTCCTAACCAAAACTCATTTGAATGCAGACTGGTTAACTTACTTTGTGCAATTTATTTGAAACGCGCTTTTATGGCTGTGGTTTATCACATTGAAAATAACGGATTAACAAATTGTTCAAAACATTGGTTATTTCACACATTGGAGAAAATACTTATGAAAAACTTTGTTGTATACGAAGGATATCCTCATCTGATGCACCCAAATAATAGGGCCATGCACCTTGATATTGTAAGCTATATTCCTGCTTTGAGATACTTCAAGACCGTTGGGAAAAATAAGGGGAAAAAATTAGAGAGATGGGAACGTAATTCATCACAGTTCATTCACTTTGTGATGAGTACAACAAAGAAGTAGAGCAAACAAAAATGCCGAGCAGGAGAGGTTTCAATCTGTTTCTGAAGGGACTGATATGCATTGGGGTGTTTTCTTGCTCAATCGCGGTATGCATGGGAGGCGAGTCATCAGAGTTTGAAGCTTTGCTGCAATTCATTAGAGCTGTTGATCCTCAAGATGTACTTAAAGTTGGCCAGAATGTGCCTATGCGGCGAAATCCCTGTATGCATAAGTGGAAGGGTGTGACATGCAACTCGCACGCTACTTCGATAACAGAAGTCAGGCTTGAAAATCTGAATCTTAGTGGCATACTTGATGTAGATTCACTGTGTAAGCTCCCGAATCTTCGAGTTGTTAGCTTAGCAAGAAACCAAATTGGGGGAACTATTTCTAACTCAATATTGCACTGCACAAGGCTAACCTATTTGAATATAAGCAGCAATGTTCTGAGTGGAAGGATACCTAAGGCTCTCACTAAACTGAAATATCTGAGGAGACTGGACATCTCCAACAATCGTTTTACTAGCACCGCCTCAAGCTCCGAAGAGGGAGTTCAGCCGGTTCATACATACGTGATGAAATCGAGGAGATTACAAAGACATGGTGCCATGAAGCAGGAAAAGGCAGTAGATTCAATGGCCACAGTGACAGAGTCCGAGAGCCCAAATAGTGGCAGTGGCGGTCTTCCACATCCCTCTAAACCGTGGTACAAGAGATACGAATGCATGATACCATTAGTTGTGGGGCTTGGCTTCTTTCTCTTGTTCACGTACTTTGTGGGAAGGAAGGCTGCTAAGTTAGCTGAAGACAGGGAGATTCTGAAGTCGCTTCGAGACTCTCCGCTGGAAACGCCTCGTCCTAAGGTTCAAGAGGGAGAGAAGCCAGTAGAGAACCGCTCGGAGCTCGTGTTCTTTGTTGAAGAACATGAAAGATTTAAATTGGAGGATCTCCTTGAAGCCACAGCTGACTTGAGAAACCAGTCCTTTTGCAGCAGCCTTTATAAGGTAATACTGAAAAACAATGCCCTGTATGCAGTCAAAAGATTGAAGAAATTGCAAGTACCCTTTGAGGAGTTTGGCCAAACAATGAGACAGATAGGGATTATAAAGCATCCCAACATTCTACCACTTGTTGGTTACAATTCCAGTAATGAAGAAAAACTTTTGATCTACAAGTTTCAAAGCAATGGAAGTCTGCTAAACCTGCTTGAGAGTAAGTTCACATCAAACTATTCTGTATACTATTCTAATCTTAGGGGTGGGGCGGGATTCGAACTCAAGTGCAAGGGGGCGGGCACACTGCCCACATCTGCATATTCCTTACACATTTTCAATCACCTAGAATTTACAAATGCCCTTAACTGCTTCATACATTTTATTATCCCTTTCTTTGATTATGTGCAGGCTACACAGAAGGTAAGAGGGATTTTCCATGGAGGCTTCGGCTCTCCATAGCACGCGGAATTTCAAGGGGACTAGACTTCATATATCAGAGGTCTGATGACTGTATGCCTCATGGGAATCTCAAGCTTTCAAATATCCTCTTGGATGACAATGATGAAGCACTGATTAGCGAGTACGGGCTTTCAAGATTCTTCGACCCCAAGAAAGGGTGTGTCATTTCCTCCAATGGTTACACAGCCCCAGAGAAAATGTTATCGGAAAAGGGAGATGTTTATAGCTTTGGAGTTATTCTTCTGGAGTTACTGACAGGCAAAACTGTAGAAGGAACTGGGATAGACCTTCCTAAGTGGGTGACTGCCATGGTTAAGGAGGAGTGGACGGGGGAGGTCTTCGACAAGGAGGTTGCTAAAGCTGCAAAGGAATGGGCCTTTCCTCTGCTCAACATTGCCCTCAAGTGTGTATCAGCTTCACCTACAAACAGGCCAACTGTGGAAAAAGTTTACGAAAAGATTGAAGAGGTTATACATGACACTCCGAATTCATCGGATTGTACTACTGAGTGTGGTGGCTACCAAGACAACTGCTGTATGCTTCACTCCATCATACCTGAGACCTGGGACAGTCCTGGATCAAACTATTAACTGAGGGTTCTACTTTACGTACGTATTTTCGCTTACTTTTGTATCAAATGGTAGAGGGTCCTTTTTATCTACATTCAACATAAAGAACAACTAGCCCCGTTGAGCATAGACGATCTGTGTAATTTCTTTTGTTAGATAAAATCAAGAAGGCAGCAGCGGATGTATTTATTACTTATTAGGAAGAGAGAGTGCAGCAAACTTATGATATATATCATGTCAAGCTGTGTTTCATGATCATGCATCTCTTCTTGTCTTGGTAATTACTTAACTTTCAATCTTAGTCACATACATATCGAAAAAATCAAAGCCTTCAATTCAACTAAGAAGGTTTATATCATCATTGTTATTAGTTACTTATGAATTCTGTAAATTAAGGGTCTGTTTGATAGCTACTCCGTTTTTAGTTTTTTTATTTTTATTTTTGTGTTAGAGATAGAGGAGAAATACTTAAGAAAATGAGGGATATAAAATAGTGATGGACGGTAATTAAGAGATATGTACAAGGAAAGATACACAAATTAATATATAGAATCCTGAATTAAATCAGAGGCATGTTGAAGAAATGCAAAAGAAATACAAGGAAGATTACAACAAATGTAATTTTCATTCTTTTTTATTTCTTCTTTTTTGGATTAAGCTCATGCAACTCTGGTGATTTCTGAATCATGCAACATGTGGCTATGATTGCATGAGCAAATTAGCGTTTTCATAAGAGAACTTATCATATATAGCCAGAATTAAGTCTTTAATTTCATAAATGTCAACTTTTATAAAAACTATCAATTGTAGCCAAAAACACACTTCAATAGATGTAAGTATCCTATAAATTAACATCCAATTACACTAAACCTAAAATCGTTATTTGACCTAAAAAAACCCCTAAAATCGTTGAAGTTCCCCTTATTCAAACTCACTAAAGGACAGTTTGCTTGTCACTGGACCACCCACCGCGCGGCTACCCCCTCCCCTTATGCCTATCCCTTCTCTTTCATATGGTTTTTGAATGCTCAATTAAAAATATTATTATTATTATTATTATGCCTTGAAACCTAACAAATCAAAGTAAATATATTGGCAATAGTTGAAGGAGGGTGGGGGTGAGGCCGTGAGATGGTGAATGGTATATTCAAATAGCAATTTTTTTTGGTAATGAATTGAGGTTCAGTCTTAAACCTGTGAAATTGCCATAATTTTATCTAATAGTGTTTGGATTTTAGGGTTATATTATGGGTTGTTTTATCACACCCACGTATTGTTAAATACACTTCCTATAAAAAAATTATTATTAAATAACTTGTAAATTCTTATATGAAATGACTATTTCGTACATGTATCAAAATATTATTATTCTGCAGCCTTTGTGGTCATCTGGCAATGGATAGCTTATTTTGCATGAGATAAAAGTGTTAGCGGCTGCAGAAGTGAGAATCTTGTTTTTGGGTTTGTCGGCTGGTGGTGTGAGAGCGTAAAGAGAAGCATGTCGTTTCAAATTCCATTCGAATTCCATATGTAATTCTAAATAGGCTTTGCTAATAATTTTTTTTCGTTTCGGCCTGATGGCTTTGCTAATTTATTCACGCTCAGTGTGTTGAACGCTTCTATGTAAATTCAGTCATTTGAATTTCTGTTAAAAAAAGGTAAGGTCTGAAACTTTATAATGGCATCAACACTAAAAAGAAATGACAAAATCTAATCATCCACTTCCAGTTTGTACTTTGCAAACTCCGTGGTGTCAGGAAAAACCATAACCCTTAACTTCATTTCCTTTCTAGCTCGTCTGGTTTTATGCGAGGAACGATGTTCATTTTCTCTGTGTTTATTTTTTGAAACAGACGAATTCGGAATACCAAATACGCTAGTTGTTGTGGGGTGTATGTAGAGAGTGTGAGGTGTGAGAGTAATAGCGGAAAATATGTGAGGTGTATTAAGATAAATTGTAATTGAAAAAGTAGATGTAAGGTGTATTTAGTATGTGTGGTGTATTCAACAATATGTAGGATGTTAATAAAACAATCATTATTGTTGTGGCCTATTTTATTGAAGGGTTTAAGAACAAGGAGAAGGATGGTCGGCGGCACAGAAAGAATAGAGAGAAATAGGGATAAGGGAAATTATAATGTGTGATTTCCCTCATATTGGTGCATTTATTTATAGTGAAACAAGTACAATCATAATATAAATATAACTTTAGGAGATTCAGAATATCTCAATCCATATCTATTTAGGATTTACACAATCACATTTATCACATATTAATATTATTCACAACACTCCCCCTTAAGTGTGCAAACACTCAAGTAGATATTGCATCAGATCTTCAATATGATGTAGAGATAGTTGATGAAGTCGTCTCGTAGGAACGATAAAAAACATGCTAGTCTCAAGTACGGAACTTGCATAAAAAAAAGTAAAAATTCTCACAAAACCTAGCTATGGTAAAACCCAAGGCAGAACAAAACCCATAGTCAATATTAAACATCTACCGGATGTCAGTAGGATGCACACAAGGGTATGACCAGAATGGGTGCCTCGTTAAAACCTAGTCAGGCAACAAAAACCCAATGGGAAAAAATAATCCTGATCGTAGGGAAAAAGAGTACATTAAGGTCAAGCGAGTATACTTCTAGATACTCTCCCTGAATTTGACAAAATTCCGAATGAGAAACTAACCATGTTGCAAATCAGACAATTTACGCATACCAATTCCTTGAACAAGTTTCTGAAAGGTAGACTTCAGCAGTGACTTGGTGAAGAGGTCTGCAAGGTTATCTTGGAAACGGATTTGCTTGACTTCAATCTTCTGATGCTCTTGCTGCTGATGTGAGAAGAAGAATTTCGGCGCAATATGCTTTGTGTTGTCTCCTTTGATATATCCTTTCTTGATCTGGTCAATACAGGCGACATTATCTTCAAAGATCGTTGTTGGGACATCAATGACAAAAGAAAGTCCACAGTTGCTTTGAATATGCTCAACAACAGCTCTCAGCCAAAAACACTCACAAGTAGCTTCGTGGAGGGCAAGAATCTCAACATGGTTCGAAAGGGTAGCAACTAAGGTCTGTTTGGTTGACCTCCAAGATATTACGGTGTCTCCAACAGTAAATACATAACCCGTTTGAGAACGTGCCTTGTGCGGGTCAGATAAATAATCTGTGTCAGCATAACCAACAAGGCAAGCATTATCCCGAAGACCAAGGGGGTGTGATCTATTATGAGATGCATAGGAATAGAATAAACCCAAATCTGAAGTACCCTTAAGGTAACGAAGGATGTCTTTAACACCATTCCAGTGTCTGCGTGTGGGCGCATTGCTATATCTTGCACGAAGATTAACAAAGAAGGAGATGTCCGGTCTAGTGTACTGAGCTAAGTACAATAAAGCGCCAATTGCACTCAGATATGGAACTTCAGGCTCCAAAACCTCTTCCTCATCGTCTTTAGGACGGAAAGGGTCTCGTTTTGCATCTAGCATTCGGACGACCATAGGAGTACTCGAAGGTTTCGCTTTATCCTCATTAAAACGACGTAACACCTTCTAGGTGTAGTTCGATTGATGGACCAGAATACCATCTGAACAAGATCTTTCATCTTAAATTCCAACTTCAGGTGCGAGGCAGTTTTTTGAAGCTTTTCGAGAGTCCCAATGAGATTCATGTCATCGACATAAATTGCAACTATCGCAAATCTGGAATGTGACTTCTTAATAAACATGCATGGGCATAATTCATTATTCACATATTCCTGACTAATCAAATACTCACTCAGATGGTTATACCACATCTGTCCGGATTGCTTTAATCCGTGGAGTGAACGCCTCAATCTAATTGAGACGGTGTTCCGTGGTCTAGAACTATTTGATCCAGTCAATGTAAATCCTTCGGGAACTTTCATGTATATTTCCGTATCAAGATCCCCATAGAGATACGCAGTTACCACGTCCATAAGCTGCATATTCAGTTTTTCAGAAACTACTAAACTGATAAGGTAGCGGAACGTTATAACGTCTATTACGAGGGAATAAGTCTCATCGTAATCAATCCCAGGGCATTGAGAGAAACCTTGCGCCACAAGGCGTGCTTTGTATCGCACTATTTCATTCTTCTCATTACGTTTCCTTACGAAAACCCATTTGTAGCCAACGGGTTTCACATGTGGAGGTGTAGGAACTACAGGCCCAAACACTTTACGTTTCGCAAGTGAATCAAGTTCGACCTGGATTGCTTGTTTCCAGTTTGACCAATCGGTTTTACGTCAACATTCATCAATGGAACGTGGTTCAATGTCATCGTTCAACATGATATCAGTAGCTACTGCATATGCAAATGCATCGTCGACTATCATCTCATTCCTATTCCAAAGTACATCCAAGCTAACATAATGGACCGAAATATCACGATTCTCGGGAGGCCGATTAGTCTCTTCAAGGATACTACCGTAATCTAAAATAACCTCATTCATTGGAAATGATGAGTTGGCGATGGTAGGATTCGAACTAGGCTAGTTGGTGTCGTGGGTTTCCTCTTCCGGGGTTGTGAATCCTTTGAACTAACAGGTCTGCCACGCTTCAAGGTGGGAGCAAATGATTGGCTAGCCGCCAGGGTACTGGGACGCACAACAGGTGTGGCCACACATCTTTCGGAGGCGTTTCGTCCTTCAGGGATGGTGGTTCTACGTACGTTTGGTACATCTATCTTTACAGGCACGTTTGCAGATGGTATATGTGATCTCGTCACTTTCGCTAGATCAGTAAAAGCATCCGGCATGCTTTGAGCAATGCTCTGTAGATCTAAAATACGTTGCACCTCAGTTTCGGACTGAGCAGTGCCGAGATCTAAATGAGACATAGTGGGATTAGACCATAACAATTCGCGGCGTTCTTCACGAACAACTATGTTGTTATGTCCCCCTAACGTCGGGAAGACTGTCTCATTAAAGTGACAATCCGCAAAGCGAGCGGTAAAGAGATCATTTGTCAAAGGTTCTAAGTAACGAATGATCAAAGGAGAATCATAACCGACATAGATTCCTAATCTTCGCTGAGGACCCATTTTGGTACGTAAGGGCGGCGCAATTAGCACATAGACCGCACAACCAAAAATGAGCAAATGTGAGATGTCGGGCTCGTATTTAGTCACCAACTGTAGTGCAGAATAAGGTTGGGCTAGGGCGAGTCTCAGGCGAACCAACATTGATGTGTGAAGTATTGCATGGCCTCAAGCAGATATCGAAAGTTTGGTTCGCATTACCAAACTCCGAGTGATCAATTGAAGGCGCTTAATGAAAGCTTCTGCGAGGCCATTTTTAGGTGTGAACATGGGGTATAGGATGTTCAACTTCAATCCCAATAGACATGTAATAGTCATCGAAAGCTTTCGCTGTAAATTCTCCAACATTATCCAGTCGAATCGACTTAATCGAATAATCAGGGTGGTGAGCCCTTAGCTTAATAATTTAAGCTAGGAGTTTGAAGAATGCAACATTACGAGTGGACAGAAGGCACATGTGTGACCAACTTATGGAAGCATCAACCAATACCATAAAGTATCTAAATGGTTCGCAAGATGGTTGAATAGATACACAAATGTTCCTCTGAATCCTTTGAAGAAACTTGAGAGGATCCGTTTGGATCTTGTGCATGGATGGGTGAGTGATTATCTTACCCAAGGAGCATGCTTGGCATGGAAAAGTGCGAAGAACGAAGTCCTTGCTGCGGGTAAGGGGATGCATGTGTGAAGTATTGAGGATACGGCGCATCATACTTCGTCTAGGGTGTCCCAAATGGTCATGCCAAAGCAAGTGTTCCATTGCAAGCCCACTATTAGGGTCGGCCACATGGTGGACCTCAACGGAGCGAATGGTTGTAATATACAAGTCATTGGGAAGGCGCTCCATCTTCTCATGAATACGCTTCTTGTTATATTCATAGGAAGTGATGCAAAGGAATTCAATTCCATTTTCTTCAGAAGTTTCAGCGTGGTAATTATTATCTCGAATATCTTGAAAGCTCAAAAACGTTCTTCTGGAACGGGGTAAGTAAAGTGCCTCTTCAATGGCTAATTTAGTATCATTGGACAACATTAGGTGGGCAGTGTCATACCCCTCAATTAGGTTGGATGAGCCTAAAAGGGTTGTCAGAGGTGATATTTTAGGTATAAAGTTAGTAAAATAGATGCGTTCACGCAAAATCGTGTGCGTAGTTGCACTATATGCCAGACAACTAACTTCCCTACAAGACATACCTAGAAATAAATTAATTGAATTGGTCACATGTATAAGGAAATTAAAAGATCATTCATTCAATTAATCATTCGAGAAATAATTTCCATAAAATAATATAAAAAAACTAAAAACAAATACCAAATAAATCATCCAAACAAAAGGAAATATTGTTCAAAACTTAAACTAAAAGATAGGAGGTTCGGCCACTTAGTGGTTTTTGGCCACTAGTGGTGATTTTCGGCCAACATATAGGCCCATGTCTAAAATCTAATTTTCCATCGGAGTAGATGCTTCTTGAAAATCAGAAATCTCCAGTGTAGTATCTTCGGGATTCTCCACTTGAGCAAGATAAGTCTCTATGGCTTTACAACTTGAATGATATTCAGCAACAGCGTTAGCTGAAGCTCAGCAAGTGCAGGACCAATGGTCTTGAGAACCACAGCAGTAACACAGACTTGCCTATTTGGTTGCCTTGCTCGTAGTCTTGAAGTTTGAGGCTTTGGGAGCTAAATTAGTGCGCTTCGGGGCGTTATTTCCTCCCTTGGATGGGCCTACGCTTTGTCGACCTTGGGCTTGTGGCTTAGGGTTAGAACCCTTGCCTTTCCCACCATGCTTCTGGCGACGGTTTTGGCCTCGATTTACGCTAGAGTGTTCTTCAGGCACAGCAGTCGAGCCAGTAGGTCTAGCTTGATGATTTTTCATCAACAGTTGGTTTTGCTTGTCAGCAAGTAGTAAGACAGAGATCAAATCCGAGAATTTGGTGAATTTATGTGCCTTATATTGTTGTTGCAGGACAATATTGGTGGCATGGAAAGTTGAACAGGTCTTCTCCAGGAGATCTTGTTCAGTCAAGTCTTCTTTGCAAAACTTGAGAAGTGATCGGATTCGACAAACTTCAGAGTTGTACTCATTCACAGACTTAGAGTCTTGGAAGCGTAAATGCTGCCAGTCGTGTCTTGCTTCAGACAAGAAAATATCTCTTTGATGGTTAAAGCGCTCTTCTAGAGCAAGTCATAAAGCTCTTGGATCCTTTTCAGCGAGGTACTCGGTCTGCAGTGCGTCGTGCATATGTCTTCGGATGAAGATGATGGCAGTTGCTTTGTCAGCTTCGCCATTCGAGTTATCCATCTCAGCTTCAATGGTAGCCCTAAGGCTCTTTGCAATGAGGTGGAGCTTCACATCTTGTACCCACTTGAGGTAATTCATTAGAGAGACTTCCAGAGCGGTAAAGTCGAGTTTGTTCAAATTCGACATGTCGATGTAACGAAAGGAACAAGATTGTGGTCAGTTCTATGAAAAAGGTTCGTAGACATGGAGTAGAACATTCAAATTCTATTAGACATGTTTTGGTTTAAATTTTCATGAAAACTACTAGTTTCATGGGTATTTAATTTTTAAGGAAACTTCGGGTTTCATGGCATTTATTCGAAACTTCGGGTTCGAATTTATGAACTTCAAGTTTATGGATACCTGCAAGCAAATGCAATATACATAACAAACAAAATAAAAAATAAAAAAAAACATATATAGCATAAACAAGTAGATGAACGTAGGTCTACGGGGTGTGAAAATCACGGCCCAAATAATTTGGGTGGACTAAGTTTGGAGCTGCAGGCCTAAACAAAGAGAAAAACTAGACTGCAGGCTAGTTGGCAGACTTGAGCAGCAAGCCCAAATGGCTGCAGGTAAATATCAATGAGCTAAGCCCACATTGGCATAAAAATAAGGAAGGAAAGGCAGGCCCAACAAGGTCTGGTTTGAAGCGGGCTGAGTAGAAGAAGCATGGGCAACTCATGCAAGGGCTGTGTTGGGTCCATAGGGGAGATGGGCCCAAATAGGCCTCGGGTAGGTTCAGCTGGAGCTGGGTACGGGTAAGCTCAGCTCGGCTCAGCTTTAGGGTGGCTCGGCTCGGCTCTAGGGTTTTTTCTTTTTTTTTTTTCAAAAAATACGAATTTTTTTTTTCAGAAAAAAATAAAAAAAAAAAAAAAAAAAAAACCTTAATTTTTCCTTCGTTCACACAATCATGAATTCACTTAATATATATCAGATATATTAAATTTAATGCGAACACAATATTTGCAGAAAATTATAATTCGTTAAAAGCAAAAAATTGGGTTCATGCATCATGGTGAAGGTTCATGCAATCAAGGCTGAAAAAATATCGACATTGAGACCGTGTTTTAGAAGTACTTGGATTGCTGATGATGATGGTGGAACAATTTGTTTGCCAAAGGAACGCCCTTCAGATTCCGTAGCGCAGCGTCAGGAGCGTGATGATAACGTGTTATGACCTGTTTTATTGAAGGGCTTAAGAACAAGGAGAAGGATGGCCGGTGGCACAGAGAGAATAGAGAGAAATAGGGATGAGGGAAATTATGGTGTGTGATTTCTCTTATACTGGTGTCTTTATTTATAGTGAAACAAGTACAATCATAATAGGAATGTAACTTTAGGAGATTCAGAATATCTACTTAAGATTTACACAATCACATTTATCACATGTTAATATTATTCACAACAATTATATTATTATTAAGAGTTTTTATCTCGAATGGTTCGTGAGATTGATGGAACTCATCATTTTGGTCCCTCATTTTCAAAATCAATCATTGTCGTCCCTGACATTTACTACCGCACATCAATTTAGTCATTCTGTTTAGATTCCGTCAATTATTCTATTAGTGGGTTAATGTGGCACACATATAGGATCTACAAACCTAATAAAATGGGTGCCATGTGGATTATACAAAATAATTAATTCTTTAAATGATTTAAAATTCTAAAAACCATAAAATGGTGCCCTGCATCTTCGGCACCCACACCCGGCCCCTCACCTTCTTGCCGTCTCCGACACCAAGGATCTCCAGGTGGTGAATCTCACCCTCCGTGTCCTCTCGCGACCCAATGTGGATCGCCTCCCGCAGATCTTAAAAAGCCTAGGGCTCGAGTACGACGGCAAGGCCCTCCCCTCCATCTGCAACGAGGTCCTCAAGGCCGTGGTGGCGCAATTCAACGCCGATCAGTTTCTCACCGAGCACCCCCACCTGTCGGCGTTGGCGCGCGAGAGCTGGATTCGCCGCTCTAGGGATTTCAATATCCTGCTGGAGGACGTGATGATGCCCTCTTCCCCAGCCTTGGATCGAGCTTCTCCGATGGACTTGACGAGATTGAACGTCCCCTGCTTCTCTTTTTTTTTTTTTTTTTTTTTTCAGAATTTTAAATCATTTAAAAAATTAATTGGTTTGTATAATCCACGTGGCACAATTTGTTTGGATTTGTAGATTTCACATGTGTGCCACATCAATCCATTAACAGAATGGTTGACGGAATTTAGACGGAATGACTAAATTTATATGAAGTAGTAAATGTCAACGACGACATTGATTGATTTTAAAAATGAGAAATCAAAATTATAAATTCCGTCAATTTCAAGGATCATTGGTGATAAAAATCCGATTATTAATTTTGAGGGCATTAAAGTCTATTCATGTGCAATTTTGACTATCTTTGGCCACATATAATAAAAACTCTTTTCATAAGGCTATTTTGAGCCACCATTAATATATGGTTCCCTATGTTCAGGATATTGGAGTAGGCTACAGTGCTCGCAAGCATTGAATGCTCACACCGATCTCACCAATAAAAGGAGGGAGGAAGAAGGAGAGAGGGGGGGAATGATGGTGAGATAGGTGTGAGCATTCAATGCTTGCGAGCACTGTAGCCAGTCCCCAGGATATTTTCTAAAACTTGAAGGGTCATTAATTAAGGTTAGACAAAAAAAAAATTACACGTGCCATGAGAAACTTCAACTTGGAGCAAGATTTTATCAAGTAGAGAGATGCTATTGGAAAGTATCCAATCCCATCCTAACAAAAAGGGACTGGCTACAGTGCTCGCAAGCATTGGGATGCTCACACCTCCTCCCTCCTCCCTCCTTTTAACGGTGAGATCGGTGTGAACATCCAATGTTTGCGAGCACCGTAGCCTACTCCTAACAGGAAATTCATAAGTACAAATGCTGATGCTATAGTCCACGTATTTTTTTTTTGTCAAATGATAGTATATCTTTATTAAATTCAAATTGAAATGTTTACATTAATATTTATTTATTAGCTAGAACTTTAAACAACGATTTTTGAAAAGCCGTACCCCATCTATGGGATCCTCTATTTTTAATTACAAATGAAGTCACCAGGTGAGCCACTCTCTTACATCACAGAGGAGCATACGAAAACTCTATTAATTTTTTTTAATACAAGCAATATTCATACTCTAAATACTAGACTAAGGGGAGGGTTTGAATCCGGAACGCAATGAGTTAAACATAAAGATCCTATCCACCTGTGCAAGCCACCACTTGCCATACGAAAACTCTATTGACTCCATCTGCTTTGCAAGGTGTATAATGTCATAGGGCATGTTTGGAAGTGTTTTTAAAATAACTAAAACAGATTTTCATGTCACCAAAAGCATTGATAGTATTTGGCAGAAAAAAATTTTTTAAATGCTTTTGAGTTGAAAAAAGCACTTAACGTGCTTTCTAGAAGAAACGCCTGATGTGTACTTCTTTAAAAATTTCGATGTACTTCAAATAAAAGTGTTTCTACCCATAGATTTTGTGTACATTTGCTTCTGCATTTAGTTCATCATCCTTCAACTTCTCTACTATATCCGTTCTTTCTCACATGTATTTCCCCACCCTATCTAGCACAATTTTTTTATTTTATATATTATTATTATTAAGGGGTCCTATCTAGCACAATTTTTTTTAAAAATATTATTATTATTAAGGGAGGAAGAAAAGTTTGAAACTATTACAATAATTTAGGGAATGGGGATCTGACACATCCCGATCCCGAACACGCCAGGTGTCGGGAAGTGCTGGCCGACACGTGTAAAGTAAAGAAAGCCATTTCGAAAATTGAAGAACAAATAAAGGAAAATTGAATTAAATAAGGGTCAGAGTGCACGGAGTGTGCGGACGGAAGAAATAACAGAATAACAAGTGTGAACAGAGTAAGGGATACAAATTTAATTCAACTGTAGAAAAATTCCTACATTGTCATACCACCGCGTCTCGACGTCGCAAGCTCCCAGCCAACTAAACCTGGAGGGGCGCAAAACATAAAACGGTGAGTGGGTCAAAAAGCAAAGTTTGATAAAACCGTTGTTTTCAAAAGTCTACTAACCCCTCACTGAAAACAAGTATAGTTTGAGAAAATACGTCATACCCTCAGGCATGAACCTCAAAATACTATAATAAAAACATACGGGTACTCCCCGATAATGATGTACTGACATGCTCACCCATATGTAAACACACAAGTCCAAGTGGCTAAACCACAAGGAACAGGCTAGGTATAAAAGTAATACGCTGAGTACTACAATGACGCGAGTCTAACGCTAAGCGCTGGTGCACAAAGTGCAGTCACACAAGTTCGAGTTGCCTAGTGCAACCTAGAACAGGCTAGTACCTACAATGGATCCAAAGCTGCGTAGCGGTACTGGTAGTGACTACTCCAAACGTCAAGGCTAGTCCTGGCCACAAGACTGAGTACTAATATCTGGGGTGTTATACATCTACTGATGAGCAACAGTATAAAACATGTATGGCAATATAATACGAATGTTCTACCTCCAACAATCGTATATGATATGAATTATGCTAACAGTTTGAAGAAAGCATTGAAAACCATACGTACATATACATTTATCAAAACAAAGACCCACTCACTCACCTGTAGGTAGCCGGGTCGTAGCCCCCCGGTCCTAGGTAGCCCCGGTAGTCCTATGGATAGGCCCCACCTATATGAGATATCACCGGTACAATGATTAAACTCATAAAGGTCACTAATTAACGAATTAATTACACCTATCCCTTGTTTGCTCAACCAGGAGGTCTAAAACACCTCAAAAATATCATACGTACTGCCCCTAGGTAGTACGCGTCGTCACGAGTCGCCTCGCGAAGACGGAATCGAAAAACGAGTCCCCACGCGTGGCTCAAACGCGCCAAGCCGCGGCTCCACGCGCGGCTCACGTGCGGCTCACGCACGGCTCCACGCGCATCTCACGCGCCTCCACGCGCGGCTCAGCCGAGCCGGTCAGCGCCGGTTTGAACCGGTTCGCTGACGTCAGCAAGGCCAGTCTGACCCGGTTTGCTGACGTCATCGCTGACGTCAGCGCCGGTCATCCCTGCCAGAACTCCGGTCGCCGCCGTCACTGGAAATCTGGAAATTTGGCCGGTTTTCTGGGTAATTTTCAAAGCTTCATAACTTCTTCATTTCAAAGCCAAATTGCACGATTCAAGTACCAAAATGAAGCTAGAAGTGAGGAGAATAATAATTTACCATTTTGGGGGCCAAAAACTGGCCAGAAGTGGCCTGAAATTGAGGGAGAAGCCACGGGTGAAAAATGCCGATCTCGAGTTCTTCGATTCTCGGCCAACCACTGCCATCCACGGCTCGAGCAAGGTACAATGGACATCCAGGAACACAATGGTGATGATTTTGACAAGTTTTGGGCTCGGTATCACCGGCAAAGTCGACGGGAAAAATGTCGGGTTTCGCCGACGGTTTACAAACTTTGGATTCTGGGTTTTTCCTGGAATTTGCAGGGTTGCTGGGTTCAAAACGAGTTGGTTGTGATAGCTTGGCCATGAAAAATGGCCTGGTGAGAGCTCGGGGAGAGGGAGAGGAAGGCTCGGGTGCCTTTAGTGATTTGGAGCTTTTTGGTTCGTGTTGCAGAGAAGAAGAAGATGAGGACTGGGAGACAAGGATCCAGATTTTCAGGGATAAGGCCACATGGGCCTGCAGACATTTGGGCCCCAGCCCAACAACCCAAACTGTCCAAAATTGAAATACGGGAAACGTCGAAAATCAACGCCCGTAAAATATTCGTTCGGAGTCCGAACGACGTCCCGCTCGCGTCTACGCGTTCGTAACGACGAGCACGACAAGGAAATATAGAGGGAAGAGTAGTACGAGTTACAACGCAAAAGTCAAACAAAAAGTCAACCCAAGGGCATTTTCGTCATTTCCCACTTCCGGGAATAAAATAATATTATTTTCCGAAACGGGATGTAACAATGGGGGAGTTTCGAACCCGGAACGCATGGGTACAAACCCAACACCATATCCACTAGGATATTGGACCACATGCACAAAAATAAATGTTTTTAAAATGTCTGAAAGTATTTTCACTTATGGAACCAATCTTTAGTAAAAAATGCAAGTAAATCCTGGAAAAGCATTTGAAGTGCTTCTTGCAAGAAGCACATAACTGGTGCTTCTTCTACTATGCACTTCAAGTGCTTTTGGTACCCAAAAACACTTTCACAAAAAATGCTTTTAGTCAATTTAAAAATACTTCCAAACCTTTATTTTTGGTTTATTTAAATATTTTGGTCTAACGCAATGTAATTGATCAATAAAAATGAAAACCTAATCTCTTCCACGATTTATTGCATGCACTGAGAGGGACGTGCTGGAAGCCTGGAGTTAAGTCCCAATTGCACTTGATTTGATACAGAAGGCAGGTAGAGTCATTGGGTGAGATTTCCTCATCCATGATCTTGACTAACAAGCCATTATGGTTGGGACGTTTTCTTTATTTTCTAGGTTGCATTTGTTGGAAATACAGTGTTAAATTGCTATATAAAATAAAATAAAAATCTGAATAATAAATATAATTATGCACACAAAGAACCTCAAATTGAGTCAAGGCAAGCGTTCAACGCTCTGACCTTAAGACGATTTTCGCCCCACACTGGTGCTTATGGTTTGCTATGGCATCTGTCTTCCAAGATACAACGACTCCCTCTTTGTGAAGGAAGCACTGCAATTCACAAGGCTCATTTGAACTCAAATATGCAGGAACTCCCTCGAACGAATTATTCTATAAATTATGCCTAAATGATCTCTAGGATGTAGAATGTAGTGAATGAAATTGAATTGAAAATCTGCAAGTGTATTCCTATATTTATAGATGCAGATGAGCATTGTTACATCCCGTTCCGGAAAATAAAAGTATTTTATTTTCGGAAGTGGGAAATGACGATTTTGCCCTTGGTTGACTTTTTGGTTGACTTTTGCGTCGTAACTTGTACGACGTTTCCATTTGTATTTTCTTGTCATGCTCGTCGCTACGAAAGTGTAGACGCAAGCGGGACGTCGTTCGGACTCCGAACGAATATTTTACGGGCGTTGATTTTCGACGTTTCCCGTATTTTAGTTTTGGGCAGCTTTGGATTATTGGGCTGGGGCCTATTTGCCTGCAGGCCATGTGGCCTATCCCAGATTTCCTAGGATTTTGTCTGGGCTTGTCCTTGTCTTTGACCCGAGCAAACCTCTCCCTTCTTCTTCCTTGGTTCTCTGCAACACAAAACAAAAAAGAAAGACAAAAGCTTGAAATTTCTCAAGGCACCCGAGCCCAGATTTTCATCTCACTGAGCCAATCTTTGGCCAGGTGAGTTCACAGACCTCACCATCATCCTCGTCGACCTCAATTTCATGAACCTAGACCACTGCAAACCCAGAAACCAGGGAACCCAAATCGTGGGATTTTTCCGGTGAGGTTCGATTTCGAACCTCGGCCATTTCTTGGTGAAATCAAACCCAAAACATCTCAAACAAATCACCATTGTGTTCCTGGAAGTCCCAGGAACCTTGCTCAAGCTTTGGATGATCACGTTTGGCCAAGAATCGAAGAAATCAAATCGGCCTCCTTGCACCCGTGGCTTCCCTTCAATTTTCAGGCCACTTCTGGCCATTTTTTGGCCCCCAAAATGGTAAAATATTATTCTCCTCACTTCTAGCTTCATTTTGGTACTTGAATCGTCCAATTTGGCCTTGAAATGAAGGAGTTATGAAGCTCTGAAATTTCCCAGAAATTCCGGCCAAAATTTCCCAGATTCCGGCGACGGCGACCGGAAAAAGGTCAGGGGTGACTGGCGCTGACGTCAGCAAACCGGGTCAGACCGGTCATGCTGATGTCAGCAAACCAGTTCAACCCGGTCGGACCAGAATATTCCAAGGAATATTCCGTCCATTAACCTTAACGGCGTTAACGGAATATTCTAACGCCTTTAGAATATTCCGTTAACTTTAACGGAACAGTAACGGCCCGTGACCGGCGCGTGTCACCGGCGACCAGCCAGCACGTGACCGGCACGTGTGGCGCGTGACCGCGCGTGGCGGCGCGTGGAGGCGCGTGTGACCTCACAGCCGCGCGTGGCGGCACGTGAGGCCAAATGGCAGCGTGTGGCGGCGCGTGTGACGGCGCACGGCGGACGGCGGCCCACGGCGGCGGTTTTGGGGTTTCAGACCCTGAAACTCTGTTTTCGGGGTTCCGAACGCCGTTTTCTTCGTATTTTTGAATACTTTATTAATCTTTGGTGTTCTAAAATAGGTTTTGGCGACCCGTGGCGTTCGGAAGACGTACGTTTGGACTTCCCGGCTTTGGTATTTGTGAGTGGGCCCTTTCCCTATATTATTTAAATGTGTTTTAAGTTTGGGAAATTATATTTGTTTATGCCTACATCATTACTATGATTTTAGATGGTTATTTATCTCGTATTTTGGTAGACCTCGTATTATTGTGGTATTTACTCGGTTTACTAGTTTCGACTCGGTATTTCGTTAGGCCATGGAAATTAGTGGGCTTTGGCTTACATTTCCATTTGGGAATTTACACCATTAAATTGGTGATTTCCGTATTATTTTTGTACGCGTATTGCTTGTATCGAACCAGCCCTATTTTAGGGGGTTTTAGGGAATTAATTGATATTGTGCCTATTTGTGATTATGGGTTTTATACCTATCTGACGGCCTTGGGCCATATTTTGGTGAACCTTGGAATTGGTAAACTTCTACTGTATCTTGGGTTCACCTAGTCTACCATTAAGTTGGTATTTCTATACCTTGGTACCCTTGTGGTATATCCTTGGTATTTCACGTATTTTAGGTTATGCTTGGTATTTCGGGTACGGCCCCGAGAATACCATATATATTGATTAGTTTGAGGGCATCCCTAAAAAGGGAGTTTACCCCACTTTGTTTTATTCAAAATTATTTCCGTGGTATGTTTTCATATGCTCAACTAGGTTGCTTACACGGTGTTAGGTGTACCGTCCGGGGCCAGGACCAGCTTCACGTGATTGTTCACACGCACCGATACGCTCGCTATGGATCCATAGCAGGTGCCAGCCTGTTCTAGGTCTCCTGGGCGACTCGAACTCGTTGTGATGCGCTTATGCGCCAGCTTCACGTGATTGTGTACACGAGCGTACTGTTATTTATACACCCAACCTGTTCATGACAGAATTTATCTGTATGAACTCGTGTGTTTGCTATACCTAAACGAGCGGTTTATCTTATAGTTTTATATTGTGATGTTATCACTGATTTTCACTGATGCCACAGAGACTTTTAGCTGAATTACGGGTTTTCCGTATATTCTTATTTTTCGAACCTTCGGGTAAAGTATTTTTATGCCGAACGGTGGCTTTCTGCCCGTTTCGGACGATAAGTATACTTCCGTACTTACCTTGATTTTCTACCTACTATATTAGTACGTTTTCTGTAATGGTTTTCCGATCAATTACTTGATTTTGACGGCGAGGGGTTACTATTTTCAGAAAGCAAAGGTTTTTACAAAAATGACTATTTATGGCCCACTCACCCTTCTGTTTTGCGCCCCTCCAGGTTTAGTGGCTGGAGCTGTCGACGTCGAGGCGCGGTGGTATGACAAGTGTATCATTCTTGATACTTGTATTCTGTACTTTGTATTTGATGCTTTGTACTACAGGTTACTTTACCTAATTCTTCCGCCTGTACAACTTTTGTGTACTCTGACCTTAAATTCATTCAATTGTTCAAATTATTTCTTATTTCTTCAAATTGGCTTTCGTCACCCACGTGGTGTCGGCCAGCACATCCGACTTTTGGGTGTCCACGTGTACATCCGGGTCGGGTTGTGTCAAGCATGTTCCAAAAGAGTGCGTCCTAACTTGAAAAGTCAACCTATGTATCATTTGGATGAAGGAAAGCAACTCATAGCTTTTCACGTCATTTGAAAAGAGACAACATCCTTCTTCAATAAGAACAGTCGTTCTTTACATATCAAACCTCAAAACAATTTTCTAATAAATATTTAAATAAATTATATTAGAAAAATTATATTGGGCTAATTGTAAACAACTCAATGGACTATGTATTGGGCTAAGTAATTAACCTAACACGCTCTTTATTAATTTTCATTCAATTAAAGAAATTAATATTAATTTTAATATCAAATTTCCAACAGTATTTGGTCACTTATTGGCATTGCCAGGTAAGTTTAATATGTCAACACCCAGAAATAATCTTCGATTTTATATAGATATTACTGTTGTATTTCCAGACCTATTCACTTAAATTCACTTAAATGTAACTTATGCAAGTGTTGTGGGATGAATGATCTAGTTCTAGCTCTTAATTGTTGAAATGATCAAATTTTTTAAATAGCATGTTATTGATATCTAATCGTTGTGTCGTCAATGTAAAATTTTGATCAGTTCAAATTGAAATTTGATTTTAAATTATTTTAACCGAAAGTGTATTATGTAATGGTAAATTATGAAGTATATAGCCCCATATTTTTCTGTTTGGACAGTAATTTGACCATTGTCAATATAAACGTCCTCAAGCGTTATGTGCCCCTTGGAACTTAGGAGAAGGTAGTATTCTTTTTGGTAATATTTGTTTTAAAGTTAGTTGTTCTTGGTTCTTTTTATTAAAAAAAACGAGGGGGAGAGGAGATATAAAGTTGGAATCTCTTCCAACATTGGAAAGACAGCCATCATAGACCAAGTGCTAGTTGTTGTTTTTTATTTTAATTTTAAAGAGATTTGTTGTGTTTAAGACCAGTCCATTTAAGTAATTGTAAAAAGGGGTTTAACTACCATAAAATTCAATTAAAATTTGGATGTAATGAGAAGTTTTCTGGGTGTGAATCGAATTCTTGTCTTAAAATTTTCTGTTGAAGAAGGGTAGAAATTTAAGAGATGGTTGGAGTATAGAAAATAGTGTTGAATATAAGCTTCACATCGAAGAATTAAGAAAATAAAATACAATATATAAGTGTATAGTTTAATTCCTAATAACACCGAAGTATTTTGTGATAAAATTAACACTTAGCAATAGGTGGTTAAGTTGAGACAATATCGGTGTGGTTAGGAGTACATTAGTGGCCCATCTCTTTGACTATCTGACAAATACGTATGGAGAGAAATATGGACCATATATCATTTCTGATTAGATATGCAAATTAAGGTGTTGTTTATATTGGTCACTGATGATCAACATATGTCATGTTTAATGTGAGTACTCAAACTTTGCAAGTGGTGGATTATCCTAGTGGATAAGATCTTTCTCTATTTATATTACGACATGTAGTGTACCGCTTTATATTTTGGATATATTGAAAAATCTCTTCTTTTTAACTCACTCGGAGCCGAGATCAAATCATTCTTCCTTTCCATAATTTAAATAAATTTAGTGTAGATTATCTATCATTTGTAAAAAAAAAAAAAAAAAAAACGTGTACTCAAACTTTGAAGGATCTTGTTACTCATGATTTTCAATGTACAGCTATATTTTGTCTTGTATTATTATGTACAAATTAGGTTTTGCACATTTTCTAACATGCTTTGCTCGGAGGCTTCCAGCTTGGATTAGGCATGAGGCAATTAATTTATAAGTTAAATTACTGGCCCACTATCAAGCCAATACCTGTTTTTTTTTTTGGTATTTTCCTTTTCTTGACTTTGTCATTAACAATTCCTCCCTAAAACCAGAGTCTCAATTATGATCATGTTCCTGAATTCATACTCAAAATTATATTAGGCATGTAATTTGTTATTGCTAACTACAAAAGTATGAATTAATTACCAGCTATTCCCCTTAAAATACATGCAATAATGTGTCCTTTGCCATTATGAAATGACTCCAAGCAATCTCTACTCAGATGGGAAATTACTGTGTCCATCTACTACACAAAGTGTTATATTTTGTAATGTATATCGAATTCACTTATTATAGCATGTGTTGTTACATCCCGTCCCTAACTATATTGTATTTTATTCCCCGACGGTGTAAATTGACGAAATGCCCTTGGAGGCTTATTGAGTCCTACGCGGACAACTATTTTCTATCGACTTAATTTCGTACTTCTAGCGTACTTTTCAGGTTGTACACTTCGTTACGAACCCGTAGACACGAACGGGACCTGATTCGGACTTGTAACGGGCAAGTTGCAAGTGCAGTGTTTCAAAATCTGTGGGCTTTGCCCGTGGTTTCTGCAAGGCCAGTTGGCCTGCAACCCAACTGAAAACTCAGCCTTTCTCTTGCATGCATGTCGGCATGCAGAAGGCAGATTCTTGCAATTTGCAAACTTTGTGACTTTTTCTTGTTTTAAAACCAGGCACCCAGTGTGCATTCCTTCACACTGTGAACCATTCATCCTGCCTTCTTCCCCGAGACCACACTCACACAAACCTGCATGCTTTTGCAGAAAAACAAAACACAAAAACTACTCTAGACACCCAGGCCATTTACCAGCAACCTTCTCGACCTCACACCAGTCCAATCTCGTTCCTGTGCATCACCATCATCATCCTCAGCAAACCCGAGCCACGGCGAGCCCAGGAACCCAGCCAAACCAGTGAACCAAAACCTGGAATTTTTCCGGCGAGGTCTTCTCGGCCAAACACCTCGATCCAGGCCTCGATCACACTCCAAAACATCAAATCATCTCTAGAAGCCTTGGGAACTAAGCCCAGGGCCTGCATGTGAAAATTCCATCGAGCTCGACGAGTTTCAAATTTGTCCGATTCTTTCGAGGCCAATTCCGGCCATCTCCGGCCACTTTTTGGATCCCTAGTAGGTAAAATCGAAACCCTCTCTTCACTAGCTTCATTTTGACACCAATTTCGTGAAAAATGGTTGAGTTTTGAAGAACCTATGAAATTTTCCAGATTCCGGCGGCGGCGAGCGGCAGACGGCGGCGGCGCACGGCGGCCGGGAGTTGCAGCGGTCACCGGAGGAGGTGACGTCATCGAACCGGTCCTGACGTCAGCAACCCGGTCTGTGACGTCAGCAGATCCGATCCAACCGGTGGAATATTCCAAAAGTATATTCCGTTTAACTTTAACGCCGTCAAGGAATATTCCGTAACGCCGTTAGAGAATATTTCGTCAGTCAAATAGCATTTTCCGTTAAAGTTAACGGCACACCGTTAACTTTAACGGCGAGTGAACAGTAGGCGCGAGGCGCGTGGCGTGCGTGGTCACGCGTGTGAGCGCGTGGTCACGCGTGTGAGCGCGTGGTCACGCGTGTGAGCGCATGAGCGCGCGTGCGAGTGCGTGTGGGCGCGTGAGCGCGCGTGTGGGCGCGTGAGCGCCCGTGCGAGTGCGTGTGGGCGCGTGAGCGCACGTGTGGGCGCGTGAGCGCGCGTGTGGGCGCGTGACGGCGCGTGCTGCCTTGTGGCGGCGCATGGCGGCACGTGAACCACTTTTCTAACGATTTCAAGTCCCGAAATGAGCAAACAAAGGGGAATTTCAAGTCTTTTCCTTACTTTAAATTGGAATAGGCTTGTTTAATGATTAGTTTAGTAAATTCCCTTATAGGTGAGACCTATCCTGAGGAGCTACGAGCTCAAGCGAGGTACGGAGGCTACGATCCGACTATTTACCAGTGAGTGGGCCTTTCTTTACTCTAAATATTATATTAGTATGTGTTTTAAACGTGATTTCCATGACTATGTATAGCATGCCATGTTTTATAAACTGATATATGTTTTATGTGACACTTTATGACTTAGAATTCATGTTTACTTGGCTTTATCGAATAAATGTTGGCATGTCTATACGTTTTGGCAAATTATTACTCATCACGCATATTGCACGGTGTTAGCACTGTCCGAGCCAGAACCAGCTTCACGTGTATGTTCACACGCACCGACACGCTCACTTTGGATCCATCGTAGGTGCCAGCCTGTTCTAGGTCGCCTCGGCGACTAGACTTGTTGTGACGCGCTTAGCGCCAGCTTCACGTGCATGTAGTGCTAGAGCGTAATTTATTAGACACCCAGCCTGTCATGTTGCTACTTTCTGCATGACTTGTGTGCATTGATTATGCGATGAGTATTGTGATATTTTACTGCTGTTGTTAGCTTTTTACCCGTATCCTTGTGGGCGTAGGCCCGTTTACCTCGTTATTACTTTTACTGTTAGTAAAACTTATATTTTCAGTATACTACGGGTTTTACAGCGAGGGGTTATTCCAAACTTTTAAAAAGGTTTTATAAAACTGTACTTGGCCCACTCACCTTTGTTTTTCGCCCCTCCAGGACATAGATTTTAGTTTGCTGACGAGACTGCGTGGCTGCTGCTGATATTACATTCTACCCTCAGTGGAAGTATGTTAATTTCCTTTCAGTACTGTTCTATATCCATCCTACGGGATGGGAATATTCCTTTAATTTCTGCACCTAGCTCTGATATTTGTGTATTCATGGGTCTTAACCCACACCATACACTTCCGCTCTGTATTTCTTTAAATATTTGCATAACTCTGATTTAAATTCCTTCGTTATTTCTTTATCAATTTCCTATGACTTCGTCACTCCTCCGGAGTGATGGTCAGCACGCCTTGATATCCGGTGTCCACCTGGACATCCGGGTCGGGGTGTGTCATGTGTACTATTATTATAATATATATCTAAGCTTTTAACCACAAAACAATAAATTTAAAAATTTAATACACATTATAATCTTTCTTCCTAATAACCACAAAAAAGGAAAGAATTCTAATTTTTTTTCATTTTTTAAATTAAATCATTCGTAATTTGTTTTGTCAATTAAATTAACGTAATTAGGTGAACAACATTGGGAGAATCACACAATGGTGGCCACATGATGACTGAAATGCCTCTGTGAGTATTTCCAACCTCTGAAAAGATAAATTATTATGACTTAACCACTAACTGGTCCTTTTTAAAAAAAAACAAAAAAACAATATTGGGAGAATATCTTCTGTGAAAGAAACAAACATACGCAAATTTCCAAAACATATTGCTTTCTACTTGCTTGGACAAGTCGAAATTGAATTCTTTATTCGACACTAATATTTATTAACTGTTTGGGTAAGTCCAATATTTTGTGTGTGACGTTTAGGACTTGTATTAGCATTATTTCATAGCTTATTCATAATAGAACATTGGTATATTGGCTGAATACTTCCACATTTTTATTAACTGAATATGGTTTATAATATATAGGCTCTTAAACTTTGTCTTATAAGAAAATAATAAATGCAAAATCTACTTCTATTAAAACAAGGATTCCTAGGATATTTACAACTTAAGATTCACTCTAACACTCCCCTTAAGTTGGTGTAAATATATCACACATGCCCAACTTGACAAGTGAGTCACTAAACACTCGGTTACACACCACATGAGCAAGCCCGCCCCTGAGATTTGGGGAGCCCTGTACGACAATTTAATCAAGATCCTTACTAAGAAAAAAAACATCATAAATTAAACTTACAAATTAATTTTTCAAGTTTATATAAATTTAATTTTTGCGGAAACAAATATATCAAATACAATTAGTTGAGTTGGAAATGAATTTTGAATTCTTGAAAAAAATATTGGGTTCAAATAGCTTTGGTGTTGTTTTGGATTTTTTTTTTCTTTCTTAAAATTTTGCAAAAAAAAAAAAAATGCAAACCACAGGGTTTGAACTCACAACCTTGTGTGAAAGTTGCATTGCAAAAACTACCTCTGCAAAGTGTACATTCAATTGATTTATTGTACAAAAATATATATAACATAATATATATATTACATACACATTAAAAAAATTAGAGGCCATGTGCGGGTGCATCACCTGCACTCCCACAGGGCCGGCCTTGCGCATGAGTGAGAACATCCACGAGTCGCTCTTCCGAATGGGCACAATCTTCTTTTCAAGATTCTCCTTGATAAAATGCCTATCAACCTCCACATGCTTCGTCCTATCATGTTGCACAGGATTATAAGTTATTTGCCTTGCAGACTTGTTATCACTATGCAATTTCATCACTTCCTTCGGTCTGAAACCAAGACATCTCAAAAGCTTATGCAACCATACCTTGCGCCATACCTCTATACTTAGCTTCGGCAGAAGACCTTAACACCACTTTCTGTTACTACGCCATGTAACTAGATTGCCTCCAACGAACATAAAATATTCAGATGTAGAGCGTATGTCAATAATATTGCCAAACCAATCTGCATCTGAGAACCCTTCAACGTTTAGGTGTCCATGTCTTCCATATAATATCCCTTTACTAGGCGCATACTTCAAATATACTAAAATATGCATTACAGCAGTTATGTGATCCTTGCTAGGTGAGTGCATGAACTGACTCACAACTCTTACATGATACGCAATATCAGAACTAAATAAATTAGTCTCCCTACAAGTCACTGATATCTACCCTTATCAACCGGTACCTGGTCAGGGTAAATACCCAAGTGATGCTTTTCTACAATAGGAGTATCAGCCAATTTACACCCCAACATGCCTATTTCTTTTAACAAATTCAACACATATTTTCGATGAGATAAGAAAATACCCTTGGGCAAGAGAGCAACCTCAACTCCAAGAAAGTACTTAGCCTCCGCTTTAGAAATAAAGTATGATCCGAATGACTTTGGCGATATCCATATTTTCTCATAGCTTAAGTGAACCTGTCAAACCACGCACAAGGCGATTGCTTAAGCCCATAAAGAGACTTATGCAGCCGACATACTCCAGTACTACCATTCACGGTATAACCCGGTGAAAAATCCATATATACTTCCTCTTCTACCACGACCCGCAATATGCATCTCCAATACCTTGGACTAAAGAGGATAATTTGATCCATCCAATTTCACCCCACTCGGCACAGCAAAGTGATCACTTTGAATCACAACCGAGTTCAACATAGAAGTACTTGTTGAACCTACGATTTCTCCTTTCTTATCGCTAGAACTTTTCCCCTCGACAATCACCATCGTGACAAAAGAATTGAGCACAGCAGCAACGACAATATAGTGCAGCAGTTGCAGTGATGTACAAGTACAGGGGACCCGTTTCTGCTAGGATACAACAACAACACAAACAATTTTACTTTAGGGTTTTCAGGATACGACCAAGCTCTTGATGCCAAATAGAACTTTGGTATATTGGCTGAATACTTCTACACTTATTAATTGAATAGGGTTTACAATATATAAGCTCTTAAACCTTGTCTTACAAAGAAAATAATAAATACAACATCTACTCCTATTAAAATAAAAATTCCTAAAATATTTACAATTTAAGACTCACTCCAACAATTCATATGGGGTGAGTTGCTGCTGTTATACAAATGTGCATACTTTTTATCTGTTTTAGGTCAACAAACATTTGAACATGCTAACATGCATATCAATACTTGATTTTTCAGATTATTTCAAAAGTATCACGCATCTTTTAGGATCTGACAAAAGAATTGAAATCGTGCTCATGGACCCCCTAACTTTATTTTTCTTCTCGCATGTTAGGTTATATAAGGAAGAAGATAAAATACGAGTAGTGACCGCGATAGGTAAGTTGAGATAGATGATTGTAATGGGTGACAATATAGTTTTGTTACAATGGTTTCAATTCTTTTCGTACGTACGTTTTATTTACCCTTCAAATGAAGGTTCTAGAGTTGAGAACCCTAGCAAGGTCAACTTGTCATGTCTCTATACATGTAAATGCCACCCCTCTGTTTGTGTGCAATTTCAGGGATTTTCAGTTTTTGATATCGATCGTGAGGCTGATCTTCTGTGTGGTCACGTCGACTCTTATCCTTTCGTCCATTCCATGCATAAATAAATAAATGGATAATTAGGATATGCTTTGTTTTTGGCTCTTATCTCTCTTTAGATTTTTCTTTCTTTAGAATCACAGGACACATGGAATGCATGTGGTCCTATCTCACCACTCCACACTATAACTCACACACGAACAAATTAATAGGCCTCCTATTCAGTATTGACCAAAAGAGAAAGAACAAAAAAGCCTACAAATAAAGGACATTTCCATGCTTCCCTTAATCTGCAACTTGAAAATGACATTTTCTTACCCCAAAAAGATTGACATTTTCTGAAGAATTCTAAACCTTAAAACGATAGTTTAACCTCCCCTGTATTCATGTTTGGAAATGTTTTACTTATTACGGTCGGTTGTTTGAGAAATTGTAAGAATTACAACAGCAGCTCATCATTATACAAAGCAACTAATCAGCATTTACAGTCTCCTGAAATCGACTAGTTATATTCATTCTTATTGCTTGTAAGTAAAAGATTTCAGGTTCAACGTACTTGAATAACAAATTAAATACCTAATTATTATAGATGACTCATATTGTTGCTTATTAGATCAAAATATCGTTCTGCAAAAAAATAAATATATTACGACTTTGGGAGCACATTATAATAATATCAAGAAATTTTGAGAGACGGATACCTGCAAAACTTCATTGAGTTTGAATGGTGATTTTATACCTCAGAGTTTAATTTTCCAATGAATTAGTGTCACATGAAGATTTGGTGGGTGGTAGATCTCACATTCTTGATTCTAATTAGAGTCTCGATGATTATAGTTAGTTTTGGAAAATGATGTAGACTTATTCTGAAAAATCAAATAATTTGTGGAGCGATAATCAAACTTCTTGTTGTTGCATGGTAATTTTTGGATATGTGGATTATTTTAAGAACTCCATAAATCTTATAAGGTGCCCATATAATTTAATTTAATTGTTTCTTTTTTAAAAAAAGAAGACCAGCTAGTGGCTAAGTCTCGGCAGTCCACCCTTTCGAAGGCCAGGAAGACTCACAGAGGCTTTTCAGCCTCTTCTGATCATCATCGTGTGACTCACCAGCGCCGAAAATTTAATTTAATCGTTTGAGATCCCATAAAAATCTTAACGAGAATTGTATTTTGGTTTTTTTTTTGTCTTTTTTTATTTATTTTAATTTACACTGCCAATCTTGACAAATATTATAGATATTTTATGCCCAAAACCTTAGTTATAATTTTGTATTACCAGAGCATGTTTTAAAGACTCCAAAATGCAAATGTCTAATGTTAGTTTGGTGTTTGCATGCAATCCAATCCAAGGATTAAGATGGACAAAAAGAATTTTTAAAAAAATCTCAGGAGTCGCACATATTTGCACGCTTCAAATTATCGATGAAAAATGAATTGATTTGGTTCGAAAAATGCCTGACTTAATTGTGGATATGTTACTTCAGGATGGTCATAAATTGTAAACTTGGATGCATGACACTCTTTTCTCCTTCGACAGGGTTAAAATCTCTAACAAAGCTTTTATCGAAGCTCATATATATAATGCACCAAATCCTCATTTATGTACTTATTTATTTTTTTATCAATGAATATCCAACGCTTTTTAAAAATATATATAAATAAAAAAACAACTTAGAAGTCAAGCAACTGTATTTGAATGCCCTGTAATTTGTATTAAGAGCGTGTGGTGAGTAACTAGTACAATGCAACATTTTGCTTCAAAAGGAAATTGAGAAACTTTAATTTTGTTTTTAAATTTCTTCGAGCAAAAGAAACATCCGCTGTCATCATCTTTCTTTGGCTCCTCCAAATATTCTTAGACCAGTGGATTGTCAGTCTATTTATAAAAATTGTCCCTTACCCCTTACCTATCTGAAGCTCCTCCAAATTCCCCATTTCTTTTTTATAAATTATTTAAATTTAAATATACTTATAAGGCAGGAAGTGGAATAGCCACGAAACATAGAATAGCAAAAGAGAGAAATAGAGAGGATGACCACCACATCCTCCTCTGTTTTTTTCATTACATATATTCCAATCCCACTCCTTAGATCTTAGTTTTCATCTTTTTTCTCATCTGGGTCCTCATCAAATGGTAAAACTTTTCAACTTTTTTTATCTATTTTTGTTGATCTTGCTTTTTGAATTGTTGGGTCTGTCTGGTTTTCTGATCCACAACTCTGCTCAATTTTTTCGTATGTTGGGTTTTTTTGTTTTGTTTAGGAAATCCGCTTTGTTGTTCTGATTGGTTCATGAAGGATCTGATGTTCCAAGATTGGATTTGACGTTTCCTAATTGTTGTTTCAATCAGAGCACTATCTGGGTTCTGTCTGAATTTTAGACAAGGTAATGTCTTGTTCTTATCCACATTTTGATCTCTTTGCTTCGATTTTTTCGATTCAATATCGGAGTCTTTTCGGATGTATTAATGTAAGCTCGATGAAAAGTTTGCCTTTTTCCAATTGAATTATGAAGTTTCCCTGGCGGATTTTCAATTTAGATTGAATTGCATATGTTTCTAAGTGTGTTTTTTTTTTTTCAGTTGAATTGAATTGGGTTGTTGGATTTTTGATGTTTTGTTGCAGAAAAAGATGGAACCAGATCATGGGAAGCTCTTCATTGGTGGGATTTCCTGGGACACAGATGAGGAACGGCTCAAGGAATATTTCAGGAAGTATGGAGAGGTGGTGGAGGCTGTGATCATGAGGGATCGTGCGACCGGACGTGCTCGTGGATTCGGGTTTGTTGTCTTTGCGGATCCTGCGGTTGCAGAAAGAGTTGTTATGGATAAGCACATGATCGATTGCCGCACAGTGAGTATTGCATCTAATCTATCTTTATGTCAATTCTGTTAATAGGATTTTAGTTGCAGTGCTGAAATATATCCTATGGACAATTTTTTGAAAGGATCATAATCTCATAGACATGACGTTTAGTTCACATTTATGGTTAACGAAACAACAACCTTTTAGTCGCGTTTCTGTATTCTCACTAGATTTGTATCAATCAATTCAAATTGCATTTAGTTATTTGGAATCTGCAACACGCGAATTTAGAATGGCACCAATAGTTTTGCTAAGTTTGTTGTTTTTAATTTTAGGTGGAAGCAAAGAAGGCTGTTCCTAAGGAGGATCAGCACATTTTAAACAGGACCGGGGTTGTCACTGGTTCTCCCGGTCCTGGACGTACAAAAAAGATTTTTGTTGGAGGTTTAGCGTCCACAGTCACCGAGAGTGACTTTAAGAAGTACTTTGATCAATTTGGAACAGTCACTGATGTGGTAGTAATGTATGATCACAACACCCAAAGGCCAAGAGGCTTCGGATTTATCACTTATGACTCGGAGGAGGCAGTTGACAGAGTTCTGCATAAAACATTTCATGAACTCAATGGTAAGATGGTTGAGGTCAAGAGGGCAGTCCCTAAAGAGCTATCCCCAGGGCCCAGCCGGAGTCCTATGATAGGATACAACTATAGTCCAGGTAGGACCAATAGTTTGCTTAACAGCTACGCTCAGGGTTATAATATGAGCCCAATCGGAGGTTTTGGCATCAGTATGGACACCAGGTTCAATCCAATCTCTAGTGGTCGTAGCGGGTTGTCTCCATTTGGCACTTCTGGATATGGAATAGGTATGAATCTGGAGCCAGGGTTGAGCCCTACCTATGGTGGGAATTCCAACTTTGGCAATAGTCTAGGATATGCACGGATGTTGAGTCCCTTTTATAGTGGAAATTCAAACAGGTATAGTACCCCTATTGGATATAATGCGGGTAATGGGAGGAGCAGTCCTGTTGTAAACTCAACTACTCGGAATGTCTGGGGAAACAGCGGCATCAACAATAACTCGAACCCTGTCAATACCGGGGCTTACTTGAGCTCTGCAAATGGAGGTTTTGAAGTTACGATTGGAAATAATGGTTCAAATTGGGGCGCTAATTCTTTTTCAACTGAGGGCAGAGGCAGTGTTTCTGGCTATAATAGTGCCAATGGTAATGGAAGTGGAGGTACCAGCTTTGGGTTGGGAGGGGGAGGATATGGAAGAAACGGTGGCACTGGTGCAGCCTCAACATCATCATTTCCTGGATCAACTGTTGGTTATGAGGGGTCTATTGGGGACTTGTACCAGAACGGTTCAGTTTATGGCGACTCAACTTGGCGCTCTAGCAGTCCTGATCTAGATGGTTCTAGCACATTTGGTTATGGGCTAGACGATTTACCTGCAGACGTCACAGCCAAAAGTTCTGGGGGCTATATTGGAGGTTACAATGTTACTAGTAGACAACCAAATAGAGGTAACTATCTCCTTACAACTGAATTTTATAGAGAACAGGTTAATTCCAAATGAACAACTCTTTTCTGGAATATTAAAAAGATTTGACTGCATACCGTGGCTCGGCTATTTTTATTCTTGATTTGAAGATATATCTTTCTCGATTGCGAATGATTCATATGAAAGTTATATATGTTTAACTTTAAACGAAGATAGAAAAACTACCGGTTTGCTGCAATCATACTAATAATATTGATTCCACAGCATACATTATGTTCATATTATTCTTCCTTAACCATCATTTACAAAGAACTCGGAAGCTTATTTTGAGTCGCTCGTTTAATGTTGTATATGAGATGCTGGTAGATGCCTAACCCTTCCAGCAGACAAACCTGAATTTTTTAAAGTCGGCTCGTTTAATGCTGGTATACGAGTCACTCGTTTAATCAACTTTCCCGTTAACTAGAAACCATGCACGTTGAAGTTGGCTAAATTATGTGTAGCAGATATAACGATAGTTGAATACTTCTTTTACTTGTCAAGTTCGTCATATGCTGATAGTTCAATGCTATTTCATCGAATTCACTTTGTTTTTCCGCTCGTTCTTCTTTGATAATATGTACTTCAGGAATTGCTGCGTAGGTGATTTGTTTGGGTATGAAGAGGTGACGGTAGGTGAAGCGAAACCAGTCAAACACTGAAGGATTGTGAATATTATACGTCTCCCTTACTAAGATTTTCAGCGTATAAGGAAACTGATCATATAGTTCTAACGAGGTTCCTTGATTTGGAAGTATACATATTCAGAGAGAAAGCAGTTACATGGAAATTTGTGTCAAGGTTCGGGACTTGCTGTTTTTTTCCTCGAAAGCTTAGGTTCGTTTCTTAAATTTCGATTGAGGTGTAGCATCAGATTGCGGGATATATACTCAGGAAGACGGTTTCAATTAATGTACCTTGCATCTCCAGTGGGACGAGCCAGCATTAGTCTGTCGAAAGAGATAGAGCAATTGATTTTTTAAATTTCCTTTTTTTGTGTTTCGTTTTGTTTCGTTTCGTTTCTGTAAGCCTGGCAAAGTTGCTGGTTGTTATATTTCTTCTGGGATTTGCTTTTTCTCTCAGATTGTATGTGAGGTTTTCTGATTTACTAGTGTGAAACAATAGAGGGACTCCCAACTGGGGAAACCCCATCAAATAAGTTATTTAACATTTTGATTCATTGTTTTTAAGTTCAATTGTTTTCACTTTTTTCTCATACTATTTTCTGTTTCTGTGGAAAAATATAAATAATTTTTGGGAAAATAATTTCAACACACTCGTTTTATCCTCTTGAACTCCCTTTGTTTCTGGCCTTTAAATTTAACAAAATCAAAGGAGAAGTTAGGAATATAATTTTAGGGAATAATTACATTTGCATTTACCCTAACGACCTTAATTGAAGCTATAAACAGTGGAGCCCCAATGATTGGAAATCCCACAAGGAGATATTTATTTGTCCCCCAACACTCAATTGCCTTTTTCTTGTGCTTCATAGGATTCCCTTGTTCTTCTTTTCAATGGGAAAAGAAGAGAAAAAGGAGCATTGCTCAGAGTCACAGCTCAAAATGTCAATAAAGTGGACGACTCCATTTGTTTTTACCCTCAAAACCTGTTTTTCCCTCTCTTCTATGCTTCACCCATGTTAGTGATTAGCCTAGATTTTTCGACACTAAATCATTGACTGATTAAGCCATTGGAGTTAGCCTAGTCGTAAGGATGGGTAGGGTGATAGATAGGACTAGGCTAGGTTAAGGGTTCGAGTGTAACAAAAAAATTATTATATAAATTGATTTGATCAACATTTTAGTGGAGCATAGCGGATTGATCATGTGGTGGATACAACCACATGTTATGTGGTTCAGAAGACTTGTGTTACGTTTAGTGCCTAGGATTGGATTAGATGAATTAGTCGTAAAAGAAACATATCTCTTCCAATTTCTACAAAATGATAGGAGTAGAAGGGACAGAATGTGGTGCCTAGTTTCCTTCGTGACTAAATCACCTTCTAACTTCAACTTGGACAGAATTTGAAAGTTGGTTTGCATTTGTTTGGACCTAGTCAATTATCCAATCAAATCCAGTCCTAAACACCAAATGTGAACTCCTCATATGGAGAAGGACTTATATGGTAATAGTACACTGTTACATGGCGTCTTGTGTCAATGAAATAAAGACATGAGACATGTGTGAGTTTTTTTTTGTCCACATGTCCTTATTTTATTAACACGGAACACCACATGACTGTGTACTGTGTACTCATATCATGTAAATTGTTCTCCATGAAATGGCTAGCCATGCACAGAGTGAGTGTAAAACAAGGAGAGAAGTGTTCATATTACACCTTTTGAAATAAGATGGCTTAAGGGCATACATACCTTCATATAGAAGTTGAGAATATATGACATAAAAGGCAAAAGTTGGACCCTTACACCGAAAAAAGAATACGCGGTTTCGCAATTATTTTACTACAAATTCTTATTATTTTGCAGACAAGTTATCAACAATGGCACTGATATTACGTTGATCCTGATATAATCACAAATATTTTGGCCATTTTTTTTGGGTCATAGCAATGGCAACAAGCCAGAACAATCTCAAAGATCTCCAATGGCTTCTGGATTCCATCGAATCCGAAAGCCTCAGCTTACACAACGTCTCCTTCTACCTCTCTCAACCCTCGTCTTTCGGCTTCCAAGAAACCGAAAACTCCATCAACATCAACGTTTCGAAAGACAGCCTCTCTTGCTTCTCCCAGTTCCTCACAGTTTTAGCAACATCCAAAACCAATCAACTTTTGAGGAACTTGGAGTTTCACCAGGTTGAGTGGGAAGTGCAGCAGCTTCGCGATCTTTCGGCGTTGCTTGAGAGTAGTTTGAGCATCAAGCAAGTGGTCTTTCGGAGAAACAGATTTGACAAGCAATGCTTGTCGGAGTTGTGTGAGATTGTGAAGAGGAATAGAGTGATCAAAGAGATTATGTTTTCGGAATCAGGTATCGGGTGTGCTGGGGCCGGATTTCTCGCTTCTGCTCTTAAGGTGAATGAGAGTTTGGAGGAGTTGCAGATATGGGAAGACTCTATTGGGTCGAAGGGCGCAGAGGAGCTCTCGAAGATGATTGAAGTGAACTCAACACTGAAGGTGTTGACAATATTTGACTCGAATTCGATCACTGCAACTCCACTTATTTCTGCAGTTTTAGCAAGAAATAGAACTATGGAAGTCCATGTTTGGAGTGGAGAAAACGGAGAAAGAAGTTCGAAGGTGGTTGAGTTCCTACCCGAGAACAGCACGCTTAGAGTTTACAGGCTCGACCTTTCGGGCGCTTGCAGGGTTGCCTGTGCTCTCGGGTGGAACTCAACGGTTAAGTCCCTCGACCTTACTGGAGTGCGGTTGAAGTCAAGATGGGCTAAGGAGTTTCGATGGGTTTTGGAACAAAACCATAGCCTCAAAGAGGTAAACTTGTCGAAAACTTGGCTGAAAGATAAGGGAGTTGTGTATGTAGCAGCTGGACTCTTCAAAAACCAGAGCTTGGAGAGCTTGTATTTAGATGGAAACGCGTTTGGAGGTATCGGAGTTGAGCATTTACTCTGCCCCTTGAGCAGGTTCTCTGCCTTGCAATATCAAGCAAACATTACTCTAAAATCGGTAACACTTGGAGGTGGAAGAACCAAGATTGGAAGGGAGGGGCTTGCAGCCATTTTACAGATGCTGACAACCAACGAAAGTTTGACGCGGTTAGGGATATACGATGATGAGAGTTTAAGGCCCGATGATTTTGTTAAACTCTTCAAAAGCTTGGAGAAGAATGCCAGCTTGAGACACTTATCGTTACAGGGCTGCAAGGGGGTTCAAGGAGAGCTGGTACTGCAGGCAATCATGGAGACATTACAGGTAAATCCTTGGCTCGAAAGTATTGATCTAGCGAGGACACCGCTGCAAAATTCAGGAAAGACCGATGGGGTCTATCAAAGATTAGGGCAGAATGCGAAGCCTGAACCGGAAATGGATTTGCTTAAAGACATGCCACTTACAGTGCCGAAGAGTTGTAGAGTGTTCTTCTGTGGGCAAGAATATGCAGGTAACTGTGAAACTTTTGTTTAAATATTGCATTGCCTCAAGTGTATGTTTTCTCCTAAAATCTTTTCGGGTTTCGATTTGCAGGTAAGACTACAATGTGCAATTCCATACTGCAGAGTTTCTCTTCTTCAAAGCTTCCGTACGTGGACCAAGTACGGTCTCTAGTGAATCCAGTTGAGCAAGCTGTTAGAACAGTTGGAATGAAGATTAAGACTTTCAAAGATGATGACAACACAAAGATTTCGATATGGAATCTTGCCGGTCAGCATGAATTCTATTCTCTCCATGATCTCATGTTCCCGGGGCATGGCAGTGCATCATTCTTTGTCATCGTATCCAGTTTATTTAGGAAAGCGAACAACAGAGAACCGAAGAACCCAATGGAGATAGAAGAGGACCTCCAGTACTGGCTCAGGTTCATAGTCTCAAACTCAAGAAGAGCAGTGCAGCAATGCATGCTACCAAATGTCACGGTCGTACTCACGCACTATGACAAAATCAATCAACCTTCACAAAACTTGCAGGTTGCAGTGAACTCGATTCAGAAATTGCGAGACAAGTTCCAGGGATTTGTTGATTTCTACCCGACAGTGTTCACAGTTGATGCAAGATCTTCGGCATCAGTTAGTAAGCTCACTCATCACCTTCTAAAGACAAGCAAGACGGTTCTCCAAAGAGTTCCAAGAATCTACCAGCTCTGCAATGATCTGACACAAATATTATCAGATTGGAGATCGGAGAACTACAACAAGCCAGCGATGCAATGGAAGGAGTTCAACGAGCTATGCCAAGTAAAGGTTCCATCATTAAGAATTCGATCAAGACACGATAACAAAGAGAGGGTGGAAATGAGGCGGCGGGTTCTTGCTACTTGTCTTCATCACATGGGAGAGGTAATTTATTTTGATGAACTCGGGTTTCTGATCTTAGATTGTGAGTGGTTCTGTGGCGAGGTGCTTGGCCAACTAATAAGACTCGATGTAAGAAACCAAAGCTCCAATGAGAACAATGGATTCATCAGCAAGAAAGATTTGGAGAAGATTCTAAGAGGAAGCTTGCAGAGTCCGATTCCTGGAATGGGTTCGAAGGTATTTGAGAACTTGGATGCAAGTGATCTCGTGAGAATGATGCTTAAACTGGAACTGTGTTACGAACAAGACCCATCAGATCGTAATTCTTTGCTGTTGATCCCCTCCATTCTTGAAGAAGGCAGAGGAAAGCCACAACGATGGCAGTTTAGCAGACCGGAGTGCCTTTATGCCGGGAGGCATCTTGAATGTGATGATTCCAGCCACATGTTCCTCACGCCCGGCTTCTTTCCTCGATTACAGGCAAGAGTTTCCTAATCCTTCTTCCTTTACTTGCTCTTCAAACTCTTTTTGTTATTGTGCCTTTAAATTATTTCAGATTTTATGAGTCACATGATCCTAAACAAACCTAAGCACAAATTGATATATTACCTAGCTTTCTGCTTTTAATATCCTGGAATGCTTTTTATTCCGATTTCTGTTGAGTAATGCGCGGGCAACGTGCGTGTGTTTGTCTTGCATCACGAACATCAGTACAGGTTCATGTACTTGAGACTAGCAATTCCGTAGCTACAATGTGATGAACATTGCTCGCAGTTAATCTTTGTTCAATCTGTGTTCTTATTAAACTTCATATGCTTGTAAACCCAGGTGCATCTGCATAACAGAATCATGGCCTTGAAGAACCAACACGGAGCGACTTACAGCCTTGAGAAGTACCTGATCTCGATAAATATAAACGGAATCTATATCAGAGTAGAACTGGGAGGACAGCTAGGTTACTACATCGATGTCCTCGCATGCTCCACCAAGAACCTGACAGAAACCCTGAGGGTCATCCAGCAGCTCATAGTTCCAGCAATTCATAGCCTCTGCAACGGTATCACCTTGGCTGAAAATGTCATACGGCCAGAATGCGTGCAAAATCTCACCCCTCCCAGATACCGGAAAACACAGTTTGTTTCGTTGCAACAATTAAAACAGGCATTACTTTCGGTTCCTGCAGACAGCATGTATGACTACCAGCACACCTGGGATCCAATCTCAGACTCCGGAAGACAAGTCCTAAGACCTGGTTTTGATTTGGCCCGAGACCTCCTATCAGATGATGACTTCCGTGAAGTGCTGCATCGGAGATATCATGACCTATACAACCTTGCTCAGGAACTGCAAATCCCACCTGAAAGCAACCCCGATGGACCAGAGAACGCTTTATCCACAAGTAATGAGCCTGATACAGTTGATCCAACATTCGGTGGAATAGCCAAGGGGGTTGAAGCGGTTCTGCAGAGGCTGAAGATCATTGAGCAAGAAATCAGAGACTTGAAACAGGAGATCCAAGGGCTGAGATATTACGAGCACAGACTCCTTGCGGAGCTTCATCACAAAGTGAATTACCTCGTGACATACAATGTCCAAATTGAAGAGAGGAAAGTGCCGAATATGTTCTACTTTGTTAGAACAGAGAACTACTCGAGGAGATTGATCACCAACATTGTTCCCGGCATGAATGCTATTCGACTGCACATGTTATGCGAATTTCGACGAGAAATGCATGTTGTTGAAGATCAAATGGGGTGTGAACTGATGCAGGTTGACAACAGGACCGTGAAGTCTTTGGCACCCTACACCACAAAGTTCATGAAGCTGCTAACATTTGCTCTCAAGATAGGAGCACACCTAGCCGCTGGCATGGGAGAAATGATACCGGATTTGAGCAGGGAAGTCGCCCACCTGGCCGATTCTTCCCTCCTCTATGGAGCCGCAGGGGCAGTTGCTGCCGGTGCAGTGGGGGCTGCAGCTATTGGGCAGGGAAGGAACAGAAGCAAGGCTGCAGAAAGCTCAAGAGATATCCAGCAAGATCAGAGAACAGCACAACAGTGGGTTCTGGATTTCCTAAGGGACCGGAAATGCTCAACCGGAAAGGATATCGCTGAGAAGTTTGGTTTGTGGAGAGTGCGGTACAGAGACGATGGTCAGATTGCATGGATCTGCAGGAGGCATATCAACCTCAGAGCACATGAAATAATTGAAGTGCCACTTTGAAATTATGCATCTGAAATCCTAGATTTCCCCTTTGATGTTGAAATGAATATTTTCCTTATTTGTCTTCTGCTACTAAGATCTCGGAATCTCAATATAAGCTCGTAGTCAAAAACACTTAAAGCACCGTCTTGAAAGGAAAAAAATTCTGAACCCAACAGTTATTACGCCCGACTATTATTACACCATATATTAACAAGTTAAAGTGTTTTTCACTAACACTAACAGTTGTTAGAGAGATTACACTAATCACGTAATCCAATTATACAACACCTTTGCTATCATAATTAGAGCCTATGATTTCGCCTAATTTTCAAAAGGCAGAAAAACATCAACTTGTAAAGGAGATGTGTGATTTAATGGAAGATTAACCAAACTTGTCCAAGTCACATGGATGGAGATGGATAAGATCTCTGGTGGATTCTTTTTGTCTTTTGATGATGAGTTTTTCTAATAAAATCCCACTATTCATCTAAGTTTATCCTACTAATTAACTTTATTTTTCTTTTAATTTTTAATTGAATGAAAAGACAAAATATGACACATTACCTAAAACTTAAATAATATTTATATATACACCCACACAAACCGTAATCCCTTGTTAGAACAAAAAAATTCTATTGTTTATCTTTTCTTCCCAAGTTCATACTTTTCTCCGCACACTTCAACTAAGTACAAGTATGAAGAATCAAATAGTCGTTTTGGAATCGTCAAACAAAGTATGAAACTTTACTCTCTTTTTTTCGATTTTATATTTATAGTCTATTCGTTGCCAAACATATATTGTTTCTTTCTCATCTTTTTTTCTTGCGGCATCTGCGTTTTTCTGGTAGCATAGATTCTAAGTAGAGATGTTGGACAAAGCATGGTGGATTTGGCATTTGGTTAGAGAGTAGTTTATTTATTTCTTTTTGGTTGGAGTGTGATGTGTTTAAGGGTAACTTGGAAACAAATGTGGTGTACTAAGAAAAAATTTAAATTTAAAATTTTTAGTAGTGTAGATAGAAAATGGAGTGAATTTAGATCGGCACTGGAGTTTAAATAGAAAAACTCTTTCATGATTAGATCCGCTGGATTATAAAACCAATCATGTTAAACGGCCGAAAGCACAACTGCAGCTGCTTTGGGCTTTCAAACTTTTGAGGTTAATCACACCAATGTGAGTGTGGGATCATAACATATAACTCATGATTAGCATATAGTTAAAAACATGATTAGCATATAGTTAAACGGAATTCGATATCGAAATAATTAGGGTTAAACTAAAAGTACAAAGAGGAAAGATGCAACAGTAGTTCTTATATACTAATACAAGGTTGGTGATAGAACAAAGCTTGTAACAGGTACAAGTCAAGATTTTCGTGTCATCTAAAGCACCTCAGCATACAAAGGGAAACACCACAATACATAGAACATTATTACACATCAGTACGAGTAATCTAAAATCTAGTCACCTGTTTTTCTTCCTCCGAACGAGTGAAACGAAAGATCAGAAGAAAGCCCTACTACCGTAAAACACGCGGGAACCACTGCTCTTTGGTGTCTGTATTTTCTGATCAGTGCTCGAGTTTCCTGAACTGGTTGGTGATTCGAGGTCCAACGGAAGCTTCATTTTTGCCAAAGACTCGGTGAATTGCTGCATGCTTTTCATGTACATGTCTACAAAATCCTGCTGCACTGCCGTATGCTCTGGAACGGTGACTGTGACAGTATGCTTCTCAAATGTATCGCTTGGCACCGCATCAGACGAATTAATCTCACCATCTTTATCCACCTTCTTCTCTTCCGAGGCTGAAACTTGTTCATGATTTGGAGATTTCAAAGCTGATGGAGCATCATATGACTCTGAGCTTGTATGACCCGATGGAGATGAAGCACCATTAGTTGACACGCTGCTTGGGGGAGAATCAAGCTTCCGAACCTGAGTAGACTCCATAGTAGCAGTCGAGAAACTTTCAACAGCAGGAACACCCACTTCGGAACTAATCTGAGTTTCAGTGTCAGCAGTGACATAGCTCTCAGAGCTTTGAGACTCAAATTCAGAGCATGGGATCTTAATGTACTCTGAAACCATTCTCTGGTCTTCATTGTCAATGTTCGGATCTGGGAACTCTAACCTATCTAATTCACACGACTCAGCTATCTCCGAGTCCTGCTCAATAGGATTTGAGGCCAGGGACATAACTTCTGGCAGATCTCCAGTGTACGAGAGGGACAACTGGACAAACCCTGCTGGGGAATGAAACAGATCAGTTGAAGAAAGAGAGAACTCTTTCTCTAACTTCCCGTTCTTGACGAGGACCTCTGACAAAGGAACCAAAGAAAACCCCAGCAACTGATCTTGAAGATAATTCTTCACCCTGCTCAGCATCCAAATCTCGCATTTGAGGGAGGAATCAACGGTCTGAACATTGAGCTGGACATTGTCATTGAAGACAGGATTTCTACCACCACCATTAATGGTTTTGGTAGAGACTGTGTTTTCAGGATCACTTGTCAGGCATAGCTTAGCATAGACATCTTGCTTGTGGTATATGCAGATGTTCTGGATGTCCCTAGCCTGATGAACGTAAACCTCGAGAACACCAATGAAGTTCTCTGAGTTACAAGCTATATTGGCATCAGTTCCATTGGATACGGGCCCATTGGCACGGATGAACTGCTTCTCAGGCTCGGCAACAGAGCTTTTGAACGGAGACACAACAGATTGAGGAGAATCCATGGTAATAAACACCTAGGAAGTTAACCTGACAAAACACAACAAAGATCTTTCTGAGAAAGCTCGCGTCACTCCAAAATTAAAAATCTAATTCGAAAGTTTAGGTTCCCCCTAATTAATTCCAAAGATCCAGCTCAGAGATATAGCTAAACTAAAGATCAATTTATACTAATACCATAAAAAAAAACCCAATCGGAAAATAGCACACCTTACAGCATAATTAGAAACACGTACTGTTCTAATTACATCGGAGGCGTCAGTCGACTACAAATTGTAACCTTCTATGATGCTTAAAAGTCAAAATTTTAATACGAACGACAAGACCCCCAAATCTAACTAAATCCTAGCATGTCTAGAAACCAACAATAATTCTCAAAAATTTAGAATTCATAGAAGGAACTTTCATAAGAACCACTCAAACCCCAAACCAAAACATAAGCAACACAACCCCATATAACTTCAGCAAGATATAAAATTAAACAAAAATTTCTTGTAATTCAAAGCTCAAAACCCACATGAACAAGCTCAAAATCCAGAAACCCTCACCTTGAAATCCTTCACATAAACCAGAAACAGGCAAAACCCAAAAGCCAAAAACCCCAAAAAAGCACTTTTCCAGTAAGCTCCTCCGAAACCCACAACCCCAAACTTAAAAACAAGCAAACCCTTTAGCAATAACGCAAGATATAAAACTAAACAAAAATTTCTTGTAATTCAAAGATCAAAATTCAAAACCCACTTGAACAAGCTCAAAACCCAGAAATCCCTACCTTGAAATCCTTGACATAAACCAAAAACAGGCAGAACCCAGAAGCCAATAACCCCGGAAAAGCACTTTTCCAGTAAGCTCCTCCAAAACCCACAACCCCAAACTTAAAAACAAGCAAACCCTTTAACAATAATGCAAAGATATTTACACAATCCAATAAAGCTACCTACTTTTCTACACAGACAGATTATATTCTACCACCGGAATCCAAGGGAGCAAAACAGGGAAAGAAAAGCACAGCGACCAAGATCGTGCCAAAGAATTCCAAAAACAAAATTCGACCTTTGAATCCTTCAAAAAGTCACATAAAACGAACCAAAAAACTGAACAATTAGCTCCCAAAAGAGCAAGTAACAATAAAATAAAGAAAAAGCTGAGATGGGTTTGCTCTTTTTTCCCATCACCTTTCGCTCTTTAGCTCCAAAGTCAAATCGATTTTCTTGAAAATTTGAAATCTGTGGCTCCAACTGAAGATCCGTCCAAGACCCAAAACACTCAGTTCATCAATCGAGATTATACTGTTGCTGCAGCTGCTGCTAAAGAACCAAACTTTCTGAAGGACAGAGAAGGAATAATGATAAAGATAATAATCTAATGGAGAAATTCGGGTGTGGGTTTGAAGCTTGTCGGAAAGCTTCTGTAGTTGTGTATTGGATGAGTATATATAATAACACAAAAACTAACAACCTCTCATTTCAAATTTTTCGTTTTACCTTTTCGGCTCTTATTTTTATTTTGTAATGTTAAACTAGAAAGTAAACAGTTGATTATTGTGCAATATTATTGTATGAGAACTAAAACCAATAAGTAGAATGAGAAAATCCAGCTGAGTAAATATTTTTCTATTGGAAAATGTTAGACATATTATGTTTTTAGACCGTATTTTATAGACCACGTGATGGGTTGATTGATGAAGAAATCTAAACACCAATCTTTACATAATGTGGTCTACAAAATATTGTTCAAGTAAATAGTATATTTTTTAGATCATATTTTGTAAACCACGTGAAATAGCGGTTGATAGTTAGATTCTCTTTTTAATGATTTAAAAAATGAATTCAACCATCAACCGCCACATCAACAAAATACAATCTATAAAAATGGTCTCTCTAGCATCATTTTTTTCATTTACGCAAAACACAAGCGAGTATATCATGTGTCATAAAATAAATAAATAAGTGATATCTTTTTCGGTGGCTCTAGACTTATATTAGTAATGTGGTACTCCGAATATATCGAAAAATACCTACCGACTAAGAAGGTCGGTAGTATTTCAGATATAATAAATATATTTTTGGGGTTTTTATTTTTTAGGGTATTTTTACTTTTGGGCACTTACTTACTGTGAGAGATTTTTATTTTTGTTTTTATGATCCAAAGGGATGGGGTTTGCAGAAACACCGTCCCACGCGTTGGTTAAAGGCAGGCCAATCAGAGAAGATATGAGTGCGCGATTGTTGGTGGGGACATGAAGCATATGACTTGTCATTACCATTTCTACTGTGCTTTTCTTTTTTATGGTGTTCCTCCTGCTTCACTGCCAACGGTTTCCCCTTCGAGGTGTTTTGTTTTGCTATGCTCTCTTCCAAGCTCAAAATTTATTATATATTTACGCAAATTTAATTGTTAATTATTAAAAAAATGTAATCATTAATTGTTATATTTGTGTATATATAAAATAATTGTAAGCATTATAGTCGGATACTCAAAAAATAGTTAACTATCAATTTATGAATTTTATTGTTCAAAAGTTTTATAGTCCTCTACAGCATAAAAGATTTTGGATTTTTTACCTATTAAATTTTAATTTTTGTGTTAATAGAGATTGTGTGCACAAAATCACCAACGAAACTACCAATTGCATTCAAATAGGCCGCACCAGTGCCGCTATAATGCACATACAAAAGCACCAAACTCACAAGGACAAATCTAATACGAATAAAAGTCACACTTCACGATCTCTTGCCAAGGCCACTCAAAACAACTTAAACCCCAAATAAACCCAAAATAGTACTAGTAAAACCACTTCAATCAGCAACCCCATCAACTCATAAGTAAAGTGGCATTAAACTAAGAGGGGACTGGCTACAGTACTCGCAAGCATTGGATGCTCACACCGATCTCACCCTCCTTCCCCCCCCCCCTCTCCTCCCTCCTCCCTCTTTTTAACGGTGATATCGATGTAAGCATCCAATGCTTGCGAGCACCGTAGCCTACTCCAACTAAGAGAATATGATAAGATTCAGAGGGGATTTTGGAAAAATGATTGGATTGAAAAAAATGATATTACAAAAATAATGGGGGACTCAGATCTAAGAACGGCTTAGACAAAGACTAAGTCATCACAAAGGCTGCGTTTGTTAGACCGTCTTAGAAGGGGTTGTCTTAATTAGGACTATAATCTCATATTTGTTGCAGTTATGGATTAACAATAAATGGGACTAAGGGCCAGTTTGGAGTTGCTGTGCTTTAAAAAAAAACTGTTTTTAAAAGCAACCTTCATACTGCTTTTAAAAGTTGTTTTAATGCCATAATTTTTAAAATAAGTAATATATTTCATTTTTACCAAATATTTTTTATTTGGTTAACTTAAAGAGAAACAGTTTTTAATATAAAAAATAAGCAATGCCAAACGGGCTAGTGTGACTCGCTCTCACTCCACGCCTCACTAACACCTCGTTAGTAATCTCGAGCTTCAGGGATTGCTAATCCCGTCTGCAATTTTCACCCGCTTCGTCTCCCCCTTCGTCTGTTGGATGGATGTCCTTTCGTCGGTCCACGCCCCACGCCGTGAACAGCCGTCTGGAAGACCGGACGAACTCGACTGGGTTCGACGACTACAGGACAGAAGTCGACTTGCAAAAAAATGAAGCGGGGAAGACGTAGATGGAGGCTTCGACAGTGGATTTGATCGAGGCATGCTGTTTCTCTTTGCAACAGAGGCTCATGGTGGCTGGGCTGCCAAAGAATGAATTTTTGCATATTGAATTTATTCAATTCCGCTTCGGAATGAATTTTGCTTTGTTTAATTTCCACGATCGGATTCGATTAGTATCGTCTTCTTCCTATCTGAAACTTATCTGAACTAATCGAATCTTATTTGAAATCGAGGTGGGTTTGCCATGGTTGAGTGAGTGAAGGAGAAAGAGATCGAGGTGGGTTTGCCATGGTTGAGTGAGTGAAGGAGAAAGAGATCGAGGGAGGGAGGGAGGGAGGGGAGGGATGGAGGGGGAACACGGTGGTAAGATTTTTTTTTGGCAAAAATGAATTAAAAAATGGTGGGTTTATAAAAATATTTTAGTCTATAGTTTAGTCCGGCACTTTTACTAAACATTTCACAATTTTTATTCTACTTAGTCTAATACAAGCCAATTTAACTTAGCCTATGAAATTAGTCCAATCCGAGCTACTTCGTCGTAATAAACAGAGCTGAAAGGGAGTATTATTCACCACAATAAGACTAAAAAGAAAATAAGAAGGGGAGAGGAGGAGGAAAAGCACAAGTGTTTCTCCTTCCTCCTTCTACTGCATTGTTAGTCAATCATCGTGTTACAAAATACTTATTTGTAAGACCCTGTCGCCTTTGGAAAAAAGAATACTAATTTTAGTTTTTTTGTGTGTCTACTAGAAATTTATGAGTCTTGAATATTTGAATTATTAAGGTACGAGCATATATACTGAATCAATTATTAAGTAGCTCAAGACTGCTCAACTTAGTCGCAGAAAAGGCTTAATATCTAAAGATTCAAAAACAGGTAAAGGAGCTCGATTAGGATTATTTGACACGAGGATTAAATAAATATGTAGATGGATTATGCTTGTAATTACATAAGACCTAGCAATGGTCTCTAAACTTTAACTCAATTGGAGCTTTGGTCTCTGAACTAAAAATCCGTGACAGTTTATTAAAATGTGGAGCAACGGTCTTTTTAAGTAACTCCGTTATAACTTATATCTATTTTTTGTTTTTTTTTTTAACTCTTTATTCTGGATGGAAGTTTTAACGGAGTTTTTCAAATGACTATTGCTCCACATTTTAACAAATTCAAGAATCAATATTCACAGATTCTTAGTTCAAAAACAGCTCCAATTGAGCTAAAATTCAAAAACCATTACTATAATTTTCTCAGTTATATAAGAATTGTAGTAAAGGAAATGAAAAAGGGACAGTCCCACAAGAGAAATTACTACCCGAAAATTAAACCATAAGCGTAAAGAATAGTCGAAGTCACTCCCCTATAGAAACCACCGCATCTTACCATAAACAACTTGTAGAGCAATATATACATGGGTTTGGAAAAGAATCAGTCTCTACCAATCGAACTACATATAATAGTGACTGAAAGTTTTGATATGACAAAGATGACCAAAAGCGTATGGGCAAATCACTACGAAGTCCTTCAAATCAATGGCAGAAATATAGTTTGGGAAAATGAAAAAATTTAGAGATTGGAGGAAGGATTGGAATGATGCATAAGTATTAAAAAAAATTGTAAAAAAAAAAGAAAAAGAAATGTGATCGAGCACTTAAATATGAGCATGACTCAAACCAAGTCAACATAAAGGACTTGTTATATCGTGAGGATGTGAAGTTAAAGTTTTAAATTTGGTGATTAAGAATTCTTACATGGACTTACAAGAAATTAGACTAATTACTATATTGCCAATTAGTTTTAGAATGAAATCCTAACATTTAAAAGTTAAGGTAAGACAAAAATCAGAAAAGATTTAGAGAGTGGGAGAAGACTTCTTCCTCTTCCTTTTAAAAGTTGTGATTTTAGTTTTCTAAGGGTATATTTGGACAAGGGTCTTATAAGACTCAAGGAATTGATGTCAAGATATGAAGAAATAGACCATAAAATGTAGCGTGGATGGGATTGGAGAAACCCTCCATGAGCATTACAAATGCAAATGGGAGAGTTTTGTAAATAATACCTTTCAAGTAGGGTTTTGCAAATCCCTTTCACATACTTTTGTAATTCTCATGGAGGATTTCTCTAATCCCCTCATTACATTTTATGGTCTATTTCTCCATAGCTATTTGGTTATTGTTAGTGGGGAGAGCACTAGCTTTCTTGAATTTTTTTTTGTATAGGAAATCACCTATAGCACACTGTCTTTAGCATGACGTCTTAACATAAACTTCAAATACAAGAATAACCTGCAAACTATATCTCAACTAAATTTAAAGTATTTTTGTCTCATAACATTCAAATTTTAAATATGGCGGCTTGGCTTGCCACTCAAGTGATTAAGTGCATTTATTCATGTATTCAAAGTCTTAGATACGATTCACGTCTCGCGATATCACTTGTATTGTATATATACATATATATATATATACATATATTTACAGTTCGTCTCATACTTAGTGCAAGTGTGTTTGAATTAATAAAAAATTTTAATTTTCATATCAAATATTATTATAGTGCTTGTGATTTTAAAGTGCATTTATGCCACTTAGTACTATGGTCTAGTGATATTCTTCTTCACTTGTAACTGAGAAGTTTTAAGTTCAATTCTCGTGGATGGCGAGTTCAATACCAATTTATTCCCCACATGCCTTACTGTAAATATATTGCTGTATAAAAAACAATATTTTTATACTTGTAAACATGCCCTTACTTACATTGATAGTGGGGATGATGATTTAAGCTAAATTACGTAGTGGCGGGGTCATATTTTGTTATCAAACTTGCCATAATTTGGGAGTCAAACTTAAGACCTCTTTCTTAGAAGTAATGAATACCGATAGACCAAAAACCCTCCTTGCGGCTAGAGAAAAGCAAAAGAAAAAAACCCTAGCCCCCTGCCTTTGGCATTGGGGTCGGCGACAATCATTCTTGATCTCTTCTTTTTTTTTTCCTCTTTGTTTCTAGTTGTAGTCGCTCTCTCGCTCTGCCGAGGAGAACCTTCAGTTTGTAGTTGTGGTCATTCTCTCGCTTTGTCGAGGACAACGTTTATGGTTGTGGTCATGGTCGTGGTTTGTTTAATCTCGCATTCTTGAGCATCAATTGTTGTTTAGATTTGAGGTTCTTTGCCAACGATTGCAAAATCATCATAGATTGGTGTGGTCTTTTTCTCGTGGAGCCTTAACGATATTTCTCGGGCTTGCAATGTTTTAGTCCTCGTGACTAGGGTTTAGGACTAAGGGACATCCATGATAAAAGAATCATATTGTATTTTTGATGTGTTTGTAATTGTGGAGTTATGATGTTCTTTTGACATGTGTAGAATTGTTCTAAAAGGCATGTTTAATATGTCTGTCGTATGTACGTTTTGACTATTTTTAATAGAATTTATTTCGCTAAAAAAATGAATACCGATAAACCGTAAGACTAGTGACCTTACTTATTATTTAACTTAAGTTACCATTCCAAAGCTTTAGGGGCAAAAAGATCAGTGACTAATTATGGTAGGGTCATTTGATTTCTAATTCAAATACGAATTGAAGGGTCACCAAGTCATCACTAGTATTCAATGATTCTTAACCATTTATTTGACAAATATACATATACAATCCATCCAAAGTAGACTTTTGTAGAAAATTTGCCTACTACCTCTTGCCCAAGAAGCATCATTTTCCCCTTTTCTCAATGTGACGCTTGGCCAGTAAATTAAGAGGCCTCCCCATGATAAGATATATGGACAACAACCTCTCTCCTCTATTTTTTTCTCCCTCGTTGAGGATAGCAATTTATAAGGAAAAAATTCACAATTATATAGCGTCGTGATCTATTAAAATAATGACATGTGTTAAAAAACTTACAAATTTTATTGTTTGACGTCATAATGACGGTGAATTCGTTTTATGTGAGTCATTATTCTCATTAAGGAGATATTCTCTCTTGCAATCTGTGACACTACGTGACAACTATTTAACGGACGTATAAAGTACTATTTAAATACATGAAAATCATCTATACCATTGGTAGTGTGCCAATGGAATACATAGAATGCAAGAAACTCTCTCTCTCTCTCTTCATTGAGGCATTTGTCTTTCTCCTTGTATTTTTTTTATTTGAGGTATTGGCCAATTTCTCCTTTGAAATTGTACAAGTTAGCCGATTTCCCTCCCTGAACTTTAATTTTAGCCAATTATCCCCTTGAATTCCTATAATTAGTCAATTTCCCTCATGCTGTTAAGTTTATGAATTTTCTATCCTACATTTTGTTAACCTTTGCCACCCATTGCTGCTTCCAAAGGGTAAAAAAGTCTATTTGATTGATTGTTGGAGGTGGAGCATTCAAGTTTGAAAATGATGGAGGTCTCCTCCATAGATTGGGTGTGTAGGAGAGTTTTAGACAGAATAAAAATTTAGGTTTTAGAAAAAGAAAAAAAAATATATGAATTGAGGAAAATGACTTTTCTATTTATTTAAGTTGTAAACATGGCAAAAGTTAATGGAATGTTGGATGGAAAATTCAAAAACTTAACAGCGGGTGGAAAATTTACTAATTATAAGAGTTCATGGGAGAAATTGGCCAAAATTAAAATTCATGAGGGAAATTGACAAAACTCTACAAGTTCAGAAGAGAAATCAACAAATACCACTTTTAATTTCTAGGGCGATGTGGATGTCGATTAGACTGAGACCTAAGCTAGCTATTTGGATATAATTTCATGAATTAAAGTGTTATTTGTTTGTCATTATACCTTTAATCAAATAGTGTTTTTAGCTTTTGGGAGTATTCGATGCCGTAATTGGCGTATGGTGAGGCTTTTGAAGAGTGTTCATACACTGCTTAAATATATTATACTATAAATTATGTTCAACTAATCCCACCATTAAACTATTCAGTCCACACAGCCAAACGGATTAGTGAGTTCAAATTTGATTTTGTTCGTTAAGGTTATTGAATAGTCCAGTGATAACTATTATCCTCTTCTTTTTAATCATTAACCGTTGGCATTGTCCAAGACAAGCTTGGCTGCTTGGGAGTCATATGGAGTGATTACTAAGTTACTAATCGCTAGATTAAGGGCCTTAATCTTAACTCATTTGTCGTTTTAAAAGAAAGACTTTGATGTTTTCCGACAGAATATATCTTTTACTGTACTTATTACGTGACAATAAAAATATATACGAAAAAATATTTTTGACTGAATCACACTGTAATAAATATTATAAAAATATGAAAATATATATCACTAATTGTACGTAAGAATTTCATCTCATCAATAAGTCGTAGTCTTCACAAAAATGAATGGACCAAACACAAAAGTTCCAATTGGGTTACGTACAAATTGACCAGTTGCATCGTGAAACAAATAAATTTTTTTTTTGGTCAAAAAGCACAAATAAATTCTTGACAAAAGACAGTGCTATAGTAGTGACACGCAGATAGAGTTCCCTATGTGCTTTGTCACACTGAAGAACAGAGGGAAAGACAAGGTGCTTCTTCTCTTCTCTGTACATTGTCTTGAAAGTTGATGTCAGCAAATCTTTGACTCCTCTCCAACTCAAATCCAAATAATACATATTATCTAGCTAGGGTTTCTAGATAGAGTTAATCAAATCTTGTTGAAATCGGGGGCAATTTATTTAAATCGAGTTTACTGTTATTATAACGTTCTGATCAAATAATATATTATAATGTAAAAAAGAAAATTATTCTTAACAATATGCTATTTGATCGGAATGTCACAAAACTATTAATCATTCCATATAATTATTCTCTTAGTCTTTTTATACAACGATAATCTATTCTAGAGAGAGAATGATATCTTACTCTAATGTGGTGAGGATTGCGTTAGGCCATACAATAAATTAGTCATTAACAAAGTATAAAACTCAATAAAAATATAATACATCATCGTCATCTACATAAGTCGAACTTGAATTCTTTTATTAGAATAATACTACTAGATCAAAGTAGTTCTAGTTGATACTGGAATACCGGTGGCCCTTTTACCACAGTAGGGACGCTGTTCATATTTTATGGCTGCTCTTTGACTTTAGAGTTCATGTGGTGCAGATTGTACTCACCTAATCCCACATTACTAATTTCCTATTTAGTATATAAACAGATGCCATTATTGATTAAACAAGTTGCTGAACATTCCCGTTTTTTCTCTCTTGTTGCACTATATACGCATGCAAGCAATATTCTCATATATAATTATCATTTTTTTAGGTATGCTGCACTAACGGCTATACTTTTTGGTATTTTGCGGCGTCGAAAGTTCCTATAACAAAATCTGCAGAAGTTCATATTATCAATCACTTATCGGAGAAGCACAGCCGTAGCATTGAATGCTTACACCGATCTCACCATTAAAATGAGGGAGGAGAGAGGAGAGAGGGGAAAGGAGGGTGAGACGGGTGTGAGCATTCAATGCTTGCGGCACCGTGAGCTACCCCGCTTTATCATAATAAAAACTTTTACTTTCAAGTGTAATATAAAGGACTGCTGAAATTTAATTACTTCTTTCTGTTGGAAGTTGAATATCTTGCTGAAGTTAACGAGGGGGAATGAACACATGAAACTTAACGACAAAGAAGATGAAATTGGATGAGGAAGACTTGTTGGAGAATAGGATCTCACATCGGTCATATGATAAAATATAATACAACTTATATATGAGAGTTTCCACTCTAATATCACCGTGGTCTTTTGTGATAAAAACTTAACATCTAGCAATAGGTGGTTAAGTTGAGACAATATCGGTGATGGTTAGTGGTGGATCATGCTTGGGCCTATAAAGTTTATTAGCACTAAGTGCTTGTTTGGAAGTATTTTAAAGTGATTGAAAGCGCTTTGGTGAAATTGATTTTGGATTCCAAAGCACTTTAAGTGCTTCAGGAGCACTTTAAGTATTTTTCTAGTATTCACTTACATTTTTACTAAAAATTAGTTCAAAGCACTTTCTTAAAAATCATTTTTAAAAACATTAGTTCCCTAAAACTCTCTCATTTTAAATCGTTTTGGTTGAAAATGCTTGAGTTATTTTGTGTGTATATTTGTATAGGAGTTCACGCCATAATTTCTATGCTATAATATCCCGGCCCACGTAGGTATATCACCTTCACATGAACTGAAAATGCCTCGACTGTTGGGATAATACTAGAATTCTAAGAGTTCGTTTGATGACAATTTTGCTTCTTTATTTTTATTTTCATTGTTTTTAGAGTATCTTCAAAGAAAATGTTAAATAAAATTTAAATTTGACAACCTATGTGGCACTATAACATTTTTTAAGTTTTGTTTTCTTTGTTGTCAAAAACATTTAAAATTAAAAGTAATTTTGAACTCACTGTCAATTTTGGCAACAAGGTGATGGTCACAATCCACGTCATGCCACATCGCATTGACTTTTCGCCTGTAAACACTTGTTGCTGTTTTTTTTTAATTATAAATATTAATGTTGATTTGGACTTTTGGCATTTGTTTTGAAAAGGATCTAGAAGTGAAAACTTTTTGATAATTACTGTTTTCAATTTTTAATTTAAAATAAATAAATAAATAAGTAAAAATATTTTATATTTTGAATTTTCATTATGCCAACAAGACAACTTTCCCTACCCGACAACCAAAACTTTCATAACTTTTGACGATCGAAGAGAAAGAGGAGAGACATACAAAAGTGGATACCAGTTGTGTGTAGCGAATGAGATAAAAGAAGATGGAAGTAGTAATTTAGGTTGATAATTAAGGCACTGTAATTTAAAATAATATATCTTTTACAAATTATTGTAAGAGCATCTCTAATTATACTTTATATGGTTTAATTAAATTTTAGCTGAAAAGACTAGAAAATTAACACCAAAACAATTACTTAGGGTAATGGAAACAAAATAGCTCCAAAACAAACATGCTAATTCTTTTCGGTTGGTTTTGTTCCATATTTTTAGCATGAATGCACCTTGACCCAAGTGTCGCGTGCTAGTAGGGGAATGACATTTTGCAAGAGATGCGTTACCAGTGCCCTTCAAAACATGGCCATGTTCAACCATAACGAACACATTCAAAAAGTTTAGGACTAACTTTTTGGAACGAAGAAAATTAAAGGTTAAATTAATAGCATTTTACGACTTTTTGTAGGAATAAACTTGCTTGAGTGGTTGCTTTTCATTTCCTTTGATTTCTACTTTGATCGACATTCGTATCTTTTAGGAAAATACTTGTATTCACTATATGGAGTGTACCGTATACCATTTTGTCCACCTCTTGCGATTAATATATTATTGCACATATTTCATAATTGAAATCTTTTCATTTTTTTAAAATTTTTCAGATAAAAATCATCTTTTATAAAATATCAATAAAATAGAGATTTTTTAGTCATCCATGTCTATATTCATGATTAACCACCCATTTAATTGATACATATAGATGACTAAATGCCCGACATTTAAATTAATTTTTGTAGAGATATATTTTAATTGATGATTAATAAAATGAACGATTCCAAATATGAATTAATAGTCAAATATAATATTGGGCTAAGGTTAATGAATAGGTTTAAATTCATGTGGCTCACATTCACGAAGTTCACACTTTTCACTCTTTTTTTTGTTACATAAGCCCGCTGCTTCCTTCAAATGTAGACTAGGCAGGCGGCCTGTTAATCCGATCCAGTTTTTTTCCTTCATGTGGGCGCGCCTGAGCTGTTGCAATCAGCCCAACATTTGCTCCACCGGCCATAACGGCTACTAATTTGAACTATCTGGCATATTGACTAATTTGTCCTTTTAAGTTGAGCTCTATTTCAAATATTAAATTTACAAATAAATACTAGATTTTCATTAAAACATAATTATAGAGATTGTAGTTAAAACAAAATGAAATAATAAACTTTTGGATTACAAGTGTAATATATTCACAAGAAATTTTATTCTATTTTATGGTGTACCACATTTTGAAGTGGATTTGGTAATTTGTGGACAAACAAGTTTGATGATATTATTTTATAAATATCAATTAATTTACTTTTGTATGCGGTCTATGATATATACCATTTTATTTTCAGGTCGAGAGATAGCAAATGAATATCCAAAATTTTCACACTAAAATTGTTAGAAGTCAAACGTGAATCAACGACTTCTTACTATTATCTAATGACAAAAATCAACCCTTAACGTACAATTATGAGAAGGAGCACCGTTGAAATATCGACATAAATCTAGGGTTGTTTTATTAATACCCTATATTATTGAATACACCCCACATACTTTCTCATAATACCCTCGCACCCCACACTCTCAACATACACCCCATATTTTCTACTTACACCCCACACCCTTCACATTTTAAGTGCAAATACATATTCTATGCCAATTTCTTGAGGATGTGTAACAAAAATTAATTGTTAGGATTTTATTCTACAATAAAGAGGAGTGGTTTTGAGAGTTGAACAAGATAAATAATCTTGGGATGTATACGTTAAAAGTGATTTGGGGTGTATATTTAGAATTTTTAATTTTTTTTTAAACCCATCGTGTTGAAATTGTCATTGCATATTAGGTATCATAAGTGATTTAGTATTAAATTTTAATGTGATGTGTATTCAACAATATGTGGGGTGCTAATAAAAACCCTAAATCTATGCACTTCTACACTTCATTCACTTTCCTATTTTCTAAATTAATCATCTAGAAAATTTCAAAAAGAAAAAATGATTTCCGATATCATACCTCAAAGAAAAAAATAAACAAAAACAAAAAAAGTATAAGGGGCAAGATAGGCATTGAATCCAGATTGAATTATTAGGTTATTGATGGACCGATTTGGATCTGGTAAATGAAGTCTTAAAAAAAAAACCCTAAAAACACATTAAAATCCTCCTTTTCTCAACGGTCATAATCCTCTCCTACACGTTTAAAAACAAAGCTCTCTTCCTCTCTCCAACATTTTCGAATTCAAACTCTCTGTCTCTCTCTCTCTCTAGATTGCTCGATCTGAAAAACAATGAGGACGAAGAACAACAACACCGACAGCGCCAGCGAGTCTCGGTTCTTAGGAACCATTTCGGCTTCGTCGCTCCGAAACCTCCTTCCCAGATCCATTTCCACCAAGCACAGCAAATCCATCTTCAACCTTCGAAACCCTAACTCCGAAAATACCCCTCCACTCAGTCCTAACATCCAGACCAATCTGCACGCTGACGAAGACAACTCCTCAGCTTCACCCATCAAGCCTGTACTCTCCGATACGTCCAAATCTACAGAATCTGACGGCCAGAAACAAGCGTTGGCTGCTCTTAACTCGCCGGCGGTCAAGGTATTTGTGAAATATTGTTTACATTTATTGTCTAATTTCGGAATCTGAGAATTAAGAGCTTTAAGTAAATTTTTGTTGTTGTTGAGAACTTTAAGTAATTTGAAAATTAAACATTAGAAGCTTAATTTTGAAATTGCTTAATTTTCAGAGTGAGATTGATCGATCCGACGGTCAGGATGAACTCCTCCCACCCTTGGATCCATCAGTGAAGGTATTTAAAATTTGAATTTTCATTTATTTATTTATTTATTATATCATTACTTTTTGTTTTTCTTATTTTCTTTGGGTTTTTGAAATTTGTATAGGTTGTGGTGAGAATTAGACCTACTAAAGATGGTGCAAACTGGGGAGATCGGACAGTTAAGAAGGTTTCTTCGCGTACTTTATCCGTTGGGGATCGTACATTTTCATTTGATTCGGTTTTTGATTCGAAATCCGGACAGGTATGATTCTTTGATTAAACTACATTTATATGGAATTACATTTTTGTTAATCTTAACAATATGAAGAATGAGGAATTTGATTTTTGTTGATCTTTAGCTTCGAAAACTAAAGTCGAGTGGGTTTTGATTCATTGTTACTCTTTGGTTCCTACCAGGAAGATGTTTTTCAGATGGTTGGTGTGCCTGTGGTTAAAAATGCCTTAGCCGGTTACAATACTTCCATCTTGTCATATGGACAGGTACGAATTCATATCCGTAGATGAACGGTCATTTCAACTAGGACAATTTTGTATATGGTGTGTGAATATCTTGGATTGAATTTTCTTTAGAGCGGAAGTGGTAAGACATACACGCTATGGGGTCCGCCAAGCGCTATGGTTGAGGATGCCTCTCCTGGCAGTTGCCAAGGCATTGTTCCACGCATTTTCCAAATGCTGTTTTCTGAGATTCAGAAGGTATGTTCTTTGGTTTCTTGTTTAGTTTTATAGCTGGAAAGTTACGAAAGCACTAAGCAGACTTGTATTGATATGTATTCATGAATGTTGTTTTGGGATTGGTACATGTAGGAGCAAGAGAACTCTGAAGGGAAACAGTTGAATTACCAGTTCCGTTGTTCTTTTCTCGAGGTATACTTGATCTTACTTTTCGAAATTCTTTCTGTAACATATAGTCTAGGATCCTTATTTAGTAATGTGTTTTGTAATTTTTTCTCTACCACAGATATATAACGAACAAATTGGAGATTTACTTGATCCAACCCTGCGGAACCTTGAGGTGGAGGTTTTCTTTATATTAAGTTCTTTCACTGATGCTTGTTTCTCAATTTTTTGGTTCATTTTTATATGCTTAAGATACAAATGGGTTTTACTTTAATCTGTTTTAGATCAAGGATGACCCCAAAAATGGATTTTATGTTGAGAATCTGACTGAGGAGTATGTGACTTGCTATGAGGATGTGACGCAAATTCTGATTAAGGTGGGCTACATATGTGTCAATTTTTCATTTACTATCTCGGTCCAAATCTCTGTTTTACCTGTTTTCTGCTTCACATACTCATCAACTTCTCTGTACATGGAGCAGGGGCTTTCAAGTAGAAAAGTTGGAGCAACTAGCATGAACTCCAAGAGCTCTAGGTCCCATATTGTTTGTACATTCATCATCGAGTCATGGTGTAAGGTAAATGCACATTGAAATTTTAGATCTACTAATGGGATATTATTTTTCTAGAGTAGAAGGTGGTTTAATTATTACTTTCGTGTCTATCACTCGAGCACAGTGCTTAATTACTTGATTCTGCAGGAAACCTCATCCAAGTGCTTTGGTAGCTCAAAAACAAGCAGGATGAGTTTTGTTGATCTTGCTGGCCTGGATAGAAATAAGGGTGATGATGATACAGGTAGACAATGTGCAAGGGAAGACAAATATGTAAAGAAGTCATTGTCACGGCTTGGGTATGATTCCGTAACCTTTATATCTGATTCCATGACTTCCAAATTTCATAATCATTCCATCAGGCACCTTATTGTAGACGACTTACAGCTACAGGATGGTATTGTTACAATATGAGGAAATGATAACATAAGAAAAATAGTTTGCTTTAATCACTTTTACATTCTTCTGCATTAAATCACTTTTGTGTACTTCTAGACTTTTTATGATTAATGTTGTTATTTTGGTGCAGGCTTTTGGTAAATACTCTTGCAAAAGCGCCTCAGTCTGGAAAATCTGAAGATGTTCCATATAAGTCTTCCTGCTTAACACATTTACTGAGAGAATCAATTGGTGGCAACTCAAAACTAACAGTCATCTGTGCAGTTTCCCCAGATAACAAGTATTTGACTGCACTCTGCTATTGCTTTTTGCTACGAAGTTTGATTTATTATTAGTATGCGTGGATACATTTATATACATACATACTTGCATAGCATACATACATTTACTGATGAAGCATGTAGTCATTGTATTGTAAATCCTCTGAAACATTGATTGTGCTTGTCCAATGCAGAAATAATGGTGAGATACTGCGAACACTAAGGTTTGGAGAACGAGTGAAATCTGTTAGGAATGAACCATTAATAAATGAAATAACAGAGGATGATGTTAGTGATCTGAGTGATCAAATTCGCCAGTTAAAGGTACTAATAAGTTCTTTGTAGTTCTCTCTGGATGTCATAAAGGCTGAAGGTGATAGAAAATTGAGGTTTATGAAATGTGTGTTTTGCAGGAAGAACTTATAAGAGCAAAGTCTAGTGGCTCACTTGTGATTCAGAATGGATATTTCCAAGGGAGAAATGTACGTGAAAGCTTGAATCAATTGCGGGTGAGCCTGAATCGATCTTTGATTTTACCCAACATAGATAATGATTCTGATGAAGAGGTGAATGTGGATGAACATGATGTAAGGGAACTACGTGAGCAACTAGATGAGCTGCATAATTCTTATAAACAGGATATTAGGGATAATTTTGTCAGTAAAGATTCTGCTCAGTTGGGTGGAAGTTGTGATAGAGACTCGATAAGTGAAGATGACTTTCATAGTTCAGACGAAAAAGAAACTGAGGTATTTGAAGAAATTGATCTGGAATTTTCTCAGAATGAGCTTCCTCCTAAGGACAACTTAGATTTGGCTCCTACCACCACCAGTCCAGAAAACAGAAGTGGTGTTTCAATCAGCTTATGCTGTCGGTCCCCAATCCTCCAAGATCCAACATTGTCTGAGTCTCCAAAACTTGGAAATGCACAAAGAAAGAGTGTCACTTTTGCACCAAGCTGTTCAGTTAGTCAGAACAACGTATCAGACAATTCCAAGTTCAAGTCAGATGTTTTGAGACAGTCACTGAATCAAAGTGAAAACATCCAATCCTCTTTGCGCTCAAGCAAAATATTTCCAGGCCCCACTGAGTCATTGGCTGCCAGCCTCCAGAGGGGCTTGCAGATAATTGACTACCACCAGCAGAACTCCGAATCAAGCAAATCCGCAGTCTCGTTCTCCTTTGAGCACTTGGCACTGAAACCTGTTAAAGCTAATTCTTCATCTCAAACATTACCAGAAACAAGGCCATCCATAGATGGGCCATCTGCTTCGTTCCTTTGTGCATCATGCAAAAGAAGAGTGTATGAAGATGATACCAATGAGGTTCAGGATAGCTTGAAAACATGGACTGTTGCAGTTGATGAAGCAGGAAATCCTAACCAAATGACCGAGGTACGTTAAGTTTACCTTGCTGTAAAACTCGGGAATGAATTCTGATTTGAGAATGTCTAATAATTTCCTTTTTTTCGTCTAATCAGGATGTGGTGGAAGAAGCTAAAAAGGAGGAGGAGCTTGAGAATCGTTGCAAGGAGCAAGCAGCTAAAATTGAGGAGTTAAATCAACTGGTAACATTTTCTCTTCTGTGTGGACCTCAATGAACTATTTCTTCTCCATATATATATGTCTTACATGTCTGAGAATTTTATTCTTTTTTAAGGTAGAGCAATTCAAAAGTTGTGCAGAAAATGGTAAAGAAATGATACCATATGAAGAGTTCAAAGACGGAAAGAAGGTAGGTCGAAGTGCTTTATGTTTTTTAACCTTTTCCTGTTCTGATATTAACTTCCTTAATTTTGGATGTTTAAAGTTCTCTTACATGTTATTGGTGATTTTTGAAGCTTGTGAGGGGCAGTTCTGTTGATATTCACCAACCAGAGATTATAAAGGAGAAATGTGAAATACAGGAAGTTCAGAATCAGTTCGATCTTGGGTATGGGAATGCAGATTTTGATATGGATGAGAAGGAAGCGCTACTTAAGGAAGTTCAGATGTTAAGGGCCAAATTGCAGTCACGTACTGATGCATCACCCAACAAGTCCACTGAGAGACTGAGATCCTCTTTATTGTCACGATCCATCCAACTGCGGAAAAGTGGTAGTGGTGCATTTCGAGATAACAGCGAGGAAGAACTAGAGAAGGAAAGACAGAGATGGACAGAAATGGAGAGTGATTGGATTTCCTTAACCGATGACTTGCGAATAGATCTTGAATCCATCCGCCGGCGAGCAGAGAAAGTGGAGATGGAGTTGAAATTGGAGAAGCAAAGCACTGAAGAGATGGATGATGCGCTTCATAGATCTGTCCTTGGGCATGCTCGCATGGTTGAACACTACGCTGAACTACAAGATAAATATAATGACTTGGTTGCAAAGCACCGTGCAATCATGGCAGGAATAGCAGAAGTGAAGAGGGCAGCGGCAAAGGCAGGAGCAAAAGGACGTGGATCTCGCTTTTCCAAATCCCTGGCAACAGAGCTCTCAGTATTGAGAGTGGAAAGAGAGAGGGAGAGGGAACTTTTGAAGAAGGAGAACAAGAGTCTCAAGATTCAACTGAGAGATACTGCAGAAGCTGTTCATGCTGCCGGAGAACTCCTTGTTAGGCTTAGAGAAGCTGAACATTCAGCATCAGTTGCAGAGGTAACTCATATTTCACCCTTAAGCTGATGGTTGTTGTTCCAAGTGTGTCTCATTAATTGTTTTTGTCATCTGTTTTCCCATAAACGCAGGAGAACTCTACGAATGTGCATCAAGAAAATGAAAAGTTGAAGAAGCAAATGGAGAAGCTTAAAAGAAAGCACAAGATGGAGATGATCACCATGAAGCAGTACATGGCAGAGAGTAAACTGCCCGAGTCTGCTTTGCAACCACTATACCGGGAGGACTCTGGCATTCCACAGAACACAGTCGCAGATGATGATCAGGCATGGAGAGCAGAATTCGGAGCGATATATCAACAGCATTACTGACTGGTCGAAATTTGAAACCAACAAGGATTACTGGCTTTTGGAAACTTCTGCACACTGGCAGTGCAACCTAACTATTGAGTGAATTACCAATTTATCTGAATGAGACCCAACTTGGGTTCATGCAATAGACAAGACAACAGTATTATGAATTCATTCCTTTTATGTTCTTTTCATGTTATGAATTCATTCTTTTAATTTCAACCCATATGCTTCGGTTGTGTTTTGTAAATTTTATTGTTCCGGATAATAATTATACATTTGTAAATTTTATTCGGTTGTGGTTTTTTGTGATGCCTTGCTGAATTGGATAGATAATGGAAAACTCAAGTTTCCAAAGAAGCTCAGAACTCAGAAGAGTCTACACTGATCATTTTCCTATGGATAAAAATAGATCTCGTCATTTTCAATGATGCTGAGGGCATGTCAAGGTGCACAATGTAAACAATATCGAGGCTTTCTTGCGAAAAAAGAATGACAGTCATTCACATTATCGAATTAACTAATGCAAACCAATTCTAATTAACAAGTTTTTTTCTATGTTCCTTTTTGTAATAGTGTTTATTATCCCAACCGCACACTAATCGTTTGCAATATTGTAAACTAAAGCTTTTAGGTAAGACGGTACTTTGAAGCAATGAATATGACATGTTAATTAATTTCTTCCAATATCTCACCATCTATTTCTGAATGCAGAGAGCAATATTTTGTTTTTAGCTCTTCTAAGACTTTCTACAAGATTGAAAATAAAAAAGTGATCTTGTTCACATATATGTGCTGGTATCACATGAAAAAGATGAAATATGTTATTTGGATGCCAAAATATTTTTTTTGTGACAACTACACTAAATATTTAATATTTAAATTATGCGAAGAGGGGAAGGTTTGAGCCCGAGACACAGTGAGTTGAAAAGAAAGTCCATATCCACCTGGGCAACCCATCACTTGCCAAACTCTGTAACATATTTGGATGCCAAAATATGTTATAAAACTTTATAGCAACTAGATTGAAGATTCAAAAAAATTTTTTTTCCAGAAAAATAAAAACCTGACCAAAGGAAAAACCAATTTTCCCAAACCACCCACCATCAGCAGTACCAGAATTTTGTTGGTTTGTAAATTTGACATGTGGTGTGACTAATCCATACGATATATTTATGAGTGAGTAGGTTTGTAAATTCGACATGTGGTATTACTAATCCATACGATATAATTATGAGCGAGTGATGAGTTTATATTTTAGGGTCTTAGACGGTGATCAGGCATGAAGACACATGATATGCATCCTTACTAGTCGTATTGATGCCCAACTTCGGCAGAAACCGAACGACAACAACATTGTATGTAGTTGTTCGAGTCTTGCCTGAGCTTGCATCCGAGGATACTTTTTCTTGTAAAATTCTAACACTTGTGTCTAAATTACAATTGTTCATGCTGATATGTGATCATGAACATTTGCAATCGATCTGTAGTAATACATTATCTTCGATCTGTTAGCGTGTTCCACTTGCCCGCCAACATTTGCAATCCAGAACATCTTTCCATCAACATACAAATCTTTGTTGACCTGTAAAGGCCATGTCTCTGATCGTATAGCAATTCCAAAGACTGCAGAGAAAGATGTGATCACGCATCCCACATGACCGGAGTCGAATTCTGGCCACGGATACGCTATATAAGTGATCACATCTTTCTCAGTACCGATACATAAATCAAAACCAGCAAACCCCGACTCGGAAGAAAAAGTGAGCAATTGTGCGTATCAAAACTCACTTGCGTGCCGAGGAAAATATGCTTCAAAATAGGTTTAAAATATGCTGCTACCATTTTTGTAATAAACAAGAGCGCGGTTTCAAGAGGAGTGATCCTGTTCCACCATTTATCTAAATCATAAGTCGACACGAGAACTCACATCAGTTGAAACTGAGGCAAACAAAACTACAGTTCACGTTTGTGAAGTCGGGATGTCATCGTATTGGAGAACATTTCTCCCTTAACATCTAATGAAAATAGCCAAGAACCTGACCCCCAACATTACGCTTAACAGCCTCTTCGTCATCCAACACACCTTCGGGAGTAGTTATCACAACATAACCCCACTGCATGAAGAGAGAAAAAACATGTTAACAGAAATCCACAAAGACCTTCCCAGACAGGCATCTTTGTAAATAATAAGGGACCAAATAAGAACTTTTGACAGATCTTTAACAAACCTGTCGTGTTGGAAGCTTTTGCATTTTGTAATCTTCAATATCTCTTGCCTTCACGTCCTGCCTGTAAGTAAGAGCTTTACAATCGCTAACCCTGCCTTGTAGTTGAACTGTTATCCTCCCCACTCTATGCGGATCAAAAACTTGAAAATCCTTGATATAACCTAAAGAAAACACACCAGTTAGGAACATTACAACATGCAACAAATTGATAAATAACAGTTGAAGCTGATATGTACTTTTGATTCACCCTCCCCTTCCCCTTCCAAAGAAACGAACAAGACGTGTAATGCATACGGTACATGCAAAAATGCTCCATTAGCTACTGTCTTTCTTCTGTATGTTCAATACAACTACAAAACATAGCCCCCTTCTAGCAGTACAGTGAAATAACTGATAAAAGACATCCTAAAATTAGTTTATAATAAAATAGTAAGCTTTTTCGGTAGGCCAATTACTTTGAAACTACTTCATTTATTATTATTTATTAAAAAGGAATATCAAATCTCCAATTAAAACAACACATGCAACCAAAGCATCACATAAATAATTACAGCCTATAATGCTGGTCCTCTAAACATCAATTTATTTGAAGACATTCATGAATTGACATTGAAATCCATGAGACCAACAAAACAAATCTAAGTCATAGCGTTTGACATCGTAGGTACGTTCAGATGAAAGAAAATAAAGACATTAAAGCCCTAAAACTAGTCAACCAGTGCCGGATACCATTTTCTTGTTTATCTGAAACAATGAAAATAAAAAAGAACTAAACCTATGTTGACCGAAGCCAAATTCCTAGAGCCCATACAAACTAACTGAACTAAGTTCTATAGATCCTTATTCATTACAAGTTTTTACTGCTTTCAAAACCCTCTCAACAAATTAACTTGACAGAAACCCATATTCCGAAAGTACATATTAAATAGTTAGTATTAATTATCAAAATCTATATAATAAAGGAGGAGACTATAGGGTTTTACCTCGATCTTTCATGATTTTGAGGAATGATGACATTACTGTGGATATAGGTTTCAACTCCACTGTAGCTTTCCCCCTTCTCTCCGCATTCACTATCGATCTCAATGCATTATTCAACATCATTCTCCCCATCCTTCTCTGTGCAAAATCCAACCCTCAAATGCTATGCACCTAAAGGAAGGCTCTGTTAGAAACAGTATGGCATTGCTGTGATGTTTTAAAATCTTTAATAGCTGTGTAGTTGGAATAAGTAGCAGTTAGTAAGACATACAAAGTTTTGAAATCTTGAAAAGTATATCTAGAGCAACTAGAAAAATAGGTTAAATTCCTGCACATCATTCCTACATATTCTTTGACTACAGGGTCAGAAAAGAATTCTTGTAACTTGGAGAAATAAAACCAATGACTCAAACTTAATAGCATGTGTTCCAGTATATCTTCCCAATTTTCTTATTATCATGTTAACTATTAGTTCAATGGTTAAAAATGTTCTTTTATCTAATTTCCAGATTGCCCAAAGAGGAATAAAAAGACCAATGCCAGAATTGAAGGCATCCTGTCCTTCGATAAAAATTAAGTCAAAACAGTATAATGCATCATCTTCTTATACGCTTAACATGTGCTTGAGAAATAACCAGGAGAAATAACACTTTTTGCATACCATGACAGCTTAAAAAGATTATAGAGTGATATGTGCAGCTTAATTACAATGAAAATGGGTCAAGTGAATAAGTTAGATAGCAAAATGACGAAGCAAGGATTTCAAATTGGAGGGGGTTGAGCCTCTAACTTAAAAATATTTTTATGGTGAAAAGAATAGTTGAAATTTTGAGAGAGTCATGTTTTTTTCTTTAAAGTTTAAAGGGCAGGTAGCACTCCAACGGACTTACACTTAATTATACAAACATGATGCATCCCCGTGTTCATTGTTCCAGGAATTCATGCATTCACGCAATCAAGACTGTCAAAAATCAAATTAAGCTGTATATAGGCTGTTAAAAACCTAAAACCAGCAATCAATCTACAACGACACAGAATGTCTTCAGCTGATATATACTTATACAGTATCTAGTTAAGACAAGGAACAAAGGGAATGAGATAGAAAAAAATCCATTTCATTACCACCTAATCCCACATTCCATTTCATTCTACATAATGCTCATATAGCCGCTTGTAGAGAGTCTAGAGACTCACACACACACACACACACACGAATATATATATATAAATACTATTTAATGACAGAACGAAATACTCTCTCATCCTCAGAATTACTACTAAGTCTATTATTATAACACATAATCAAATGCATAAAATTACACTCTAAATTATATTAAACCTTAAATTGAACCCACGGTAATCCTAAACTAAAAAAAACTCGGAAACTAAAAGAAGATAAGAGAAAGTAGTTGGAGCCTAAAAATCCTTCTCCTGCCCAAACCATACTCACTCTTTTTATATTGTTTTGGTGAATTTGTTGGGTCGGATTTCAAAGGTAATATCGATGCACCGTAAAAACGATAATTTACAGAAATGAGAAAACTAAGAGCAGAAAATAAAGGTTAGTAAACTGTAAAAGTTCTACATTTTCTATATTTCCTAATTAGTTTGATAACCAATCCCTACACCCTAAACCCTAAACCCTGATCCCTAAATCAAAATCACATTTTTTTGTTCTCGTTAGCTGTAACAATCCGGGTTCAGTGTTTAAGCGCAAAAACAATCCGGGTCGTTACAAGAAATAAGAAAAAGCCCCAGATATGAATGAAAGATAAGAAATTACCTCAGATCAAAAACACGAGGCTGGAAGATTAGGCGGGAACTGGGCGGCTGACGGTGGGAGTGAATGGGATCGTCGGAGTCTCTGAGAGAGGCTGGGAGGAGTTTTTAGGGGAAAAGATGAAGTGAATTGGGGAAAAGGAGTGGGAGTGAAGGATTGTTTAGGTTGTTGGGCCGCTGGGTTCATACTTCACTACTGGGCTTCCAATGGGCTAGAGTTTTAACCGGAATGTAGTGAGTCTAAGCCTAAGCGATAATCTTTTTGCTTTTAGTTTTGAGAAATTTTGGTTACACCCAAAAGGTAATTTTAATTTTAGCTTTTATATTTTACAGATTTTCTAATTAAAATTTTTGATCTGGAAATCGAATAAATGTTTAGGGCAACATCTTGAACTCGTGGAGAAGAGTTGATAGATGGGTGTCCATAGACACCTTATAGGTATAAACAGAATTTGTCCTTCGTTTGTTGTTTTTATATTGTGTGTTTGAAATGTTGGGCAAGACGGAAATCATATGGTGAAAATAAGAGATGAAAAATAATAGTGAGATTAATATAATTAAAATTTTAGTTTTTGAGTGATAGTGGAGTACACGTGACACATGAAGAAATGTGAAAATGGTAAAATAAAAAGATGAGTGAGAAGGTTGCTAACATTTCTTAAAAAAAAAGAACTATTTCAAGTTGTTTTTGCTCGCAATATTTTGTGCATTTATTTTCTTTCCCTCCTCTCACCATGACACCCTTCTTCATTTGTTTTTCTTTCTCCTTTATCTTCTATGTTTCAATTTTGTGAAATATTCCCAAAGAAAAATAAAATGTAAAAACTAATGGTTATGGAATGAGTCTTCAATTAACATTTTTTAATGTATCTTTTTTTTTTCTTTATTAGCTGGTGGCTAAGCTACATCAGTCCACTCTTTCGGCTGCCGGGTAGATTCACAGAGACATTTCAGCCTCCTCCTGGCCACCATCATGTGATTCACTGATGCTAAGAATTGAATCTAGAACGAGTCGTGTGAAATACGAATCTAAAATTTGCCTCACCATTAGATCACCCGTGGTGGTTAACATTTTTTAATGTATCGCTAGTAACCAAAATGAAATAAAATAGTATGTCCGACGTCGTTTCAACTCGTTTTGAATCAATCTTAAAGAAATACTAAACAAATAAAATACGGAAAACACAAGAAAGGCGTATTGTATCGTAGTGTCAGTTTTCGGATTTTCGGCTACTTCTGCTTTAGGAGATTGAATAGAGACACAGAGAGAGTAGCTGCTATGGCGACGACGTCGGTTGATTCTCCAAACACTGAGATGGACCCCAACACTGAGCTCGATACCAATCCAAACCCTAATTCTAACCCTAATTCTTCAAACTCGTTAGTCCCTGCCTCCCCCAATGGCCCTGCTGTCTGCCTCCTCAGGTTTGCCGGAGACTCCGCTGGCGGCGCGTTCATGGGCTCAGTTTTTGGATACGGTCCTCCCTCTATCTCTCTCTCTCTCTATCTCTATATATATATAGATATTTATATGGGTGTATGTATGTGTGCATATATACATGTGTGTGTTTGTGAAGCTTTAAATTGCATAATTGCGGTGTTTCTATATGGGAATTTGAGTGGTGCTTATGCGGGATTTGGCATTTTTGAGAAAATATGGTGAATTTTCTGTTTCTGATTTTTGGTGGGTTTTATTTAGAATTGCTCATTGTTGAGGTATGCTAGTGTTTTGAATTTGAGATGTGAAATTGTGGTTTATAGGGTAAATTTGGGGTTAAGTTAGTTAATTTATTGTAATAGGGACTGTAATTTTGATTAATTCCTGCTGGAACTGATAAGATAGTAAAGTAATAGATTGGGGTTAAGTTGATATTTTAAGGGTCTGGAATTGCACTGTGTAGTGTAAGCTTATGGATAGACTTGGGGCAGGGTACATGGCCTATGCTTTATCAATATTTTACTGCCGGATATCGAGGCTTCACGGCCCTATACATGGGGCATTCTGAACTTTATACCGCTATTTGCTTGGTTCCTTTTTATGTTCATTGCATATAACAAGCGGTTAGAAGCTGTTATGATAGAATTCTGATTGTTTGTGATTATTAAGGTTTATTCAGCAATCAGTCCACCATGTTTGGATAATGCCAGTCATTTCTTTGTGTCACGTTAGATAATTCCAGTCATTTCTTTGTGTCGCGTTCAATAATTAGGGGATGTAGAACAAACCATGCCACTGAAACTTGGCTTGAGTTGAGTTTGGGTCGATATTGAGTTACTCAGTTTGGCCTGAATTTTATACTTGTAAAAACAGCTAGAGATTTGATACTGGCTTGAGATCAAGTTTAGCAATGAATTATTATATGAGCAAACCCTGCTTCAGCAATCTACTACTCAACTCAACCCCAATTTATCTTTTTTTTTTTACCTTGCCTGGATTTGTTTCAGGTGCGGGGCTGGTCAAGAAAAAAGGCTTTAAAGGATCCTTTGCAGAGGCAGGATCTTATGCTAAGGTATGAGAATTCTTATTATTAAATGATAGTTTTGCAATCTGAGTGTAATTATTTTAGTTTCTTATGAAATGCTATTTACAATATCGTATGTTTCTTTGAATTGAGTTGTTAAGGTCCCTTTTTATATTTTCCCCTTTCAGACATTTGCAGTTTTGTCCGGAGTGCACAGTTTGGTTGTCTGCATTTTGAAGAGGCTGCGAGGAAAGGATGATGGTATGTGAACTTGAATGCAGAAATGGTACTTTCACATTATTCATTTCATTATCCTGTTCATGCTTTCTTCCTGTGCAGTTATTAATGCTGGAGTAGCCGGATGCTGCACTGGTCTTGCTCTTAGTTTTCCAGGTATCCACATATTACAGAGTTCGATAGTTTATAAGTTAGCAATAAACACATTGGCTTTGCTATTAAAATTAAAATCCTTAATATCTACAGAAATCTCGATTTTTGTTCTTATTCATTTTTGGCTTGTCACCAATGAGCAAGTATTTTCTGCACTAATCAGTCAATGTCCAATGCATCTTTAATTTAAATTACCTTATTTGATTTGCAGGTGCACCCCAGGCTCTTCTACAAAGCTGCCTCACTTTTGGGGCATTCTCATTTGTTATTGAAGGCCTAAACAAGCAGCAGCCAGCTTTAGCACAACCATTTTCTGCGAGGAAGAAAAGTGAGCAAGTTCGGCCCTTGGTGCTCCCCCTTCAACTTTCACTCCCGGGAGAACTAAAAGCGAGTTTCACCTCCTTTTGCAATTCCTTGAAGAATCACAAGAAGGGCACTTCTCACCCAGTCTGAGAAATTTTGTCTCATCAATGCTTTTTATGCTTTTTGGTCTTGAATTCAAGTGGTCCTCTATCTGTACTTTTTTCCTCCGTACGACATGATATTATGTGCTATGTAAATCTTTTTAGTTGAAATTCTAGTTGCAAGTTATGAATTCAGTTCTTGATCGCGAAATCTGTTGGATCATCATGGTGCACATATATTTGTGATATTGTTCGATTTAGAAACCATGACGGAAGTTACAATTTTCATGATCATCTGTGCCTGAATTACTGTGTGTTGGCCGGCATAGGCATCGACGGTTGTATGCCACACTTTATCTCAGTGACAAGTGATAGATAGAAAGAAGAGGGATGCATTCGGTCAAACTACACTCCAGAGCCCAACCTCCCCCACCCTGCACCGATGATCCACACCTTCAGGCCACCTTGCCCCGACGACCCAACCCCTGCACCACCGGATACCAGTCCTATCCAACTCAGATCTCTCCCATCGCAACCCATGCCATCACCCCCGATCTGCCTCTTCTCATCCATGGCACGGTGCCAAGGGCCGATCTACACTATTTTTTTCGTCGTGGATTTCTACTTGGCATACACCTTAATATCACAAAGCTTGCCCATACTTTTCTAATCGCTCTCTACTACACTATAAGAAACTGCAAATTTTGCCACTCCATTTTTTCTGATGAAACATTTAAAGAGTGCTTCGAGATTCGACATTCTTTAGAGATCAAGAAACATTCTCTCTGATGAAAAGTTTTGCCAATACTTTCTTACATTCGGATTCCATCACAGGCTTAATGACTAATAAAAAGTCCTGCACAAAATTTTTTTTTAACGAAGTAACACTTGGACAAACTTTTTTTATTATTAAGGACATTTTTTGTATTATAAGGACAAAAAACAAAAAAGTAGTCACACTTTACGAGGGTTTTGAATTAAAAAAATTTCTTTAATAATAAAAAAACTACCTTTAATGGTAAAAAAAGTTATCCAAATGTTTTTAAATAAAAAAAAGATTTTGCGAGGGATTTTTTAAAATTAAATTATTATTTTTTGGTATCAAGTATCTTTTGTAAAAATCATAATTAATATTCACTACAATTTTTGATATATTTGTAAAACTGGTGACAACATTGGGGATTGCGTTCACTACTTCACTTTCAAGAATCAATAAGTTTGCTACGTATTCGCTCTTATGAATAAAACCAAATGGTGGTCTTTTGAAGGCTCTGGAAGTACATTATATAAAGTTTGAATTTTGATATTGATTCAGTCCAGGTTATTTTGGCAAAGCATTACCATAACTAGGCAGGGCATTAAAGTGATTGGTTGTATAAGAAGAATGAGTCTGTATAATCAATCACTTTAATGCCTTGCTTAGTTACAAGTTGTCACATCCCGGACCAACTCCGGCGTAGCACAATATTGTCCGCTTTGGGCCACGCCCTCACGGTTTTGTTTTTGGGAACTCACGAGCAACTTCCTAGTGGGTCACCCATCATGGAATTGTTCTAGCCCAAACTCGCTTAACTTTGGAGTTCCATTGGAATCCAAAGTCAGTGAGCTTCCAAAATGCCTCGTGCTAATTGGAGGTGAGCATGTACATATAAGGCACATCACCCCCTCTCCGTTGGTCGATGTGGGATGTCACAATCCACCCCACTTAAGGGGAACCCGGCGTCCTCGCCGACACATCCGTACCGAACGGCAGAGTGGCTCTAATACCATTCTGTCACATCCCGGACTGACTCTGTCATAGCACGATATTGTCTGCTTTGGGCCACGCCCTCACGGTTTTGTTTATGAGAACTCACGAGCAACTTCCCATTAGGTCACCCATCATGGGATTGCTCTAGCCCAAACTCGCTTAACTTTGGAGTTCCATTGGAATCTGAAGCCAGTGAGCTAATTGGAGGTGGGTATGTACATATAAGGCACATAACTCCTCTCCGTTGGTCGATGTGGGATGTCACACAAGTTCATGCTATTAGGCTTGGCATGTTATCATGTTCATCTAGGACATTTCATAATTGTCAATGTCACTATTCTGAACAAAATAGAATTACCTGGAAAATGCTCCTTGCATATTGGCCTTTTAAAGTTTAAAGTTGGAAATTGTCATTATTTTTTCATGACAATGTGCCACTGTTTAAGAGTTGCATATATTGGAAAAATTATGTAAACTTACAAATAATAGGATTATAGGATACATAAAAAGCCGATAAACTAACATAAAAAAAAAACAAAACGCGATATCATTGGTGGCATTCTGAGCGTGATTTCTATGCAGGTCCAAGAAATGTGGGTGAGAAAAGTAAAAATGATAGGGCGGTACAAAGTTTTAAGGGAATCCAATTAGTAATTGAAAGTTGTAGGAGGCGGTGTTCTATCCAGATATAGGAAGTCAACATCTTTCCGTTCCATATAATGTTCCAAGAAAGTCGAAGAGGAAACCTAGCTACATGCCATGTTCATACAAGACATGTATTGTAAGAACTTCATGTTGATCGTAGTTCAGTGTACTCAACTAGATTTTGAGCACATATGTGTTTGGCTTACTGTCTCACACTAATGACTTTGAGACAAGTCATACTCATTGGATGAGTAGTCATAACACATACTAGTCTTAGCGGATTATCAACACCCAATTGACAATCCTATGACTAGAAACGTTTTCGGAATGAACACAAGAGAAAGGTCTCAATGATCCAACATATTTAGATCACTTCTCTCTTAGGTTATTAGCATTCCTTGGATTCTTTTATTATTTATACACTTAATACATTAAAGAGTGAATAATAATAAACTTGCCTATCTATTAAACAAAATAAATGTTTATGGTTTGCCTTGAAACTCCTGATGAGTTAATGATCATTTTTTTTGTAATGCCAAAACACAAAAATAAATATGAATATAATTGACAACATAAAATACCATTACGAATTGAATAAAGGAGGATAACATTTTCTTAAAACTACTTGTTTGTTGTTATCCATATATAGAAAACTTAAATATGTATTATCTTTCTTTACATTTCATTAGGGTAAGTGTGACTTACAAACATTGTTCTAAAATCGGCCTAGGTGGGTCGGAGCTCCCACCGACTTAGAGCAAAACATTCAGTTAGGCGGGGAGGACTCGCGTTTCACCTAGGCGCTCGCCAGAGGCGCTTAGCTGGCTAGGTGGCGCAGAGGCTGCAGCCTAGGCGGTTTGAATCTAGCTGCAAATCCCAAACTCGCTGCAATTTTCGCAACCGGATTCCACAACTTCGGGATCTCGTACGAGCGTGAGACCTCCGGCAAATTTTTGTAGCCTGGGCTCTGGGTAGAAGATGAGAGAGAGAGAGAGAGAGAGAGAGAGAGAGAGGATATTAAACATTTCAATCTGGTGGCGCAAGTTGGATTTGAGATCCAATTTTGAGGTCTGGAAAAGTGAACGGCAAAGAAGAAGAATGAAGATGAGGGAAGACAGAGTGCCGTGAGAGAGAGAGAGACTAAAAGATTAAATTTTGAAGTTCGAAAGGGCAAAGAAGAAGAAACGCAAATTTCTAAGGTCAAAATGGGATGGTCTATCTTGGGTGATGTGAAAGAGGTAGGTTGATAGGCACAAATTACTTGAAGGGTCATCACTGGCGACTACCGCATGCTTTTTAATTATGAACCACTCACTGCGTGGGATTTTTATATTTTAAAAGTTTGGGATGTATATTATATGAAATAAATGTTATATAAATTATTGGGATAATATTTAGTTTTTTTTCCTAGGCAAGTATATTAGATATGTACATAAAACATTCAGGTATGTATGTTCTTTTATAAGAAATAACATAATATTCAACAATTATTTACATCCGATATAGTAAATTTAATTAATTCATATAATATATAAGAAATTTACCTAAATCCGCCAGGCCGCCTAGCGCCCGCCTAGATCCCGCCTAGCCGCCTCTAGCGCCAGCGCCAGTTCACCGCCCGACTAGTGCCTAACATTATTTAGAACCTTGCTACAAACCGACATGCCATTTCGATTCTCTAAGAGTAAACATGATAAATTTGTGATTTTGTGAATGGGAAGTGATTTTCACATACTTTTTAGCCTCTTCACAACTCTTAATCCCGAGCGTTGATTCAGTTTTATTTATTCAATCTAATGATCATAAATAAAGAGACCATTTGTGAAAACATGACGAGGAAAAATTACAAATTTACACCTCCACTATCACATTATTTCTTTTATATAAAACTTTTGTTACTTTCTAAATTTTGATTTAAGAGGTTTGAGTTTTCTTTCCATCAAACATTTTAAAATTTCTTATACTCTGGGTTGGTTGACCAGGACTCTTACTTATTAAAATTCCCTCTCATGTGCCGACATTCAGTCTCTTTGTGAAGGATCGTGGATCGTTTGTTTTGGTCGATCATATACTTTGATTGGCTTGACTCGACATAAATCACTTTATTTTTGGTTAAGTCCTGGTTCTTGCCTTTATCTTGTATTACTACTTATGGGTCTTCTTTCAGCCTTTATAACACTCTTCTTAGTGGATCACAAATGGTATGGATATGTTACCGAGTTGTCACATTACCATTACTCCAGTACACAAGAACTCAGCTCTCGATTGCAATATATTCCAACTAATTCTATGGCTTCTTCACAAGCTCCTGGATTATGATGAGGTCAATGATTTGGATCAACATTGACGTAACATGATTTGATGATGCTGATAATGACCTACTTAGATTTAGTGACAAGTAAGGATTTGGTTAGTACATATGACACACCCCATCCTCGATACCCACGTGGATACCGAATGCGGGCGTGCCGTCGACACTCGTAAGTGACGAAGCCATTAAATGCATGACAACACTTAGTGTAACCAAAAGTAAATTGTATTAAAGTTGCAAAATCCAATGTCAATATGCATATGGTTCAGAGCGTACTAATGATGAACAACGGAAAACAATAATGAAAAGAGTTCCTAGAATCTCTATCCATAATGTGAATGGATATTATTATAGAAACTCAAAGAAAAATAGATCCCTACATGGTCTGGATGGGATAATCGTAGCCGCCACGTAATATCCTCGACTACGCCCGGATGCAATATCACTATGTCCTCGAAGGGGGCGTTAAAACAAAAAGTGTGAGTGGACAAAAATAAAGTTTTCACAAACCTTCTTTTCAATGTACTAACCCCGTTTGAAAACCAAAAGAGTTGTAGAAATATACTATCATAGTATAGTTCAAAGATACTTTAAAAAGTATACCTGTGAATATATCAAAAAGTACGATAACAATAAATCACAAATATATTTTCGTCAATATATATATATATATAAGGAAACCAACATGTATATGCGCATCACCCATGCACGGTTGAGGAATGCCTCTCAATCACCGTACAAGTCCAATACGTTATCCAATCATTTGTACTCCTAGTACCACACACATGTAAGTCCTGCTCGCAGCCGCGTCACACCCGAGTCCTTACACAGTGGGGCCTTTCCCCCATAAACAACAATAAACGAAGACAAGCTTCGCACTAAGGTATTTAATGGACAATACCTATGAGTACAAAGGGCGTGTGACCCATACATGTGAGAACCGTCCTATGGCCATGAGAATCCGCATCACAAACGTAGTGAAAGCATACCTAGTGTGTTTGAAAACATACATACATACTATGGTATAGATATAGGAGCCAAAATCCCATTCATAATTCCCACACGTTGTTGCATAAATAAAAATATTTCAAAACCATAATAAAATATCATTTAATATTTATGCAAAAGTGATATCGAAGTATGAAACATTCTTCATAACATATAACCATACTTTGATAAACAATCCCAATCATCAAATAAATTCATTTCCCAATGTAGATACCATAAATAAAACAAATTATGGTTGTGTAAACAATTATCAGTATTGCATATATATTTATAAATAAATATATATAAATAAACATGCTTTGGAAACCATTTAAAACCATGTATAAATCAAATTCATACCATTTCTAAACATAAAAATCATTTAAGAAAGCAAAAGTCCACTTACGGTGTGATCGGAGGAAATCTCCTCGATGTTGCCCTCCCTAAAGTGGAGTCGAAGAATTTCATTTAGGGTGTATTTCAATTCAGATTTAAAGATTATGTTGAAGTGATAATCCATGGATTCTCGCAAACTCCATGGATTGTTTTAATTATATATAGATTCTTGGATGTATTTTAAATGCACTTTTATTTCAAAGATTTGTATGGATTTTAATAACCCATGGATCGTTGATTGTTCTAATATCAATAATAGGATTAAAAAAATACATCATTGAAAACCAAAAAGAGTTAATTGTCATCCCAAATTATCTCGTTATGTATGTCAAAATATATCATGCTGGAACCTTCCCACCCACTAAGAACATATATGAATTCCAAATCAAAGTTGCAAGTCACAAAACATTTTCAGATTGAATTCCCCTTCCCACCTCTTGACACAAGATACAAAGAAGATGAAGAACTGTGTGATTTGGCGGGTACCGATAGATCCCATCTTAATTCCACCATTGGTGTTTGACTTATCCGCGCTAAGTCGAGACAAACGATTTGAACCGGTGATAGGGCCGATGAAGTGGAACAAGTAAGAATCAAGGAGAAGACATGGGGTTTGACTTGGGAGGTTTCTTCCTGCATCACATACGACTTGTTCAACCTTGGCTTAATTCCCAAAAGTCCTAGTTATACCGAAAGCCGTATCCTCAATGAGATGGCTCCTCAAGAGTGCAAATAGAGTTCCCAAAATACTAAGCCCACCACAAAATATGGTATTACTTGACAAACAAACTGGCAACAAAAGAAGATGTTGAAAACGAGCTAGACCAATCAAAGCATGAGTTCAACCCAATGAAAGTCATCTGGATCAAATTTAACAACTTACGTGTTCCATCTCGGGATAGACTTTCAGCCTAAATTGTCAATAAAACCCATTTTCCTTCAACAATTCAAGGTAGTTTATTGCGTTAGCCAAACACGTAATATAGAGCTAAAACCAATTTCGCTATGACCCCGAAATCTAAAAAAAAGAACCCAACAATAAAAACTGGCTTAAACTCTAAAAACCCTAGTTTTTGAAATTGGGAAATTGGGTACAATGGAGAACATGGCAATGAAGGCTACGGCGGAGGCAGGAGAGAGAAAAGATGCGTAGAACTCCATGCTTGGAAGGGTGGAGGCTATTGGCCGTGAGGGCAGCGGAGAAGGATGGGTTGTGGTAAGACCGAGAACTTGAGGGCTTCATGAAAGTAGCCTTAATCTGAATCCATGGCCATGGAATGGTGTCAGGCTAGGGTGGTGTTCGTCTCTCTTACAAGGTCAAGAAAGTCTCTGCTGCCTCTTCATCTTCTATTAAGGAAGTGAGCATCAAAATCTTTTGGTAGGAGAAAAGATTTACGAATGGATTTTCTATTTATACCAAGGACCCTAGAATCCTACACAATCCAACAATTAATGAAATCTTTGAAAGTCAATAAACTTTTCAATACCACTAGATTTCTATGGATATTTTAAAATCTTAATTGAATACAAGAAATTTTAAAGGACTTTTAAAAATCCTAATTGAATACCCACGTACTTTTAAAATACAAAAATCCTATAAACCCAAATTGAATACACCCCCTTAATATTAGGGAACAAATTAGACCTTCCCTAAAAATAAATTAAAAATAGCTCCAATAGAAAATACCCCAAAATAATACTATTTTAGCGAAATCGGGCTCGAAAACGATTGAGCCCGAAAACTCCTACAAAGCCCACCGTCCACCCCCGCCCGGTTCACGAATTTCAATTTGAGGCCGGAAAAATGGTCTGAGATGGCCGGAAATTGGCCGAGTGCCGAAACCCTCTCGTTCTCCTTCAAAACTCTGGTCCGCTTGGGTACGTAATGGACTGACAGCTTTGCTCTAAACCGTTCCGACGCCGGTTTGAACGACGGCCCGAGTTTGAAGAATCTGAAATCACCCGCCCGTAATGACAGACGATCGTGATGGTATGATTTTTATAACGATTCACGATTTTGTGATTCGTCCAAAGGTTGTGGTTTCTCGGTTTGTTTTTGGCTTGTAGAGAAAATGGGAGAGAAGAGAGGGGAGAGGAAAAAGTGACGTGCGTAAAATGGGAGGCTGGCTGCCGTGCAGCCAGCCAAAAACCCTAATTCCCACACACGGAGTGGAAAATTACCAAAATGCCCCACACTTGAAGCTTCGTAAAACGCCTCGTTTAACTCCACCTGAGTTCCGCTTGCGTCCACGCGCTCGTATCGAACGAGTACATCGAGAATATGTAAAGAAATAATTTTTCACAAGTTGTCACGCGAAAAGTCAACAAAAGTCAACCTTGACCCTAGGGGTATTTTGGTCATTTCACATAATTCTTGGGACGGGTTGTACAATCTACCCTTAAATAAAATTTCGTCCGCGAAATTACAAACAAAACTACTAGAATAAATGCGGATATCGCGCCCACATATGCTCCGCCCCTGAAGTACCTCCTCTACCCTCATGGTTACACCACCTAACCTTCACCAGAGGTATCACCTTGTTCCTCTCGTAACCTTGTCTTTTCTGTCCAAAATCTCCACCGGTTCCTCCTCGTGAACTCAACTCTCATCCAACCGCAAAGGCTGTGGTTGGAGTACATGAGACTCAGGCAAAGACATACTTCCTCAACATAGAAACAGCGAAGACATCATGCACCCGAGATAACTCCTACTGCAAAGCTAACCGATACGCAACCGGCGCCAACACGTGCCACAATCTCATAAGTGACCAATGTACTGGGACTCAAACTCTTACCCCGTTTACCGAATCTCACAACACCCTTCCAAGGCGACAATTTCCTGTAAAATACGCAGTCGCCCACCGCATACTCACTGGCCCCAGAGCTGCTCCGTCTCCGCTATACTCTTCGTCTATCCCGGGCCGCTGTGCTACGCCTAATCACCTGGAATCTTCCTCCGTAGTGTCATCCATCACCCCTCGGGCCCTCAAGTGCTCGCTCCCTACTTCAGCTCCAACACAATGGGGTTCTGAAGCACGCCTTACCATACAACGCCCAAACGCCATACCGATACTAGAGTGAAAACCGTTGTTGTATGCAACTCAATCAACGCCAGGTGATCATCCCAATTTCCGAATTGAAGGACCGAAACTCTCAACATGTCCTCCAAGGTCCTGGACCGTCCTCCCCAGACCACCATCCGTCCGTGGGTGGAAAGTCGTACTCATACGTAAGCTCTGGTTCCCATAGCCTCCCGAAATGCCTTCCGCACTGGGAAGTGAACCCCTTGACCCTATTCGATATGATGGAAACCGGCAATTCCCATGGAGTTTAATAATCACATCAATGAACATCTTCGCCAATTTATCTAACTTGTAATCCCCGACGAATTGGCAAGAAATGAGCCGTCTTCGCGCCGGGTCGACAATCACCCAAATACCATCACACTTTGCCTCTAGGCGGTAACCCAAACACAAAGTCCATGGTACAGCTTCTCCCATTTCCAAACCGGAATAGGAAGCCTCTGCGATAACTCGAAGGCTTCTCGCCTCTCCGCCTTCACCTCGCCGACAAGTGAAACACTCGACCAATGACACCCGCGATATCTTCCTTCATCCCCGACCAATAGTAATAAGGTCCGATGGTGGCACATCTTCGTATCGCTTCCGGATGACAAGCATAAGCGGAAATGTGCTTCATCCAAGATTTCTCTCCGTAATCCACCATTCCCCTTGGGTTTAACTAAACGTCACCCAACATCGGGACCCATCCTCCCCGACTACATAACTCCGTCTCAAACCGCCAAGAACTTCCTCCTTTAGCCGACACACACAGTAATCAATCCCTGGGCCTCGAACCTTTATCCACCGTAACAGGTCTAACTCGAAATGAGCTGCAGAGCTCCATGATTATCTACATTAAAGATAGCACCCGTATTCTCAACTCACCCAACATCGGAATGTAGGTCGCTCTAATAGATGCCAATTGCTCATGAGATTTCGACCAAAGCCGTTTGGCCATCCATCTTCGCTTTACCAGTGATGGTAATCGATGGTACAATTATAACACGATCAGCTCCATCCATCTCCTCTCGCCTCAAGTTCAACTCATTCCGCGTAAAAAATATACTTCTGAGACTCTTGTGGTCTGAAGATACGACAAGTCTCCCCATAAAGATAATGTCGCCAAATCTTCAAAGCAAAGACCACATGTGCTAGCCTAACTCCAGGTCATGAGTAGATAATTCATTTCGTGCCGTTTGAGTTGTCCTGGATGCATAGGCGATGACTTTTCCATGTTGCATCAACACACAACCCAAACCATGCAACGAAGCATCACAGATATCAAACTCACCACTCTCTAATGTGAAGCACTAACACTCGGTGTATTTGTGCAAGTGACGAGTTTAAGTTCCCGGAAACTCCGCTCACAACCGTCATCCCAAACGAACTTTAACATCCTTCCCGGTGAGTTTAGTAAGAGGTCCGCCTATGCACGAGAAATTCCGCACGAAACGACGGTAGTAGCCTCAAACCCAAGAAACTTCTCACCTCACTACATTAGCTCACTGCTCCCAATTCACCACCGCTCCACCTCTCGTGGATCAACGAAAATACCTTCACAGAATCACATGGCCCAAGAAACTAACACGATCGAGCCAAAAACTGACATTTGCTGAACTTTGCATACGCTTGTGTCAGTTCTCAAACTTCCAAAACAACTCGATGTTCCTCATGCCTTGGCCTCACTGGGAGTAAATCGTAATGTCGCCGATGAACACAATCACAAACCGATCCAAATACGGCCGGAATACTCGTTCATCAAATCCATAATCGGGTTGAGCATTAGTCAATCCGAACGGCATCACCGTAAACTCATAATGTCCATATCTTGTTCGGAAGGCGCCTTGGGTACATCATCCTTGCGGATACGTAACTCCGATGATACCCAGACGTAGGTCAATCTTGGAGTATGACTCGTGCTCCTTCACCGATCAAACAGTCATCAATCCGAGGCAATGGATAACGGTTCTTCAACGTCACCCGATTGAGTTGCCCGTGAATTCATGCATAGACGCATACTCCCATCCTTCTTCTTGACAAACAACACCTGAGCACCCCAAGGTGAAGTACTCGCTGAATAAAACCCCTTGTCGACTAACCCCGAAGTCAGTTTTCAACTCCCTCAATTCAGCTCTGAGCCCCATACGATACTCGCGCCGAGAAATAGGATTAGTACCGGTATCGATCAATCGTAAACTCGATCTCTCCGTCCGGAGCTCAAACCAAATAAGTCCTCAGAAAACGTCAGGATATTCATTGACCACGCGAACATCCTCGACACGAGTTGAGAATCTTCCTTCATCACCACTAATGGGCCAAGTACCCTTGACAACCCTTTCCTGCAACAACTCTTCGCCCTCGTTGAAGAAACTGCATACTGCAAAACTCTTCTCTTGCCTTGAAGACAACTGTCTACTGTGTGTTTGGAATGTGACCACTTTTGCACGATTAACCACAATGGCATGATACTTGGATAACCAACTTACACCCAATAAGATCGAAATCAATGATGTTTAGGGAATAAGATCTGCCCATGAGTTCAAGCCGCCAACGAAAACCGGACAATCCCTAATTCCCATTGAACGGCACTAGTCTCATTTCATAGGCCGAAAGTAATAACTAACTCACACTCAAGAGGTGAGAGGGTTGGGGATTTACTTTCTTAGCTAACATAGGAGACATAATGTATCGAGTAGCACCCGAATCAATTAAAACTCTAGCATGAAAGTCGAAAACTTTAACGTACCCATGATAACTCCCTCGACTCGTTCGAGCATCCCGCCGAGACATGGTGAAGACTCGCCATGTGCCCGCCTCCATTACGGGCCCAGCATCACCTCCCTCCGCGTCCCTCTCGAAACGGACCACCGCGCTCACATGACTAGTCCGAGACGCCGCTAGACATGCAAAGACCCGCATTCCGACTCCCGACTGCCCCACTCACGACCACCACCACTCCGACCGCCATTTGTGGGGGTCCCCGTCACACCCCACTACCCCCGCCGCCGTAGTAATCTTACAATCGCGACGCCACGATCGCGCTCCACAAGGGCGGCACCACGTCCGAGACTGCAAGACCAAATGTCTCCTACATAACGCCCACGTGTAAAGGTCGATCGTATCGGGCTAAACCAAAGGTAATACCGGAGTTACCCATGTCCTCCACTGTGACGAGAACCCGAGCTAGAACCTCCACTAGAAAAACTAGAGCTCGACCGCCTTCTCAAGCCCCGTCGCTTTCCCTCGGACCGCCAACCGTAAAATTTCCCGCCGGGATGCCCCCCTCGTCACCACCCGTACCTAAAGGCCCCCAAGATAGTCACTAATCATCGACCGCTCAATGTCCAAAGCTAACTCCACTCTCCATCTCGATAGGTCGTATACGTGAGCAGCAAGTGAATGATCCCGATGTCACGCCTCGCCCCCTCATGAAACCGCCTCGTAACTCGATGCTATTCTCCATTGTTTGGCAATACCTCATAAGCTCCCGAATCGAGTCCATACTGGATACGGTCATGGTGCCCTATTTCGATCCAAGACCCCCTCCTCTTCCGACTCGATACTCGTGGAGTGAAAAATTGCATACGGGAACCTCCGCTTGAACCGCTCCCAAGTAATACATGAGAGTGCCCCGAGGAAAGTACTTCTCCCTTGTCCCACCAACTACCGGCACTCCTAGTGAGGAAGAAGGCAAAAGCAGAGTAACTCGCCGATCCCTGAATGCTCATACTCCGAATGTCTTCTCACCTCTCCGAGCCAAAGTTCTGCTAGCCTCTCCAAAGAAGAACAACCTCAAGTTCCATACGAACCCACGAGCAATCTCGGGAGTGACGGCCTCGCGCCCGAATTGTGATTGGGCGATGACTTGTCCCACTGGCTAAGCTTCCGACAAATATGGTCGACGCCGAGGTGGCATAGCTCGAGGGAAAAGAAACACCGAGATACTTCGCATGCTAATGACGACATTAAGTGTTTGTCATAAGAATCCCTCTCGAACCTATGCTCGATACCAAACTAACACACCCCACCCTCGATACCCACGTGGATACCGACGTGCGTGCCGTCGACACTGTAAGTGACGAAGCCATTAAATGCATGACAATACTCCTAGTGTAAATCCAAAAGTAAAATTGTATTAAAGTTGCAAAATCCAATGTCAATACGCATATGGTCTGTGAGCGTATCAATGATGAAACAAATGTGGAAAACAATAATGAAAAGAGTTCTAGAATCTCTATCCATAACAGAATGGATATTATTATAGAAACCTAAAGGTGGCGATCCCTACATGGTCGGATGGATAATCGTGAGCCGCCACGTGACATCCTCGACCGCGCCTCGGATGCAATATCACTTGTGTCCCGAAGTGGGGCGAAAAACAAAAGTGTGAGTGGACAAAAATAAAAGTTTTCACAAACCTTTCTTTTCAATGTACTAACCCCGTTTGAAAACCAAAGAGTTGTAGAAATATACTATCATAGTATAGTTCAAAGATACTTTAAAAGTATACTGGGAATATATCAAAAAGTACGATAACAATAAATCATGCCTATATTTCCACAATATATATATATATATAAGGAAAACCAACACAGTATATGCGCAATCACTCCATGTACGGCCGAGGAACAATCACCGTACAAGTCCAACACTGCCATCCAATCATTCGTACTCCGCACCACACATGTAAGTCCCTGCGCCGCAGCCGTCACACCCGAGCGTCCTTACGTAGTGGGGCCTTTTCCCCATAAACAACAATAAACGTAAGACAAGCTTGCACTAAGGTATTTACCTGGACAATACCCCGGAGTACAAAGGCGTGTGACCCATACATGTGAGAACTGTCCTATGGCCATGAGAACGGTACTACAACGAGTGAAAGCATACCTAGTGTGTTTGAAACATACATACATACTCATGTGTATGATATAGAGCCAAAATCCCATTCATAATTCCCAATATCAAGTGTTGCATAAATAAATATTTCCCTCAAAACCATATAATAAAATATCATTTAATATTTATGCAAAAGTGATATCGAAGTATGAAACATTCTCATAACATATAACCATACTTACAAACAATCCCAATCATCAAATAAATTCATTTCCCAATGTAGATACCATAAAATAAAACAATTAGTGGTTGTGTAAACAATTATCATATTGCATATATATTTATAAATAAATATATATAAATAAACATGCTTTGGAAACCATTTAAACCATGTATAAATCAAATTCATACCATTTCTAAAACATAAAATCATTTAAGAAAGCAAAAGTCCACTCACAGTGATCGGGAGTGAAATCTCCCCCGATGTTGCCCTCCCCGTGTGCGGAGCCGAAAATTTCCTATTTGGTGGGGTGTATTCAATCTGCATTTTAAAGATTATGTTAGAGTTTTTATAATCCATGGATTCCGCAAACCCATGGATTGTTTTAATTATAGTATATAGATCTTTGATGTATTTTAATGCACTTTATTCTCAAATATTTGTATGGATTTTAATAAATCTATGGATTGTTGATTGTTCTAATATCAATAATAGGATTAAAAAAATACATCATTGAAAACCAAAAGAGTTAATTGTCATCTCCAAATTATCTTCGTTATGTATGTCAATAAATATATCATGTAAAGTTGAACCTTCCCACCCACTAAGAACATATATGAATTCCAACATATGGTATTTTGGTCATTTCGCTACAATTTTGGGACGGGTTGTAACAACATATAATGTTATCATCACTTGCTCTTCGTTCATCCGTCATTCTTAAATTCACCTTATGTGTGGTGACCGATGGATGAACGAAAACAAGGAGCCCATCGAATGAGAGATGTAGACAGATGAGGTTGTTGATTTTGACTTTGGTGAAGGCAGAAGCGTGGTTTTAGGAATATACAAGGCCCACCGAGATCAACATGACGCATCTTCTTTCCATGAGAAAGAGAACTGTGCTCACTTTTTGGAAGGAGATTTCTTAGAGATGAGCCTTCAACCGTTTGATCGAGATCCCAAAGACGATGGCTAAGAGGAAGAACATCTCGAGGACAACGCCGAGGTCCAGCTTTGAGACCCAAAAGATCTAGAGAGTCATAATCTAGTACAATGACCTCAAAGTGCCAACTCTCACGATGACGGATCACCTCAAGCCACTGTATATGCCTGGGTCATAGAACATGGTACTATTTAGCAGGGTGTTTCGTGGATGTCGCGCGTGAACGTATTGCCTAAACATCTAAAAACCATCCAAGACCCTTGAAGGACTTGGTTCCCACAAAGCTCACAATGTCAAACTTAGACTGGAATTCTAAGTACCCAATAAATATTTTACCCTTAGAGGTTACAAAGAGGGACCAAAGTCATCATGATAGCTTTCACATTGTGGGACAACACCTCCACATACTGGGCATTTCTTTAGAAGAGACTAGGATTCACTAAAGTCTGCGCACCTCTCAACTCGCATCACCGTATCGGGGCCTGAACTACGACAAGTCCCTTTCCCCCAATGAAGGCTTTTGGGAGATGATCCGTGTCGATGCTAAGCCATTCTCGCCTCAAGAAATGTTGCGGATGCACACTTATACCCGGCTCGACATTGTACCTGCCTGCCAAGAAGATGATGGCTATGGACGCCTTATTCGATCACATTTAGAGTGGTGATCGAGCATATTCTAATGATGATCGAGGAAGAGTGGACCGACCACTTGGTCCTCGCTTTCCAAAGGCAAGTGTTTTGCCAACCAACACTTGAAGCTGAAGATCTTTCATTCTTGATTAAGTATAAGTAGAGGACTAAGCCTGTATTAGGGTCCTACGATTCAAGAGCTTGATTTGGGAGAGGAGTTTCTTTATAAGTGATGGTAGAGTCCCCATTCCCGTCCGTGGTCTATGTGAGACTCTTGAGCGTTGTTGTAGTGTTGTCATGTGTCCTTGAGCAAGTGGGCTTTGAGTTGGAGGAATGGGAAAGCTCCCATTTGTTATAGTTAATCGGTACTCAGAGTTTTAAGATCAATATAGTATGGTACACACATTGCCCTTTAAGTTCCCCGAGTGGGAGGGAAGAACTTCTTGGTCGGGACTTGCCAAATCCAAGCAATAAGTGATCACAAAACTTTCATGTGTCGAGGCGTAAAGGACACATGGTGGGAGTTCCCCCAAGTCTCTTATGAGGAGAATTTTTTGAGAAAGGTGCCTTGATTTTCTTCCGCGTGTTGGTGGTTCATTGCGTTGCATCGTTGAGAGTAAATTTTTTGGCATCCTAATTCATGAAGGGCCAGCAATATCTCGCCGTTAGCACCTTCTCGAGCCGAGTTCTCCTCCTGAGGGTTTCCGCATATTCCGGAATGGATGTCAACTACAATTTGCAAGTTTGTTTCTAGAGTTATGCACAAAGTGTAGTTTGGAGTAAGATCATCTGAAGCTTCAGCTACACGCAAATGAAGTACCTCGGGGCTTCATGAATTCAGTTTTGACCGAGTGACGATCATCCGGTAGTTTACCATCTTTGAATATAGTTAATGATCTCATCCATCCAATTTCCCTTGTGTCGATAGTAGCAAACTAACTCCTCGTCTGGGTTCTCAAATGCTTAGAAAGGATTTGAAGGGAATGGTCTATCTGAGTAGAGTAGTCTACTGTGGACGCGATATTTGCTTAGTGCTTTTGCATGACTGTTTTCATTCCGAGGGAGTTGTTGAATTTTGTATTTGTCAAATCCTTCAAGTAATTGTTTGCCCTTAGCCATGTAGAGCCCTATGGTCATATTATGGGCAAAAGGCCGTCTCGACTTGATTCATGACTAGAAGCCGAGTTGCAAAAAACAGAGTTCTTCACCTCGAGTTCACTGTATCAAAAGTCCCATGAAGCAACGCCTATACTCGCATCGTTGTTACTTGCCTCAAAATCCGAGCTTCAATGCTTGTTGGAGTAAGGATCATCAAAGCATCAAGACCATTCATACCTTGCTCCATTGCGCTGACGATCTATCCATGAGTTGCAGATCTACAGCGATCGACACTTGACTAGCCTGGAGTAAATTTTGCTATGAAATCCCCAAGTGCCTGGGCTTTGATTGAAGTTTTAGGCCGAATGATAATTTCAGTTGTCCTAGTTTGATAGCTCACTTGGTGACTCCGGGAAGATGTGTCCTGGACCGTGCAAAAATTGATCGTGAGAGGATACTGTCATATATATGACTCCTAATGATCCAAAGTATATTTTCCGAGTTTTCTTGCTCGTCATTAAAGCAAGAATAAGTTTCTCCATCTTTAGATATCTAGTATCCTGGTTCGAGAAGAGCTTTAGACACATAGTATACCTAAGCCGTCTCCCTCGAGTCTTCGCGACAAGACCTCTACTAACCGTGTATCCCGCCACCGTTGATATAGGTACAAATCTTCCGTTGGATGGATTTGGACAACAAATGGCCGATTGGACAGTATTCCTTCCGCCTTTGTGAAAGCCTTCACATCTACCTGGCCTATAACAGCCCTTACTCTTCCTTTAGGTCCTACTGACTTCATCTTCTGATGATGGCCCCGATTTGATCCTATTAGCTTCAATTCTCGTTTGGTAACCCAAGAATTTTCTTGACTCTACCCAAAAAGTACACTTCTCCTGGGATTAAGTTCTTATGTTGTATTTCCAGAGTATAGGTCGAAAGCTTCTTGAGGGGTGTGAGATGATCCTTCCTCTCCTTGGTTTTGACCACCATGTCGTTGACATACACTTCCATTGTCTTTTTGATATTTTCTTTGAAAATTGACATTTAATCTATGATAAGTTGCCCTGCATTTTGAAGTCCGAATGGCATATGCAAAAAACTTTGAATTTACATAGATGATGGAGCATGGCATGTTTAAATATAACAACTAGAGTAAGCATGAACTCAAAACAAATCTAGTTCTACTTAATTTCAAGGCCTAGTGAATGGTGAATCAAACAAAGCAAAGTGAAAGGATTAAGCTTTAAACCTTGAAGACCACTCCTTGCTTCCCTTGAATGTTTCCTTGTATGTTTGCCTCAGCTTCCTTGAATTGATCTTAAAGATGTTTCTTAGAAAGAATTCTCCAACAACTTCAAAGCAGAACTCCCCAAGTCTCTACACCAAGACGTAGATGCAGACAGAAGATTGCTTAAAAGAAAATTTCGCAAGCTAAATTTCCTAGAGAGAGTCATCTAGAGAGAGAGAGAGAGAGGATGAAGAGAAGCCCTAAATTCTCTCAAAGCAAACCCTTAAAAAATGAGAATAGTGCCCTCTTTTAATGACAACTTTATACCACTTAACAATCGAGTGGCAAACTTGTAAATTTTCAAATCCTATCACTATGGCCTTCAAGCCATGCCCTTGATTCACTGGGCTTGGCTTGTGTTGGATTATGTTGTTACATAACTCAATCAAAGTGGGCTTTAAGGACAAAACTTTAGGCCTCACATGCCCAAAACATGTTTAAAACCCCAACACAGTTTTCCTTTTCGTACGACTCCATTATCATTTAATCAATCAGCAATTCTCAATTAAACTATTTAATTGAGAAAGTATGTCCATCCCATCATCATTCTACATACTTGTCCTTACTTGTACGATCTATTAGGTTCTAGTTAGCGAGGTAGTGGGCGATTGTACTCATACTAATCAATTGTGAATTAAAACTACTTTTTAATTCTCTCTAAAATTTTTAGTGGTAACTAATCTTTGGGAGCTTCCACAAACCACGAGTGACACCTAGCGTATGTCATGGTTACCAAGCTAAGCGAAGTGGTTGGAGAACTCATTCAAAGCTGCAATTACAAATGCAATACGATCCTTCAAACCAATACTCCCAACCACATTATTTGATGATATTTGTTTCATGTCAACTATCCAATGTGATACATATCCTTATAATTCGTTTGAATATGATTTGGAAACGTATTTCCTAAAACCATATACGATTTGTTCGGCCAAAGACTTATGAATCATAACTTAGAGTATTCTTCCCACATTATGGAAGGCTAGAGATTCCTTTGATGTACACTTATTAGTCTTCGTGATTAGGTATCTTAATCTTAACGATGCCGTGGACACCCTCCCCTATTCGAAGTGCCTTCATAATTAAAGATTAAAGACCTAACCACAAGACTACGATGGTGGCTCATGCCAAAGGACTAACTTTGGATTATTATAACCCCTTAAGTTCATACAAGACATGTATTGTAAGAACTTCATGTTGATCGTAGTCTGTAATACCTAACTAGATTTTGAGCACATATGTGTTTGGCTATCGTCTCACACTAATGACTTTGAGACAAGTCATACTCATTGATGAGTAGTCATAACACATACTAGTCTTAGCTGATTATCAACACCCAATTGACAATCCTATGACTAGAAACGCTGAATGAACGTAAGAGAAAGGTCTCAATGATCCAAATATATTTAGACTACTTCTCTTAGGTTATTAGTATCTCGATTCTTTTATTATTTATACAATTTGATACATTAAAGAGTGAATAATAATAAACTTGGAGCCTATATCTATTAAACAAAATAAATGTTTAACATCATAAGTATTCCAAAAGCATTTACACGAAATATGTGGCTTTGTGGGCATACTTCTAACATCATAAGTCTATAACAAGACGTACTTCGATCGACTACGAAGAATGTTTATCCACAGACAGTACTCTGCATTTTATTGGTATCTAGAAGTATGCAATCTATAAGCTGCAAGAACTCAAGCCCCACTGTGGAATCGACTGAGTAAGTCAATCCGAGGTAAAAGATATGGATCTTTGGGGCATGCCTTGTTCAAATCAGTGGAAGTTTACACGCACTCTCCACTTACCGCTTTTTTGCACTAAAACCACATTGGCTACCACTGATGAAGTACCCTAATAACAAAGTTTGTATCCTTAAGTTTGTCAATTTCGCCTATAATCATACTCCATCCGCTCCTTGGATTACACTTGTGGCCGGATGACCTACTCATGGCCGAGTTCAGTTCTAAGGTGGTGGCGCATTATGGAAGGATTCATTCCGGCATGTTCTCTCTCGCTACCAAGCAAACACGTCTTTTTGTTAGCCCGGCAAGAAGGCAAAGTGGGAACAAACTTCTTCTCCCGATTTGACAACTTCCATTTGATCCTAGCCTTGCGTTTGGTTTGTCAAGATTAAGTCTTAAGGCAGCATATTTCATCCGCCTTGGATTTCAAGTACCGTAGTCCCGAAGGTTGAGGTTCAAATCAAATCTCTTATCCGTTTCGACCTCATTGTAATTGCTATGTTGACTTTTCTTTCGTAGCCGGCGGGCTTCGTCGCTTTTCTAATCACCTTCATGTTTTCTACACAAAGACAACAACAACTGCGACAACATTGCTCTTGATTTCCTTAACTCCGTTTGGAGTTGGATATCGAGTACTTGTGTATGATGAGGGAACCGCCTCATCTTGTGCAGCCAATTTCTACTAGGATGGAGTTGCGTGAGTTGACATTTCATGATGTGGAAGAGCTACCAACAAGTTATGGTTCTACTAACCGTTTGCTTCAATGTTCCGAGAGAATGGATTGGGGTACCTTCAAAGGTGTACAGAGTTGTCTTATTCCAATTATTGCTATCCAAAATTTCCATCTTCTTTGTTGTGTCATCTTTTGAAAAGGATATTAACTCTAGATCCATTGTCGATTAGCACTGATGACCATAGCATTTGAAATCTATATCTTGATCACCAAAGCATCATTGTGGTTGTGAATGCACATTCTCTATGTCTCGATCGCAGAACATTTAGGATATTGGAGTCGATTGAAGTGACTTGTTGATGGAAGCTACCATCCTGGCTTTTTGCATACAACATTCCTCTCTTCATGGTGTTACCCAGTACTCTTGTTCCCCGTAGATGCAAAAAAATTGATGTTGAGAGTGTTTCTTTTATCGGGCGATGATCTTCTTCCCTCGTTGGTGAGTACATACCACCTGACTTCTTATCTTTCGCTCACTGTGTTCCTCCTTCTTGGCCTTGCTCTTCACAAATTCCTAACAATGTCTTCTTTTGATTGAGAAGTTCTCGCATATGGTCTAGGAGGGTATGCAATTCCGAGTGGTGTGCCTAGTGTTCTAGTGGTAGGAGCAATATTCCGTTAGGCTTCCGCTTTGGCCTTTTGAGGTAAGGTTTGTCCTGCTAAGGAAGAAATCTGTTGATGCTACTACTGAGAGCAAGCAGCAACTTTTTAGCTTGATGAGATAGGGCTTATCTTTGTGCCTTTTTCTTGTCTTTGCGTTCTCTCTTGTCACTATGTTCGATTTCCATGTCAAGTTTGCGTCTCGAGTTAAGGTTCAAGTAATGTCGTCCCATCCAAGTGACATCATATGCTATGTCAAATCACTCTACTAGGGTTGTGTAGTCGTACTTCTTAAACTTTTGGGACAAAAGGATTGGATGAAGGTCTTGCTTGAAAGCCATTGTAGCAAGCCTCACATCAGTTTTTCAACTTCTCAGCCTAACTCCGCACGAAATCATTTTAGGTAATCTCTAAGGCCTGCCTGGATTAAGTGCTCCCACGAGGAATATGGCCTCATGATGTTTCCAACATATAGCGACAGACAGAAAGTACTTGCAAACACTTAGCAAGGGTTTCCAAAGTTATCGACATTGAACGTGCCGGAAACTCCAAAAGCATCTCATAGTTGGTCATTTTAAAGTGGATGAAAACATCTTGCATATCCATGCGTCGTTGTTGCTATACAAAGCCATAGCGTTTCGATAATGTAATGCATCATGTAGTTATCCGGGTCTGAATCTCCATTAAAATACTTGAATCTGAGTTGAGAGAATCTTTCCGATGGAGGTGTAGACTCAATGATCGAGGAGAGAGGGCTTCTAACTCTGGCGAGTCCTACTTGCTATCTGGTTTTGTAGGTATGTCGGAGTATCCCTTATATTATCACAGTTCAGAGGTCTACACCGCTATGAATTTTTAGATGAATCTGGCATGTCGAAGTCAAGATGCTTAGGGTCTATTCAAGGGGCCTTGTAGTGTCCAAGGGATCGGAGTTGCGTGGAACTTGATTCCTCTTGCAATGCCATGGTTGACAGTACGACCTTCAAGCTGTTCTACATGTGGATTTAGATTAGATGTTCCTGCCAGAGCTGATGCAGGTGTAGTTTCAATCGGCTGTTCATTCGCAGTTATAGTATTTAGATTACCAAGTCTGAAGACCAAAATTTGGGTTTATAGAGTGGTTCCGCTAGCATTCTCCAGAGCCTTGAAACGTCTCTCGGAGTAGACAAAGTTGGATTGATTTTTCGCCTGAGAGGCCCTCATGGTCTTCTAAAGTTTGGTAACAGAGCGGTGACTTTCGTAAGAGCTTCCAGAACTTGACTCATCCTTAGCAAAGATACTACATAACCCTCTTTTCACAATGGATTAAAGGGAATAATGTGCACTAATCCAACCAAAATGTGGACCATGTAAATATGGTTTTTGTTGATATATCGACACAATGATCATATATTTGTCGACACACATTGCTGCTAAACTCCTAACCGTTTCTTGCTTAAGAGCTCACCACCCTAATTATCTCATAAAGTCTAGAAGATTGGATAATTTCGAAGAGTTTATATCGAAGAATTTTTTATACGTATTGCATGTTTTTAGGTTTGAAATTGAACATTGAATTGCCTATGTTTAACCCCAACATAACCTTGCAGAAGTGGTCATAAAATGCATTATCAATTTATCGCCCGGACCTTGGTAAACGCACCAAGCTTTCGGTTTTTGCCTAAGGCTATGCAATCTTGTATGTAGTCATGTTGGTCCACCTAAGACACATTGATGCCCGACACTTTTTAGCGTTACAATTGGTTATTGGATACGAACCTGATGTTTCGTACTCGCGTGTTTTGGGTACGCACCTTGTGCCATATTGCGCTACCACAATGTACCAATATAGGTCCTCAAAGAAGGATGTGAATCTTTGTCGATTATGATTCTCCTTTGAATTAGCTCTTTAGAGCTCTTGCACACGATCTCTTTACTGCCAGTTTGCAAATTGTCACTTCGATGAGACAGTCTTCCCGCCGGAGGACATAAGAACGTCAACATTCTTGAAAAACAGTGCTAATTATTGTGGAAGTCCCCACTATGTCTCATCTCGATCCTCGTATTCTAGATTCCAGAGTGTTGCTCCAGATGTTTTCTCTGATCTAGAGTAAGTGATGAGATCACACATACCAGCTGCAAACATGCCTATAAGGATAGACGTATGTAACGAACGTCGAGTTAACATTCCTGAAGGGTGTGCCGCCCTTAAAGGACGATTGGCCGCCCCTGTTGGACTGCTCGATACGTCGGCGGCTAGCCAATTAATCTGTTCTCGACCTGAAGCGCGAACAAATCCTTCGGTTGGAAGGATTCACCTCCCCATAAGTGGAGAAACATGGCACAAACGAATCCCTTCCTCGATTGCTATCTCAACCATTCCACCTTATGAAATTAATTCAGATTATCCCGAGATCTGTAGTCTTGGTCCATTATGCATGCATGGATGAGTTATGGAATTGGAATGTGATTATCATTGATGATATTCACGTATATGGTAGCTACCCAAAATAGTAAAAAGCGACAATATCGAACCGTATTCCGTTGATGTAGTTGATTTAGAACTAATTGGTCAACTAGAAACAATCCATGTCGAATTAGATTCCTTGGCGAAGCTGAAAGTGTTTGGGCCGGTAGTCCCAACACCATCCAACGCAAAAGGAAGCATAATGAGATAGTGTTAAGCACGTCTTATAACGCCTTAGATTGATTGCAACTTATGAATGTGGTTGTAATGAATCTATAGGGATCATGATACGTAAATCTACATGGAAGTTTTCGAAGGATATTCATAAACTGATTCAAATAGCTCTTGACCACAAAACACTCTCTTTATTAAATTGAGGCGTTCACTTTACGGATTGGAACAATCCAGGCATATTTGGTATACTCGTCTAAATGAATATTTGATCAGTTAGCGATATGTGAATAAACTATGCCCCTGCGTGTACAAAACCAAATTTGCTACAGTTGCAGTCTATGTCGATGACATAAATCTCACTTAGACTTTGGAAAAGTTTGAGAAAACTGCCTCACACCTGAAGTTGGAATTTGAGATGAAAGATCTTGGGAAAACTCGTTTATGTCAAAACCTGAAGTTTCGAGCATAGTTCAGATGGTATTCTAGTCCACTTGTCGAACTACACCTATAAGGTGTTGCTTTCGAGTACACACATGATCATTCATACCCTAGATGCAAATGAGACCCTTAAAAAGGTAGTGAAACTTGAAGTTCCATATCTAAGTTCAATTAGCGCTTTATTGTACTTAGTCCATTGCATTAGGTTGGACATCTCCTTCGCTGTTGATCTTTTGGCAAGATACAACACTGTGCTTACACGCTACCACCAAATTGGTATTAAAGACGATTTTCCATTACTACTCATTTGGGCTTATTCTATCCATACGCATCGCAGAATGAACCACAACCCCTTGGTTATCAGAATGATGCCTACCTTGTAGGATAAGCTGACACAGACTATCTGTCTGATCCGCACAAGGCACTTTCCAAACGGATTATGTCGTTATTGTTAGGAACACCGCAATATCTTGGAGGTCAACTAAACTGACCTTAGTTGCGACGTCTTCCAGCTCATCGCCATACACGAAGCCACACGTGTACATGGGAGCATATTAGAAGCACCTCATGGTTTTCATCCTTCGTTGAGTCCCCGACGACAATTTATGAAGACAGTTGCATGTATACATCGATTTATGAAGACAATTTATGAAGACTATACGTACGTCCGCACAAGGCACTTTCCAAACAAATTGTGCCGTTCACTTGTTAGGAACACCGCAATATCTTGAAGGTCAACCAAAGCGACCTTAGTTGCGGCGTCTTCCGAGCTCATCACCATACACGAAGCCACACGTGTACATGGGAGCATATTAGAAGCACCTGTGGTTTTCATCCTTCGTTAAGTCCCAACGACAATTTATGAAGACAACGCTGCATGTATCGACCAGACCATAACATGATACATCCAAGAAGTCAACACCAAGCATATTGCATTTGCATCACATCAGCATGAGTATAAGAAGATTGAAGTCAAGCAAATCCGATCCGAAGACAACCTTGCCGACCTCTTCACGAAGTCAACCTTTCAAAAGCTTGTTCGAGGATTTGGTATGCGCAAATTTTCTCATTTGCAGCGCTTGTAGTTCTCAATGGGAGTTTTGTCAAACTCAGGGGAAGTATCCTGAAGTATACTCAGTTGACCTTAATGTACTCATTTTCCCTACGATCAGGATCATTTTTTCCATTGGGTTTTTGTTTCCATTGGAATGGTCATACCCTTTTGTGTTTTCTTAATACTTACGTCATGAAGATGTTAAGTATTGACATGTTGCATTAACTCACCTTGTTCTCCTTAGACTATACGTTTTGTCCTACCTTGGGTTTTTCCATAGCCAGATTTTGGTGAGACTTACTCTTATGTGCAAATCCCTATATGAGACTCGCGTGTTCTCCATCAGTGCCTACGAGACGACTTCATCAACTACAACTTTCAGCATGAAGATCTAATGCATCTAGTACTTGAGTATTTACACACTCAACGGGGAGTGTTACAATTAATATTGGCATAGTGTGATTGTGTAAATCCTAAGTAGAGATAAATTAGGAATCCTTTGGGATCCAGAAGATCTTTCCTATTGTACTTTATATTACTTGGAGAGAAAGTTTCTCTCTCTTATTACTAGGCATGAGGAATCTCATCCCACAATTCCTCAAGCCCTTCTCTCTTCTCTCTTTGCCACACCCTCTCTCTACCTTCTCCCTAAATATAGGTTACAACACTTCTTTTGCTGCACCCTCTCTCTTATTATGTTGCCGCACCCTCGTTTGGTACGTTGTATAGCGCACCGGATAGTACTAAAATAGTTGCCCGACTAATTAAACTGGGCCCACCATTTAATACTCTCCACACCCGACTAATTATACTCCCAAAAACTTTGGGACAAAATTAGTCGGTAGCTTCTCACTCTCTCAGTCTCGGTCTCGGTCTCGTCTCTCTCTCTCTTCTCCAACCTTGCCACCAACCCAGCCCTCTCTCTCCTACTCCCTCCCTCCCTCCCTCCTTCCCTCCTTTGCCTGTAGATGAGCTCCCCGACAACAACCCCACTCCGACAACGACAACCCTACTCCGACGACTACCCCACCCCGACTACGACGACTCCACCCCAACGACGACGACCCACCTCGACAATTGAAATCGCAGGGATGTGAAATTGATGACGACTAGTTTGGATGCGTTGGTTTGGATTTGGTTGGGTGAAATTGTGGGATGCGTTAGTTTGGATTTGGTTGGGTGAAATTGCGGGATGTGTTGGTTTGTTTGTGGAAAATTATTATAGTCCGACATATTATTCAATGCACAGATTAATCCGACACTGCACCAAACGCCCTACTAATTTAGTCAATACTATCCGCCGACTAATTATCTTATCTGACTGAAATAGTCAGTACAGTCCGAGCTGCCAAACAAGGCCTTATATTTCAACTAGCCTAAGGCGTGTGGCAATTGACTTTTTTAAATTTATTTTGTAATTTATTTAAACAATAATTTTCTAGTTATTTAAAAAATTCAAAGAATCAAACAATAAAAACTGCCCACTACGTGGGTTTCTTTTATTTTTTCAGAATTCTTGATTAATTTATTTTAATTCAAAATTTGTCATTTTAACATTCTAATTAGAGAGGGGCATTCTTGGTATATTGAAAGGTTCAACATTTTAAAGTGCTGCATTTATATATAGAGATTATTCGGTCATTCTTCTTTCTAATAGTACAAAATTCAATATATATAGAGATAAAGCAATATGCCAATCTGTACGTTTGCATATGTTTTATTACCTGAACCTTTTTTTGGTACAACCATCAACTGTGATTATATATTTCCTCATCCATACAAAAATCGGTTATTTGTAACAGTGTATATATATTTTTATTATAAAAAGGTTGTAAATATATTTTATAAGTATGTAAATTGTCTACCATATCGTATATATATATTTAGAATTTTTTGCACATTTTATACACTTTTAAAACCCGCAGCATCGCGGGCTTCTTTGCTAGTAATTAAAACCTAATTAGGACTCTTATATCTCAAATACTATAAATACCAAACGCAGCCCCATTCCCATCCCACACTCCACACTGCAACCTTTCTTTTCATTACTATCGCTTCTCTCCAAGAATCTCTCTTCATCTTTCTTTGTTTTTTATTTTTTATCGAACTCTAATCTTCTAATTTTTGTTCATCGTCTATCTCTCTGCACACCTGCCTATCTACTTTCTTGTGAAACCCTATATATGGCACCTAACTTTCCAGTAGGCTATAAGTTTCATCCAAGAGACGAGGAGTTAGTTGGTTACTACCTTTATAACAAGGTTCAAGGCGCACCGTACAAGGACGAGCATGTTATCCCGGAGATCGATCTTTATGGTAGCATGGAGGCAAGAGATATATGGAATAACAATGGCGGACAAAATTCAGAAAAGGATGAAGACCTTTACTTCTTCACCAAACTGAAGCCAGCGAGTACAGGCAAGGCCGGAAAGGGTTCCCGCATGGCTCGCACGATAGGGTGTGGGACATGGCATGGCGAGAACTCCGGGACCAAAGTCGAGGATCCCAAGACTAAAGAGACAATAGGTTGGCGGAAAAGGTTTCAATACAAGAATACTAAATATCCCCAAGAAAACGGTTGCTGGATTATGCACGAGTTTAGCCTTGACCCTAAACTGGTCATGCACATTAAATCAAATTCAAGAACTGGTAATGATGACGAATATGTAGTCTGCCGGATTCGAAAGAATTATGACAGAAAGAGAAAGGCAGATGATCGAGAGGAGACTCGAGCAGTACAATCCCAGAGCAACAAGATTCAAAGGCAATTAGAGAATATTGATGAATCTTATGTTATTCCCATGTCTTCTAAGGTTGTTGAGGAGGTTAATACCGATCATTACATTGAGCAGCAACAGCAGCAGACTAATCTTAATGCCACTAGTACTAGTAATAGTATTGGTGTGACTAATGTGGATCAGCCACAATGCTACTACTACGGGCCACAGAATAGTAACGTTAGTCCCATGTATTCAGAGTTTGTTGAGGTTAATGTTGATCATCTTTATAATCAGCAGCAGCTAGAGCAGAGCAGTAATGTTACCGGCTTGGCACAATACTATTACTATAATACACAAGACCCAATGGCGACGATGATGCCGGTCTCATCATCATTAGGTATAGCTGCTTGGCCAGATGATTTTGTTGCAGACGCATCATGTCTCCCTCAGCCAAACTCTGATGCTAGGCAAGAACACTATCTTCAACAGAATGGTAGTGTGGATAATGTTACAGACCTGTCACAGTACCACTACCCCAGTACACAAGAACCAAGCTCTCAATTGCAATATGATTCAACTAATACTGTGGTCAATGATTTGGATCAAATTCCAGATTTTTATTTTGACATGCCACAATTCGATGATGGTGATGGTGACTTCATGATAGACCTGCCATTCTTGGACCCAGAGCAGCCCTTGGGATCGTCTGCAGTTAATACTCAACAAGGCCTCACAGCCACTGACAATAATTATATTGGATTTGGGGTAGCGGAAGATCGAACAAGCGGCCAACTCGGTATCGAATATTCTCGTAACGAGGTTTGATCCAGTTCGAGGATAATAACGACAATCCGCTGCAGCATTCATTTATGGGGATGGAGATAACTGGTGCTGCTTATGCTGCTGAAGTCTGAAGCTAATTAGGGCAACGTTATTATATGAATTATGAATTCTTATTTGAATGCTTTTCAGTACATATACCTACTTCATTGTTTTGTTTCGACGAGATTAGTAATTGTATGCGGATTTTTTTAAATGCTTTTGTGCTTGGCATTTTATTCTTTAAGTTGTTTAAATATACCTTCCATCTTCATATATTATCTGGTCATAATATAGGAAAATTTTATTTGAACCCATACAATATTTTTCTACATCCAACTTATTCTCTACACCCATATTACTTTTAATTAAACTAACAATATCTTTTTAAACTCAAATTTATTACCTAAACTATCCTCACAAACCTAAATATGTAACTTTATCTTTACACCTATTTAGAAAGTTATCCTTCATTGAATAGTAAGCTCAATCGACTTAGTTAGCCAAACAAAACCCTCACAATTTAGCACTTCTAAGACTATTTGGGCTAAGAATTACGGGACTGGCTACAGTGCTCGCAAGCATTGGATGCTCACACCGATCTCACCTTTCTTCTGTTGTCTCATCGGTTGGCTCCTCTTGTCCGACTTTGCCGAACTACTGCGTGCGCTCTTTGCGACATTTAATACGTAGGTGTTACCAGCACATGCATGCAGTCATCTTCCCACCAGGTGAGGAAGATGAGCGATTAATGGCGTGTATTAGTATTAGTGTAATCTCCTTAATTTAGAGGATTAGGTGAAGCGTGAGTTTACCGGTCACTAGAAATGCGGGTGGAAGTAGGTTAGGTCTTCAGAAAGTCATTCACAGTGGCCCAGGTTGTCTCTTTCTTTTCTATGTAAAGCATGCCTTGTAAATTGAAACTTAAAAATACAAAACAATTTATTGTGAAGATTTCATGGTATCGGAAGCGGAGTTCAATCTTAACACGACTCCTAAAAATTTTCTTTTTCATTTTGTAAAATTATTCGTCAAAATGGATGAGGAAGGATACGCCAATTTGAGGAGGAAAACTCAAATGCTCCCCTCAAATGTTACCTACTCGGATACCTCAAAATTTGAGGTAAGCACCAACCAACATTTACGTGTTCAATTCTTTGAGCAAAGGTTTAATTATCTACCATGGTCTCATTTACATTTCATTGGCCACTTGGAGAGTGAAGCTCGGTTTAGTAAATGGAGGCATGGAAGTTCCAGGCGTCTCTTCACCTTTGTACGTGGATGGGCATTAAAGATCCAGCTAGTATATCTCTCCTACTTAACACCATGGAGAAAAGCATATAGGCGAGATTTTTAGCTATTCTAATTCCTCTCAGAATTATGGACAAGCATGAAGATATCACGGGCAACAGAAACATTATGCGCTGAGTGTTCCCGGCTAAAGAAGAACCTTTGCCCACGTGCCTCGACAAGAAGGTAAATCCTTTGTTCAACATCTCGGGGAAGCTCAAAACCTGTGGAATGAGAATTTGGATGTGTATCTTCCACATACCGCGACCTGCTGATGACTACTGAAAGAAGCGGAGAGGAGAGACGAGAATCACCGATTCTTTGGGAAGTTTGAGCCGGGACTACGAGGACTTGAAGCCACATTCGATGAGCAGAAATTACCTTCCTTCAGCAATGTTTGTGCTTATAATTCGGAGAGAAGAAGCACGAAGGAGGTAATGAGCATTGAACAAGCCCAAGAATGACGGAGTCTGGGCGTCGTGTCTCATGCCAAGCATACTTGAAGCAAAGGAGTGTACAAGGAGCGATTCCCACACCTAAAGGGTGCAAACAGCATAATCTTTGTTGGGCACATGCGAAGATAAGTGTTTAGGAACTCCATCCGGAGAGCTTAAGCTTAAGTTCACCAAAGAAGGAAGGAAAAATCATCGTGGTCCTACCACGACAAAGTCTTGAGGCTCAGTTGCTTTCTTGTTCAACGCCCAACTCTCCATTTCATGGATGGTGAGTTAATAGCCAATCATTACTCTCATCAACGAGTTTGCAGACTACTTATGAGAAGGGACGTGGAGTGTGGGTCAGCTAATGGTGAAGGAGACCAACATACGGCTGACTATGTTAGAGGAAATTTGCGGGAATTCGCTACGAATTAGAAAATACCAAGTAAAGAAGGCACGGAGGTATTCTACAAGCTTTCTCCTTTGCATAGTAACTAGTATTGAAAAAGATTGTTGTTGGATAATTGACTGCGGTGCCTTGATCATATGACAAACAAAATAAAAAATTTAAAGGATTTTAAACCTTTTTTCAAAACCATCACATGTATGCATTGCAAATGGTAAACGGTACTAGCCTTAGATGTGGAGGAAACCAACCTTTTTCAACCAAAACATCCTCCGGTGTTTTATATGTACCATCTTTTCCTTTTCCAATTATTGTCACATTTGGAAAAATCACAAAAATTTTATAAGCGTCGTGCAATTTTTTTCTTGAATAATGTAATTTTAGGATATTATCACAAGAAGGCGATTGGTGAAGGGATGTTTCATAAATGGACTTTATTATCTATCACGAGAAACAACACAAATCAAGCTCACGCAGAAAACGATTAAAGTCCATAGATGAAAATCTGTTATAGCATAGAAGACTAGCTCATCCTTGTGAGTTTGTATTGTCATAAATTTTTTCCAAATGTGGTTGTAAGCGATCGTTGGTAGCAAGCGATGTAAATTTTAAGAAATTCACAAAAAATTGCCATTTGGCAAATCCCAAACTTAAACTGTAAGCCTTTTGAACGCCACGGCGATGTGTGAGGTCTGCTCTTGTATCAATGGAAGGTTTTAGATATTTTTGTATTGTTTGTTGATGACTTTACTAGAATTAGTTTTGTACATTGATGAAGTCAAAAGTGAAGTTTTCAATATTTTTAGGACTTTCATATTTACATAAAAAACCAATTTCAATCAAATGTCAAAATTTTCGATCTGATAATGAACCAATTTCTGTCCAACAATATGTTTCAATATCTGTATGTGAACATGGCATCATCCATCAAACAAGGCGTGGCAAAATTTGCCCGTGAGAATGGTGTCGCGAGCGAAGAGCAGGATCTTTTGGAAAAAACTTCGTCTCTTATGCTCCATATGAATATTCCTAGAGGTTGGTCATGCACTTCACTAACTACTGACAGCATACCTCATCAACCGGCGCAAGTTCAGTATTGAAGTTCAAATCCCTTATGAAGTACTAAAGAAGGGTCGGAAAATCGATTTGACACACCTCGAGTGTTTGTTTGTGTTGCTACATCCCAAGCAAGATCGCGATAAGCTGGATGCCGAGCCACTTAAATGTGTATTCATTGGGTATTCCTCCACTCCAAAAAGGATACAAATGCTTTGATCCGATCCCACCAGAAATGCATGAACAATACAGGATGTTGAACTGAAGAACACAATCCTTTTTTTGAGAAGAGTTTCAACTCATGAGGAAGAATTCAACTTGGCCTGCTTGCCTCAAACTTTGCGAGGATCCGGTGATACAGAAGACACTACAACTAATCCACGGGGAGTTGAGGAACCACAAGATGAGATTAATCACCCCGAGCAATGTCAGAAGCGGCAGTGCGAGAGAATAGGGAGATCGATCAAAATCAAGAAGCTCGAGTAGTCAAAAGACCCCACGTGCTAGGAAGCTCGATAAGTGAATTATGTGACTTATGCCTCACGGTATCCGGTCACATGTAATTTGATGCAATGTCTCCTTCCTATGTTGCCTTTGTAAGTGCTCTTGATAAGCATCGTGAACCAACAAACTATCAAGCCGACTCTTCTTCCTCAATGAAACAAGCGATGGATGAAGAGCTCAAGGCTTTGGAAGATAGCGCACGTGGAGTCTTGTTCGGCTTCCTCTCCCGAGGAAAGAAGGCTGCTGTGGAAAGGTACAAAGCTGTTGTGGCAGAGTGGTTTCACTTTCGAAACCTTTGGGGTCGACTATAAAGAAACATTTGCTCATCAGTAGCAAGATGAACCTTGTGAGGTTCTTCTCTGCGTGGCGATAAATAGTGGATGGTCTGCAAATGGATGTAAAAATACATTCCTTCATGGAGAACTGAAAAGTCTCATTACGCTTCTCCAGGCTATGGTCCTGCAAGAGGATAACCTGGTGTGTAAAGCTGCACAAGGCAATATATGGGTTGGAAAGCAATCACCTCAAGCTTGGTATACCAAGCAACAACATCTTGACCGATCGGTTTCACACACCGCAGGTAATCTTGATTCTTCCTGTTTGTCGCACAAATGGGAAAGGGAAACTTATTAATTCTTATATATGTTGATGATTTGATCATCTTTGGAGACTCATCTTCACGAAATTGGAGACACGGAAGCGAGACACTCTGACAAACCTTTGCCATCAGGATTTAGGGAGGTTGAAGTACTTTCACGGGAATAGAGATGGCAACTTCTCCAAGGGACTGTTTATCCATCAGCAGAAAGTATGTGGTGGATTTACTGAGGAAGAAAAATGCTTGATTGCAAACTGTCCACCACACACAATTGGCCTGGCCAAGCTCCGCGTTGATGGAAGTCCATAACCCAGGATATAAAGCACTATCAAAGGAAGCTGAAGGTGGGGCGACTCATTTATCTCACAATCACTGCGACCAGGATATTACCTATCTTTGTTGGCATGGTTGATACATTCATCGTGCACTACGTGCATCATATGCACATTGTCAAAAAGAATCTGCGTTATCTCAAAGGTTCATCGGTCGAGGAATTCTCATGAAGAACAATCGGTCTACTAATATTTCCATTATACGAGATCTCAGATTAGGGAATGAAGTCGATGAAAGAAAATCTCTGGCCCAGTTGTACATTTGTTGGTGGAAATCTCGTCTGGAAAACAGAAACAACAAGTTGTTGCTCGCTCAAGTGCGGCGGGAATATCGGGCAATGCGGTCACGGCGTGCGAATTAATATGGCTTAAAGGTTTTGCTCTACGACCTAGGCTTTCCTGATTACGCACCCATGTTTTCTTATGTGTGACAATGGTGACTATTCACATTAGCTGTTTAATCCTGTGCTCCACGAGAGAACCAAGCATATTGAGGTGGATTGCCATTTCATTCGGAATCAAGTTCAATCTCTCAGAAGTTATAATATTGTTTTACAAGTCATGATCAACTGCAGGATATTTTCACCAAACCAACATCCTCGGTTCATCTACATCTTCTTTTAAGCAAGCTTGGATTTACTAACCCACTAGATCGGCAGGGGGTGTTGAAATACATAAATAAATAGTGCATGGTACATCGGGATGATCTTTGCATGGTACATCGAAGGATGATACGCATGCACATCGAGATGGTTTGAATGATGTATCGGGTTGCTTTGTTGTCTCGTCGGGTTGAGCTCTCTGTCCCATTTGAACTTCTGTGTATGTAGCCTGCTGTGGGTGACATTTACTGCCCATGAGTGTTACTAGCATTGTGCCGATCCTTCCATGTTAAGGAAGATGGCGATTAATCAACGTGTATTGATATTGAGTATAATCTCCTTAATTTAAGGATTAGATTGAAGCATAGGTTTTACCGGTCACTAAGTACAGGTCGTGGGTTTACCGGTCAGCAGAAGTCATTACGTAAGCTTGGGTTGTCTCTTTCTTTCTATATGTAAAGCATACTTGTGTAAATTAATTAAGAAATACAAAATAATTTATTGTAGGGTACCTTCATAATAAAACAAACCCTCACAATTTAGCACTTCTAAGACTATTTGGGCTAAATTACCGGGGTGACTCAGTGCTCGCCAAGCATTGGATCTTTCGCACAGATCCCCCCTCTCTCCTCCCTCCTCCCTCCTTTTAACGGTGAGATTGGTGTAAGCATCCAATGCTTGTGAGCACCGTAGCCTACTCCAAGAATTACATCATGGAGTCTGAAAAATGAGAGGCAAATTTTTATAGTATCGTTTCCTGCTCAGCAATAAATGTATAACCATTAAAAAAAATATAAAGCAAGCACAAAATAATTTATAGATTCAAATTTTGAAGTTATTCGGTAGCTACTGATTGAACAGTTTTGCAAGCATTACAAATACAAAAACCCACAGCTGCAACCATGGAAAAGCGCATGGCTAGCTTACAAAAACGCATGCTTGCGCACAGTCCATGGAAAATTGCATATGGCTGCAACCTTACAGTCCTAAACCCTAAAAAAAACTTGAAATCAAACAAAAAAAACCTTGATTGGCATAAATTCCTTTTTCCTTTCTTTTGTTTCGCACACATACTTGCGCTAACAAAGTCCTTTGTTGCAATCAATACACTCCTAAACCCTAAAATTAAAAACTTGAAATCAAACAAAAAAACTTGCATAAATCGATTCATACCTTAGTTGGAGGATTAAAAACTTCAAAATCATCATCGATCGGTCAAAAAGAGCTTGTTTTTCTCTACGAGAGCGTCTTAGGGTTTTAGCCATAATGAAAGTGGGATAAAGCTTGCGTGATGGTTTGATTATCACCTCACTCTACGCCCAACTTAAACTTTAATTGTGAATTGTCTTTATTACCCTATTACATAATTATCATCGAGTACGAGATGAAATTAATAATAAAACTCAAATTTATTAATAAATCCACACGGGAAGCAAACGCAATATACAGAACAAACAAAATAAAAATTAACATATATAGCATAAACAGGTAGATGAACATAGGTCTACGGGGCCTACAGAGTGTGAAAATCACGGCCCAAATAATTTGGGTGGACTAAGTTTAGAGCTGCAGGCCCAAACAAAGAGAAAAATTAGACTGCAAGCCAAGTGGTAGACTTGGGCAGCAGGCCCAAATGGCTACAGGTAAATAGCAGTGGGCTAAAAAAAAATAAGGAAGGAAAGGCAGGCCCAACAGGGGCCTGGTTTGAAGTGGGCCGAGGGGGGGGGGGGGGGGGAGAAGCACGGGCAGCCCATGCAAGGGCTGTGTTGGGCCGAGAGGGGAGAGAGGCCCAAATGGGCCTCGGGTAGGCTCAACTGGAGCCGGGTATAGGTTGGCTCGGCTCCAAGTTTTTTATTTTTAAAAGAAAAATCGAAAAATCAGAAAAAAAAAAAAAAAAAAAACCTTAAATTTTCATTCGTTCACACAATCATCAATTCACTTAATATATAGCAGATATATTAAATTTAATGAGAACACAATATTTGCCGAAGATTATAATTCGTCAAAAAGCATAAAATTGGGTTCATGCATCATGGTGAAGGTTCATGCAATTAAGGCTAAAAAAATATCGAAATTGAGACCGTGTTTTAGAAGTACTTGGATTCTTGATGATGATGGTGGAACAATTTGTTTGCAAAGGAATGCCCTTCAAATTGCGTAGCGCAACGTCAGGAGTGTGCTGATAACGTGTTGTGGCCTATTTTATTGAAGGGTTTAAGAACAAGGAAAAGGATGGCCGGCGGCACAGAGAGAATTGAGAGAAATAGGGATGAGGAAAATTATGGTGTGTGATTTCCCTCATACTGGTGCCTTTATTTATAGTGAAACAAGTACAATCATAATAGGAATGTAACTTTAGGACATTCAGAATATCCCAATCCATATCTAACTAGGATTTACACAATCACATTTATCACATGTCAATATTATTCACAACAAATAAATCAACACAGTCACACCTAATAATCAAACCCTTACCATCTTTCTCCTACGTTTTATTTTGGCTAAACTGTAATACGCTCTTATAGAGAAAAACAAGCTCTTTTTAACTGATGGATGATGATTTTGACGTTTTGGATCTTCCAACTAAGGTATAAATTGCAAGTTTTTTTGTTTGATTTTAATTATTTTTGTTCAGGGTTTAGGAGTGTATTACCCCGCAAAAAAGGATTTTGTTAGCCCAAGTCTGTGCACGAAACAAAAGAAATAGAAAAGGGATTTATGGCCTAGCTTTTGCCGTGAGAAAGATGGGGAGTTGTAAAGGAAAAAAGGGTCTTTGATTGGTGGGATTTATGCTGAAATTAAGGTTGAAGTCAAGGGATTTTCCATGGAGTGCAGGATGGATTGCCAACTACCATGAATTGGGTTTAAATGGGTGTAAAGATAAATTTACATATTGAATTGGGTTTGTGAGAGTAGTTTAGGTAGTTTATTTGGGTTTAAAGAGATATTGATAGTTTAATTAAAAATAATATGGGTGTGGAGAGGAAGTTGGGTGTAGAGTGAGGTTATATGAATTCAAATAAACTTTTCCCATAATATATAGTCTTCTGATTTTTCTTTCTTCTTCAGTTGAATGCCCATTTTTGGAGGAAACATCAATGGAAAGAATTCACTGCTAGCGTGTCTCATTTTAATAATATAATCTCATGTACAAGTCTCTTTTTGCATGACATTACATTACTTGATTAGGACATTATTTTGATGGTGATTTCGTTACATATAAGTTGCTCTCACTTGACAATCAAATTTAAATATGTCATCAATAAATAAATAAATTACAACAACTTGAATCCTTCTCGTTGTTAAATTTTACCACTAAAATATTTGAAAATTTTAATACATTTGAGTTTTTTTTTCATTTGAATGTTTCTTTCTTTACGACAATTTTGAGGTTGCATGAAGAATTGTTCAAGGTTGTCCTTTTCCTGGTTCCAAAAATACACTTCTCATCCAGTTTATTCTTCTCTTTTCACTTAAAATATGGCCTATGGACCGACCAATTGTTTCCCAGTTGGTTAAAATTACGGGCAAGACCGTTTACTTCTGTCACAAAGTTTGTGAAGTTCTTCCATGGACTTTGTAAAAGCAGGTAGCTCAATGGTTTTTTAAAATGTGTTAACTCCATCTGCACTAGCTTACTCCATCTATAAAGAATGGGAACTAAGCTGACTAATATGGATTTGGTTTCAATCGTCTGTAAACTGATGGATCGAACTCGAGCCGCTGATCATGTGTTTCCCCTACTTGTGTTAATCCCTTTCTTTGTTATTGCAGCAGAGGCAAACATTCAGGATTGTAAGTTTTATTCAACTGCTATGTCCTTTATGTAACTGCTTCTTCTCCATCAAATAGGCAGAACTCATTAGCGGCATTCAAAAGTTTGTATCATAATTAGACTTATAGAGTAGTTTGTAACCATCCCTTGTGTGATGGTTACAAACTTATCGATATATAGTAGTTTTCAGTAGGGAAGTGATTTCCGCACTCCCCTTTTCTCTCGCTGCATTTCTCCCTTTTTTTCTATCCCTTAAATTGAATAAATCGAATGAAAATCAAGGGCAGAAATAAGGGAAGGAGTGCGGAAAATCACTACCCCTTTGAGTGATTTAGCAGAAGCTAACTGAGAGATATCACGTCAACTAGACATTAGCTAATGTAAAGTGATACTGTATCATCCCTTGCGAGCTAAAGCTAGCAACAGTCTATCTTGACTTTTGTAGTTTCTGATGATACTCAATGAAACTTAACAGTATGGTATAGTAGATAGATAGATCCATGAATGGCGGTTCGAGCATTAACTGTGTTAAAATTTTATGCATGCAGATGGTCCTATGAAGATTCTCATGGATGAATGGAGCATAAGACCTCCCAGTTGGGTGGGTTCAGATCCTTGTGGTGGTGGCAGATGGGAAGGTATTGAGTGCACCAATTCACGTGTAACCTCCATGTAAGCTCTTTGCCTGTTTCCACAATTTTCATTGCTCTTGGAAGTTGTTTTTCTTCCTTTTTCGAATAACAATTTGACGTTTTTGATTTCAGATCATTGGCAGATATGGGTTTGACAGGTTCGCTTCCCAGCGATATCGAGTTGTTTTCTGAGCTTGAGGTTCTGTAGGTCTTCTATCTGATTCTCCGCATTGCATTTTACATAGTTATGCTTCATTTTCAATAATGTGTGAACCGAAATCTACAAACTATCTTTCTTTCGAATTAATGAAATTGCTTTTAGCTTTACTAATCACTTCCTCCATTGCTTGATTCATTTCTTGGTTATATATATATCTCAATTAGTGTTATCTAACTCTTTCCTCACCCTTTTTTGTATAGGAATCTGTCTTTTAACAAGGGCCTGAAAGGACTGCTTCCGTCATCAATTGGAAAATTGACGAAACTAGTATACTTGTAAAAACAATTTTTCACTATAGTAATTGTTGATTTGGTATGTGATTTATCCGCCTAATTACCTTGTTGCTTTCTTCTTTACATGCCAGAAACCTGGTTGGTTGCAGTTTCTTCGGTCGAATTCCAGACACTATAGGATCTCTAGAGCAGCTCTCTTATCTGTAAGCCTTCCTTTCCCTCTCTCCCTTGATCATTCCAAACAAGGCGTTTAAACAGGCCGATATGCTATAACTCTGCAACTCTTCATTTACATCCTGCTGCAGATCTTTGAAAAACAATAGCTTCAGTGGCTGGATTCCGCCTTCCATTGGCAATCTAACCAATCTTTCCTTTCTGGACCTTTCTGACAACCAACTTCGGGGATCAATCCCAGTATCTAACAGGACTGCACCCGGCCTTGATATGTTACATAAGGCGAGGCACTTGTATGTCAATTCTAGTTAACTCTGAGCCAACTAATCTTTTGCTTACCTTGGTTTTATGCCCCTTTGATTCTTTTATACACTTCAAATACAGTCATTTTCAAAACAATCAGCTCTCGGATACAATTCCTCCTCGACTTTTCAGTGCACAGATGGTTCTGATACATGTGTAAGTTTTCTTCACCTGAAAATCTCAATTGGTAAGAGAAACACGTTACCTTATCTGCTTTGAGTACTTTTGTCTGTGCAGGATTTTTGACCAAAATAATCTAACTGGTGGCATTCCTTCCACACTCGGACTTGTGCAGACACTGCAGGCAGTGTGAGTGTCTATTTCATATCCACAAGAAGATTTATACCAAGATATTTCTAGGCTGTGGCTTGTTACGCTTGTATAGAGTTAGTTGTACTGAATATCTTGTTCTGGTACAGACGCCTTGACAGGAATTCTTTAAATGGGTCCGTCCCCTCAAGCCTCAACAATCTTACAAAATTGGCTGAACTGTAAGAAAACGGCATACCAGATAAAGAATTTGCACCTGTTCCGGGAAAGTTTAGAAGATATTGTTTGGATTTCACTTTACTAAAGAGAGACTAACGGTAACATATTTTCAGGCACTTGTCCAACAATCAGCTGACTGGCCCGGTGCCCAATCTTACTAGCTTGAATGGCCTCAACTATTTGTAAGTACAAATAAGATTACAGATTTTATAAATTCGATCGGCTAAAAATTGTTAGAATCATATGTATTCCATATCGTTGATCTGCAGAGATATGAGCAACAATACTTTTGATGAAGCAGATGTTCCTAATTGGTTTTCGACATTGCAGAATTTGACAACATTGTATGTTTCATTCCTCCTCAATATACGTACCTCTGTGTGTGTTTGTGTGTATCTGGATGCAGTTTGAGTTAGAGTATATGTTATTGCATTTGAAATATCATAGTAAGTGCTCCGAATTAATGTAGCTGTCAATCCTGTATGGCAGAATGATGGAGAACACGCAACTTCAGGGAGAAGTTCCTCCGGCCTTATTCAGCATTTCCAGTTTGGAGACGGTGTGAGTATCATACTGATCTCTAATATCACCACAACTAATGTAATGGATGGTTGTAAAGTGATTATTAATGTAACCTGTGACAGGCTACTGAGGAACAACAAGATCAACGGTTTATTGGATCTTGGAACCATTTCTAGCAACCGTTTGCAACTAATTGATCTGGAGAAGAACTTCATTACCGACCTTACACGAAGTGATGGAGGATCCAACTATACATTGATGTAAGCAATTGTTCTCGTACTTTGAAGATCAATGTCCAAATTGTTTGTCATACTAACAAGATTAATGGTCCGTTATCTTTTGCAGCCTCATTGATAATCCAATTTGTGAGGGAACAAACAAGGCAAATAACAGCTGCATTAATGTTTCTCCAACCAATTCCTCAATTTCGCCACCACCAAGTAACTGTACGGGAGTTGCTTGTAGTCCGGGGCAGGTTTCTTCCCCCAACTGTAAATGTGCATATCCCTACACAGGAACTCTAGTCTTCATATTTGTGTCTTTCTCCAACTTGGGAAACTTCAGTTATTACACAGCTCTTCAGGATTCTCTCCTAAAAACCCTTCAGTCCTATAACCTTCCTGTGGATTCAGTTGCTCTACGTAATCCTTCATGGGGCTCCTCTTATCACCTTGAACTCTACATAGAAATCTTCCCGGCTGGTCAAGACCGCTTCAACGAAACAGGATCTTCAGCCATTGCGTCCGTGATTAGCAACCAGACTCTGGCGGGTGCGCGTCCAAGTTATTTTGGACCCTTCTCTTGTTTTTTCCCTTATGACAACTCGAACTCGGGAGGTAAGTCTGAAAGTCACTGTGAACTTAGAAATACTAGTTGCAGTTATGCTTTAAAAGCTGGCAATGTTAACTCGATCTTGTAACTGACGACATGTCTCTCTTTCCATTTCTCATGATTTCGAGGTGCGCTGCAGGATCAAACAAGGGCTTGATAATTGGTGCAGCAGTTGGTGGATCTGTGCTTGTGTTATTGTTAGCCCTTCTAGGGTTTTATGCTCTCCGCCAAAAGAGGCGAGCAAATGATCCAAGGAGCAAGTCAATCCCGTTGGTAAGATGTTGTTCATCGATAACTCAAAAGGCGGCAAAGAAAAATTTATAACAGACTCAACACATTGTTTTTGTGTGGACGAATGCTGCAGACCGGGACTTCAAATAGCAGTGCTAGTGCACCGGACCTAAAAGGAGCAAGGTTGTTCTCTTTTGAAGAGCTTAGGAAATACAGCAACAGTTTTTCAGACGCTAATGATGTTGGATCTGGTGGTTATGGAAAGGTTTACTCCTAAGTCCTAGATAGTTACAAAATGTATAGCGTGGTAAATTACAAAAATATTGCTAGACAGTTACAAGATGATATAATTTGGTAAAATTTTACAGGTGTATCGAGGAATTCTTCCGACAGGCCAAATGGTTGCGATTAAAAGAGCTAAAAGAGAATCTATGCAGGGAGGGCCTGAGTTCAAAGCTGAGGTTGAGCTTCTATCAAGAGTACACCATAAGAATCTTGTAAGCCTCGTTGGTTTTTGTTTGGAGCAAGGTGAACAAATCTTGGTATACGAGTATGTTCCGAATGGCGATTTACTGGAAAGTCTTTCAGGTATTCCATTCATTTCTTCACCTTCAAATCTAAATTTTAGGACCTCGAAGCTTCAATTATTTCGTTCGATCAACTAGAGAATTGTGTATCCAGGGAAGTCAGGAATCAGGCTGGACTGGATGAGGAGACTTCAAGTAATTCTTGGTGCAGCAAGAGGTCTGGCCTATCTTCATGAACACGCAAACCCTCCCATTATACACCGTGACATTAAATCAAACAACATACTGCTCGATAAAGATTTAACAGCAAAAGTTGCTGATTTCGGTCTCTCCAAGTCTATGTCTGACAGTGGAACAGATCACGTAACTACTCAAGTTAAAGGAACAATAGTAAGTTAAAAAACTTCTCAACTCCTCGAGTAGAAGTATCGCATCTTTTTGCAGAATGTCACGATGTCATCCTAAATTATAACTCTGAATCGATTATCTTTGCTGGTGTAGGGCTACTTGGATCCTGAGTATTACATGACTCAACAGTTGACAGAGAAGAGTGACGTTTATAGCTTCGGCGTGGTAATGTTGGAGCTGATAACTGCTAGAAGGCCAATAGAGCATGGGAAGTATATAGTGAGAGTGGTGCAGATGGCAATGGATAAGACAAAAGCTCTGTACAACCTTCATCAAGTTCTTGACCCGGCTATTGGTTCGGGAACAGAGCTGAAAGGTTTGGAAATTTTCGTTGATTTGGCAATGTTGTGCGTAGAAGAATCGCAGGATAAACGGCCTAAAATGGGGGGAGTGGTGAAAGAGATCGAGAACATAATGCAGCTTGCTGCTTTGAACACCGGTGATCAATCAACGTCCAGTTCACCAAGTTATGGCGACACGAGTAGGGATGATTTGCTGCCGTCCTCAAGGCGGTGATGTCCTTGATATACATTCCAAATGTTGAACTTCGTAGAATGTGGATGTCTTGTGATTATAATTATTTGAATGTCTTGTAGCCTTGGAAAAATATAGCAAAAACATGATACACATCTTACCTTATATGTACCAAGATATTATTAATCGGTTTATTTTTGCGCTCTCTTGCAGAAGTCAGTATATCATTTCATGTTTCTACTCTCTTGTAGACGTAGGTTAGGTCAGTTGGTCAATGCAACGTACTTGCCCCCTTGTCATCTTATTTTCCAAATTACTCTACACCCTCGATGAAAAAGAACCAGGCTAAAACGTCACACTAGATGAAGGGTAACATAGTTACTAAGGAGTGTTCACTTGTACGCATAAGGGGCTGCACATAAGATTGCGCAGCTCGACTCTTATTTGCCGTTGGACCAATTGCCAAAGTCGACTCTTATTTGTAGCTCGACTCTTACTTGCAAAACCCGCATTCAAATACGATTGAGGAAAATAGAATCTAAATTCAGGTAGTGAACAATATTTCTGCATTCAAGTGTGATTAAGTTACAACAGATTTTGAGACCATGATCATATGTTGCACATAGACTTAAATGGGAAAGGCATTCTACAGACAACCACTTCAACTCCAAATCTTATTAAGATAATGTTCCGCTTGCACTTTGCAATTCGTTGTCATGCCTTCCTTTCTCGCTAAGAGGTAAGTCATAAAACTCTGACAAATAAGCCAAAGCCTCTGAGTTACTATCACAAACCTTCCAAAGAGATGCAAGCTCTCCCTTGGAGAGGGTACCCCATTTCTGGCAATCATCAAGGAAGTCTAGCAGCTTTGAATAGAACGAGTCATAGTTCATCAACAAGAACGGAACTGGAAGCTCTGACCCGATTCGTTCTAGCTGAATTAGTGCTAATATCTCAAAAACTTCATCTAGAGTGCCAATCCCACCAGGGAGCGCAACAACAGCAGTCCGATCAGAACTACTGCTTCTGACTGCCGCATCTACCAACCCATGCTTCCTAGCAGAGAAAAACCTGCAAGTATAAAGCAAATATGCAATTTGGCAGTAGTTTCAAAAGGCACTTGTAAGTTCTCTAAGAGATAATTATATCTTTCCTGCATGTAAGATACACTTCTGATGGTAGGTAGGGATGATAATTTGACACTGTCCATTCGCCAGCTTCTTTACCAATCTTAAATCCACCAACTGATTTTCCTGCTTGCAAAGCACCTTTAGTAGCAGCATCCATTAGCCCCGGACCAGCCCCCGTCCATGAAGTACATTCCAAAAGATTTGCAATCTGCCCATAAGATGTGTTGAAAAACAAATTTATTGGAGTAGACTATTGTACATTTTAAATTCCATATTGGATTTGATGGTTTAAAGCTAAGGTTCCTGTCCTGCAATTTGTTGCCTTAAAGTTCATGTTATTCATGCATACTTTTTACATGAAGAGGTGGTTTGTAGGGAAAGCGAGGTAGGAAAAAGTGACTCACTTCTCTACCTAACTCCAGCGTTTTCGAATAATGTGAATGATCAGGTCCCATCCTTGAAGAACCCAAATACACGACTCCTCTCCCAAGTCTGTGTATCAGTTCATAACATCGTTCTATCTCTTTCCTGACCTTTCAACAATAAACCAAATATTAGGAAATAAGCTCTTCAAAAAATTTCAATTCAGTCAGTCAATAAAGCTTATAACCAGTTCTGTTTAAACAAGCAATAACAGTAAAGCGCGAGACACCTGGGATAAGATATCGTCTGGTAACAAAAGAACGGCTTCGCATGCTATGCTAAAATTTGTTATATAAAAGATCAGTTTGCAATACTGATCCTATTCCTCTCCCAAGTGTATCAGTAAATGCAAAAACATTGTTCCATCTCTTTCCTCCCCTTTCAACAACAACAAACCAAATGCTAGAAAATGAACCCTTCAAGTTTGCAATATATTCTCAGTGAGCATATAAAGCTTACAACCCAGTAATTATTTGGTTGAAACAACGCAATCATAGTACGAAATACTGCTGGAACAAAGACAATGCCTGTCTGCACGAAACTAGTAATAAAGCAGGGCTCAACACGGTACTAAAACAACCTATAAAATATCAAATTCTTAAACTTAATGAGAATTTGAGTGACAATAACTTGCTAACAACAGAATTGTTGCCGATATTTTCGGATACACTCAAGAGCTCAGTTGAAATTGTATTGAATTCCGGGTGTAATCTATGTCCAGAAAAAACATTCGACCGTTTACTAATGCATTTACAGGAAACTCACTACAATTTACAATTGAACTATTTTTCTCCCATCTAACTTCAAATTTTCGTATAAAATGCTTACCAAGATTTGTCCAAAAAAATCTACAAACACACCACTTTACTACTTCTGTTGTATAATTCATAATCCGGAAGCAAAAAATCAAACAACAAATATTAGTACAAATGATTGGGATCAGAACAACATACCTCGTTTGGGCTTGTTCTCTCATCAAAGTCAACTAATTCAGACTTGCTCGACTTGATTCTTCCATGGTAGGTCCTCGACCTTGAGAGCTCGAAACTAATGGTGGGTCTCTCTCTTTCCCTGAAAGATTGAATCTTCAAACTCCGTTCGTAAGAATTTCGTACTAAAATATGAGAACTCATTGAACCCAACACAGAAAACCCCATTCTCAAATCTTCCAAATGGGTTGAAGATTGATTTGATGGATGATATTTGGCCCGATTCAATGTGGGTTATGCGGTATTAACTCAAATTATCAGTATTTCAATACAGAAAATTGGTAGAAAGAACAAATGTATATGCTCTCACAGTCTGCATATGCTGTATTTCGAGAGAGGTGAGGGGAATAGGATTCAACTTCCAACAGTGTAACTTGCTTCCATATATACAAGAAAGCAAGTGCGCACGGACCTCTTGGCGGAACCATTATTAATTTTCATTTTTGTGTTAGAAATGTGCGCTACCATGTTTTTTATTTTGTTTTTTGTGTTAGATATAGCGATTAAATAGAGGGAGGATTCCCCGTTAGGACCAAAAGTTGATTTTATTGCCTGAAAAGTCAATTTCAATGTAAAATTATTATAATAGACAAAGTTTTTTTCTTTTATTTACTCTTCTGCCATTTCTTCCTGTATAATGGGGGTCGTACAATGATGCTTACATTTTTGTTTGATACTTGAATTATTGTTCATAGTTTTGTATTATGCTACTTTGAAATATTCTCTTCTGTATTATTGTTCATCTTTTGCTTATCTGCTGCCATGTGTTCTATGCTTCCATCATGTTGTCCATATTATGCAGCTCTTTGTTCTAATTGTTCCAGAAATCTTCGTCTCCTTGTTCTAATTCTTCTTGCCTGTCATGATCATCTTTTATTCTCAAATATGTTACTTCAGCTTCTCCTATTGGATATTGTGGTTTCCAGTAGGGTTGATGGCCGATTTTTGTTATGCTATAAATGTACATCTCATTGTCTTCTGCTACTAATGACACATCATAATTAAAATCTTCTAATTCTTCTAATGCTAGTATATGATTTCCTCGGTATCTTTGAATATGTTGTTTCGTAGGAGTCCATCTGTAGTGTGATATAGGATATAATCTGAAAGATTCACTGGTAATCCTGGCTATATGTCTTGCCTTTTCCTTATGCATATGCTTGTACCATTCTGGAGGACTATTGATGAAACTTATGCAAATCTGCTTCCACATATCTAAAGGATCTTCTGCTACTTTCTTAAGTTTGGGTGGCAATGTCTCTAATTGTGAACTATGATTAATATAAGCTTTTTCAAGATAACCAAACTCTAATAATAAAGATGGTGTGACTTCTACTACATTCTGTTGTACCTTATGCTCATAACTAAAATGTCAATTTTGAAAATCTACCATATTAACCCTAACTAATGCTATGCTCACTTCTGGTTCACAATTACAAATTTATGTGCTACTTCAAACACATGATGGATATATCTTTGTAGTAACATCCATCCCTGATTTTGCAATTGTAGTTGCAGTTCTTGTATAGACTGTGAACCACTGCCTAAAATCTCATAATGCATGTCTATAGGTAACACTCTTAATTTTGCTCTTAAGATTTCTTCTAACAACATTTCATCAGTTATTATTTTTAGTGGTATAGCACTAATAAAATGCTCAAACTCTTCTTCTACTGAAAGTCTGAAATATCTCTATGTTGTATTATGTTATTTTCTACTTCTTCAGTCTCCAGTTGCTTCATACTAGTATCTTCTATGAGCTCAATAGTAATTTGACACACCCCGCCCTCGAAATCCACGTGGACACCTAGATTGGGGCGTGCTGGCCGACACTTGTAAGTGACGAAGCCATAATAATCATGACAACACTTGTTTAAAATAAACTCAATAATAATTAAGTTCAACATGCACAAGGTTCAGAGCGTTTAAGAGTAAGCAACAGATTAAAAGTCTAAAATCAATCTCTTAAAATCTTATCCACAACATGGATGAATATTATTAAGAAACTGAAAGAAAGATAAATCCCTACATTGTCGGGAAGAGTTCAGAGCTGCCAGTCAAATGCCTCGATGTCACCTGATGCACCGCTACTAAGTCCTAAAGGGGGCGCAAAACAAAAAGTGTGAGTGGACGAAAAAAAATAAAGTTTTCTAAACCCTTTTCTCTTTTCAACATATTAACTCCCTGTTTGAAAATCAGTATAGGTGTAAAATCATACTACCATAGTATATGTCAAATCATACTTTATATGTATAACTGAAAAGTAGATCTCAAAGTATAATCCGTAAAGAACCATTTATATTTCCAAAAGTCATACCTCAAAATAGATCCATAAGTATAATAAAAAAAAACCAACACAGGGTATATGTGCAATCACCCATGTACGTGTTGAGGAACCTCATCCCAATCTTCGTACAAGCACTTTACGTTATCATTCCATTTGTACTCCTAGTACCACACACTGATGTGTTCTAGAATGGATCTCACCTTTAACCTTGCAAAAATATCATCGTTAGTATTGGTAAGCAAGGATCGTTCAATCCAAGGAATTGTAGGGTATCCTAAACTTTTAAAGTAAAATACTAAATAGGGGGTTTTAAGATTGATTTTCTAAACTACTTTGAAACAAAACAAAAATTTCACAATGTACATATTTACAATGATCGATTCTCTACACATTTAGCCATCCAAACAAATTGCAAATACTTAATAGATTCGAATTTAAACTCATCATGCAATACTATACTCTCTAACAAGTTATCTTAAAAACGACTATGATTAAAGCCTTAGAGGACATTTGATCATGCAAGATTCTCAAAACACATTTAAGCGCAGATTAGGTCTTTACTTAAAATCTATGTGATTAAACTTCAAATAATTACTTAGGGCAAAATCTAAAGATAATCACATAATTTGCACACATCTTTCATAGGAACATGGAGAAAAAGACATTAAAGCATACCAATAGCTTCCATGCTAATTTTCAGTTTCTAACCATTAAACATAGTTTTTACCACTTGTGAAATCAATTTCTATCTAGTATACTTAGGGCATGCTTGATTAGCTACTGATTCTTGGTTGATTAAACTAACATATTTAGACAAACTTAGGGCCCGTTTAACATGTTAATTACAAAGCACAAACTGAAAATTATTTAATCTAACAAGTATGGAGTAAAGCAACATGAATCACAGAATAAATTTCGAATTAGAAAACTACAAGCAATCTGTAAATTCTGAATTATACATGAAATATAATCTGAAAATTTCACTTCTCCAAATAAACAATTCAATCCTCCAAACAAATAAAATAAAAGTTGATTTATAAGCATCCGTAGACAAAATAGAAACTGAGTAATTCGAGAGAGCCATAGAGTTACACTTTGTAGTTTTTCCTTAGAGAAGCAGCAACAAGGTAATGGACTTGACTCTTCTTGTGATGGTGGAAATTCCTAGGCTTAGAGTTTCGGAGCTTGAAAGATAGGGAAGTGATGGAGGTTTCAGCCTTGTGATAGTGGAAGAATGAGGGTGTATGTTTGGCAAAGCTTTGGCTAGTTATGTGTGTAAAAATCTCGACCCCTTATCTGAAGCAATTGCCTAGCTTTATATAGAGGTGAGGGTTGATCCTTGCGTTGCTCACAGCCCTCGGATTGAGATGAAATAAATGGAGAAGATTGAATTTGAGAGGCATAGATAAGGATCAGATTTCACTTTATCTTTGTGTTGCACGGCTGGATAAGAGAGAAGAAGATTTCCAAGGCAATGAGTCTTCCCTTGTAGCTACAATTAGGTCTAGGTTCATCCCATGTATTTTCTGATTTTTAATCCTAGATAAATGCAGCCCTTTATCCTTTAATTTCTGAAGATTTAGCCATGAGATATTCCAAAGCTTATCTCCTCGTTTCCCTCTAAAATGCACGGCATGGACTAGCTTCTTTTCCTCAATTCCAGTCGTGGCCTCCTTCTATCTAGGAGTCCTTGTTGTCGTTCCCTTTCTTCACTTTTTAGATCATCATCAACTCCCAAAGAGTTAAACAGTTGTCCCGTTTTCTTCCTTAAATCCCAATCCGACTAGGACTCTTCTTCCTGTTTCGACCTTCCGTTACTAAAACAACGATAACTTTTTCTAGAAGAATCAGAATCGTGATCTGTAAAATCCTGTGGAAACTAAACATCCAGAGCTTTCCAACCATATATGGCTTGACACGTAGTTCATTCTGAGGAAATCTGGGTGCTCTGATGAAGTTTGCAGTTATGCGTAGCACTGCCCAAATTCCACTCGGATTCCACTTTCTTGCAATCTGCTTGTACTTCTATCTTCACTCTTTAGCACAATCCTAGCCTCGTATGAACTTCAAACACGTCCAGCCATCATGTTCCAAACATGTGCTATCCATTCCAAACCCAAAACTGCTATAAAGTGCTCCAAAAGGCCCGTTCTCGCCAACTTTGTTACTTGGACCTACAAATACACGAAAATAACTTAAAACACTCTAATAAACAGAAACTAGCTAAATAAATGCAAGGAAATAAGCTAACAAAGTCGCATAAATGGATACCGAGATTGGGGCATGCTGGCCGGCACTTGTAAGTGACGAAGCCATAATAATCATGACAACACTTGTTCAAAATAAACTCAATAATAATTAAGTTCAACATGCACAAGGTTCAGAGCGTTTAAGAGTAAGCAACGGATTAAAAGTCTAAAATCAATCTCTTAAAATCTTATCCACAACACGGATGAATATTATTAAGAAACTGAAAGAAAGATAAATCTCTACATTGTCGGGAAGAGCTGCCAGTCAAATGCCTCGATGTCACCTGATGCATCGCTACTAAGTTCTGAAGGGGGCGCAAAACAAAAAGTGTGAGTGGAGGAAAAAAAATAAAGTTTTCTAAACCCTTTTCTCTTTTCAACATATTAACTCCCTGTTTGAAAATCAGTATAGGTGTAAAATCATACTACCATAGTCTATGTCAAATCATACTTTATATGTATAACTGAAAAGTAGATCTCAAAGTATAATCCGTAAAGAACCATTTATATTTCCAAAAGTCATACCTCAAAATAGATCCATAAGTATAATAAAGAAAACCAACACAGGGTATATGTGCAATCACCCATGTACGTGTTGAGGAACCTCGTCCCAATCCCCGTACAAGCATTTTACGTTATCATTCCATTTGTACTCCTAGTACCACACACATGTAAGCACTTACGCTATCAGTGCGTCACACCCGAGTCCTTACATTGTGGGGCTTTCCCCCAATAATAAACATAAACGTAAGACAAGCTTGCACTAAGGTATTTACCGGACAATACCCCTGGAGTACAGTGCGTGTGACCCAAACATGTGAGACTTGTCATACGGCTGTGAGACGGTACTACAACGTAGTGAAAGCATACCAAGTGTGTTTGAAAACATACATATATACATCATGTGTATAAATAAAGAATAACTTAGACTTCGTAATTTCACATTTTATTCAAACGTTGCATAAGTAGAACAAATATCAATATCCTTATGCATATCCAAAACCATGTTCCAAAACTATTTCATAATATATGTAATCATGCTTCAAAAATCATTTAAAACATGTATATATATCAATACCATAAATATTTCAAAGCATAAAAACCATTTATTAAAACCAAAAGTCCACTCACAAGTACTAGGGAGTATAATCCTCCTCGGTGTTGCGTTCCTCGAAGCGCCTAGTCGTAGGATGACCTATTTAATATTAGGGAACAATATTAAAAACATCCCTAAAATGAATAATAATAACCCTTAATAAAAAGAATATAAAAATAATATTATTTTAGTGAAAACGGGCTCGAAAAATGATTTCAGGGACCCGAAAACCTTCTCGCCGCGGTGCACCGCTGCCAGCGCCGCCGCACGCGCCACCACGCGCGGGCACGCGCCTGCACGCGATGCTGTCGTCATTGCCGTTAACTTTAACAACATTCCATTAAAGTTAACGGAATTCCTAACGGTGCCGTTAAACTTGACGGCATCTGTTAAGGTTAACGGAATATACCTGAACTGACAGAATATGCTGATGCCGTCAGAAATATTCTATTATCGTGACGGAATATTCCTTCTCCTTCAACCTCTCGTCGCCGCTGCCTGCCGCCGTCCGGTTTGCCGGAGTCTGGAAAAATATGCCAAAATTGTCCAAAAATTTCAAAAATTCATATCTTCCTTGTTTCTCAACCAAATTTGACGATCCATATATCAATTTGAAGGTATCAAAGAGTAGAATATTTTCATACCAAATTGGGGCTGGAAAAATGGTCGGAAGTGGCCTGAAATTGGCCGGTAATTCTCAGACAAGCCCTAAATCCGTTCTACTCCAAAACTGCACCAAAAATTACGTTCTTTATATGAAATTGAACCTACCCAATGTGGTAAAACCAATGGAAATGGTTTCGAGGCTTACCTAGGCTGGGGTTGTAAGAAAGTTCGATGGATAGTTTGTCGTTTCCGTTCCGATATCGGTTTGGTCGATTTGGTTCGAGTTTAAGAATTCTGAAATCATAGTCTTGTCGAGAACGATGAGACGATCGTAATGGCTATGGTCTTGAGTGGTGTTTCGACGGTTTTGTGATAAATCCAATTCTAGGGTTTTTGTGTGTGTGTTTGTATGTTTGGCCGAGGGTGAGAGAGTGGGAGGGAGAGGGAGAGAGAGAGTGAGGTCGGGGAGAGAGAGAGGGACAGCTGCACATCAGCTAGGTCAAAACCCAATAAAACCTAATTAACTTACGGGCATAAAATTACTAAAATGCCTCTGAACTTTAAGGTTCTGTAAAATATTCATTTCAACTCCAAATTGAGTTCCGCTTGCGTCCACGTGTTCATATCGACGAGTACTACTTGAATATGTAAAGAAAGATTTCCACATGTTGTTTCAAAAAAATTCAACAAAAGTCAACATTTGTTCGCTAGGGGTATTTTGGTAATTTTACATGAAATTTTGGGACGGGTTGTAACATAATTTCTCTATTCTTTATGGGTTCATTAGCCTCTTGTTCAACAACTTTTTTGTTGATGGGTTTATTAACCACTTTTTCTTTATTTTTATGCTGATCAAACTCTACACCAATCTTAAGTTCTTGTTTTAAAGTATCACTAGTCTTTTGTTGCATTCTAAGTGTCTGTAGTTCTTAGTATACTTTAGTAAACTGTGATGCTAGTGCATCATGATCTCATGAAATTGCTTCTAAGCTGCTTTGTAGTGAATGGATGTGATGCTAGCTTTGGTGGAAATTGAAATTAAATGCATCAAATTCTTGCTCTAAGGCCCTAATAATTTTTTCATGTCATAACCTCATGTTTGGTTGTTTTATTTCGATATTCCAGAAATTGTATAGGAGTACTTGTTGCCTATTAGTGAGTCCTGACACTCTTGGTCTGTATCTCAGAGTGGGAATTTTGACTCCTTCCACTATAGTACCATTAAAGTTGAGAGTGGGTACTAGTGGTGATGCTGGTCTATTCATGTTATTCTGAAATCTATTGAATGGTGGAGGTTCATGGTGCATCATTATGCTATTGAAAGGTGCTATGCTGCTTTGTTGTCTTTTGCTACCTCAAAGCTGATACTTTCTGATATTCCATCATGTTCAATGAATAAGTCTTGATAAGATATCAACTAATGTATTATCACTACCTTTAATATGTTCAAAAATTGGTTTAAAACCATTTTCTGTAATTGAATCAACAAAATTAACCCATCTTCGGGCTGCTTGTTTATTAGCATGAATTTTATTATAATGAGAAACTATATTGTGACAGTCAGTCCTAATTGTAAATACTTCATTGTGTAAAAACAAAGAAAATACTTCTAGTGAATTAATTATTTCTAAAATCTCTAAATTTGTTGCTGGTAATCTAGATTGTATGTCATTAAATTTTCTTGATGCATATCTATAAACTTGTTCATCAGACTTTGGTAATTCCTTATGCTTTTTCTGGTATAGTATTCTTGCTCATCCTAATGATGATGCATCTGTTTCAACTATTTTATAACTATTATCTAATGGCAAAGTTAATGGTTTAAGATTTGTAATTTCTTGCTTGATATTTTGAACTAGTTTAATATTTCCACTATTGAAATACTTTTGTCCTGTTTTGCTAGTTTTACTATGTAATATTGCTATTTTTCTTCCTAAATCAGGAATAAAATTCCTTGCATAATTTAATAATCCTAAAAATGCTTGTAATTATTTTTTATCTTCTAATTTGTCTGGAAATTCTAATACTTACTTAGCTATATGATCTTGTGATTGTATTGTTCCTGACTTTATATCCATTCCTAAAAATTCTATATCTTGTTTTTCTAATGCTATTTTATTTTTACTAATCACAATACCATTATTAATAAATTCTTGTAAGACTATCTCTAAATGATTTCTATGTTCATTCATATTTTTACTATGTACTAAGATATCATCTACATATACACTAACAAAACTATCATATTTCTTAAAAATTTGATCCATCTTTCTTTGAAAGATCGATGGTGCATTTTTCAATCCAAATGGCATGACAAGCCATTCAAAATGTCCTTATGGACAAGTGAATGTTGTCCACTCAATTGATTCTTCTGCTAATCTTATTTGCCAAAATCCTGATTTACAATCAAACTTACTAAAATATTTACTTTCATGAATCTTGTTTATAAGCTCATCTTTATTTGGTAATTTGTAGCTATCTTCATATGTATTATCATTTAATTATTTATAATTATATACTATTCTAGCCTTTCCTCTTATCAACTCTGAATGTTTTCTCACTATGAAGGCTGCTAATCTATGTCTAGACTTAGAAGGTCTAATTACCTTTAAACTTAAAAGCTCTTTTATTTGTTGCTCAAACTCTTGCTTATCAAGTAAACTATAAGGCATGTCTGCCGTCTTAATTGTTAAGTCTGGATTAATTATATTTAATTTTGCTAATATTTTATTTTTACTCCAATGTAATTGAGGGTCTTCTCCTATAATTTTAGTTTGTTCTGCTAATTGTAACAACTCTTCTAAACTCTTTGGTCTATCTAATTGTAATATCTCTACTGGGGTTATCTCTTCTATGACTGGATATTCATGCTCAAATATTTCCTCATCAAAATCTTCTATACTATTATGCTGTTAATTTTTATTCAAATTTTCTAAATGATAATGATCTTGACTATTAGATTCTTCTATACTTATGCTTTTATATGCCTCTGAAGTATTACTTTGGCCAGTTATAGTTATACCTCTCTTAAAAAATGGTATTGCTGGATTCATAAACAAAAAACCTTGTATACTTTTCAAACTGTGTTATTCTTACTGGTTTCACTAATTTTTTACTATATTTTTCTAGTACTAACTCTTCTCTTATGACGCTCTTGGTGCTTCCTGTATCTATCATTGCTATTGTTTGGATTTTATAATGTTTTGCTAATTCTATTTCACAATTTATAGTGATCAAAAAACTATTTTTTGGCTTCTCTATATCATGAACACTATTGCCTAATATTTCAATATTTTCTAGTGATTATGCTGAATTAATTTCTAATAACCTATTATTATAACAAGGTTTACACAATATAGAGTATATATTGTAATATTTTTCTGCTACTAACTTACTACACTTATGACATTTTTCTGGCCAACTTAAATTAACATATTTAAACCCTTCTTCGTGTTCTTCTTCTATAAATGCACACATATATTCATCTCACTATCTGAATTACTAAAGTACTCTGAATATGAATCTATCATATTAATACTTTTTACACTATAAATACTCTCATTATCACTTAAATCATCTAAGCTATAAACTGATTGTATATCTTCATCTTCTTCTAATTTGAATAATTCCATGAAATATACTTTTTCTCTTGGTTGTTTACCTAATTTTGGACATTTGGGTCTAATATGTCCCATTTCTCCACATAAATAACATTTACAATTACTCTTATCTTTGGGTGCTTTCTATCTTCTAATCCGATGTCTACTATTTCTTTTCCTAAATTGTTTGGGAATATATTTACGTTTTCTAAATGTTCTGGAAGGTCTTATGCTAAATTTTTTATTTTTTTATAGGGTTTATATGACTTATATTTTTTCTTATAAATTTTCTTTTGACAACCATATTGTTGTGGTAAGTCTATATTTTTACAATTCATATAAAATTGTTTCATAATCTGTCTTTTTGCTTTTATTTGGCTACATTCTTGCCTAAGTATATCATATACATGTTGAATTCTAGGTCCTATTGCAATATTATTTTTCTTTGGATGATTTTGCCATTCATTCAAAAAAATTTCACCTATTGGTCCTTTTATCTTAGTCATGTATGTATCTAGTAAATTAATGTCACTAATTCCACCTGTTCTTCCTAAATATTTAAAGAAATCTGGTGTATAATCTGCTATATACTGTAAATCACAAATATGTAATTGTTCTAATTTTCTAATAACTTTTATTTGCTCTTGCTGACTCCTTCTATCTAATCTATTATGATCTAAAAAATTTTGTTTAATTAAATTAATAAAACCATCTATATTAAAGCTTGTTTTTGCTAACTGATGTTTTTCTAGATCTAGTACTTTCCATGATTGAAAATAATAAAAAACTAAGCCATCTAAGGTATGCTCAAACTAATCTAACATGTTTTGTGTATTACTAAAATCTATAAAATCTAATGTAAATGCTGCATGCACACAACTTCTCTCTCATCTCTCTATTGTTTTTTCCCAATCTTGTGGATCTATATTATCTAAATTTAATATATTTCCTGCAATATTAATATGCTCAAGTCCTCTCATGAATGATATCCTATTTTTCTTAGGTGGTCTAAACAAATTTTCATTCATATAATCTACTCCTCTTGGTTCAGTATATTGCTCACCTGTTTGTCACAAAATTTGTTGATCTGTTCTAGCTGTATATCTTGGACTAGTACCTACTCCTGATGCAGATGCTCCAGTATCTTCTGTTGGGTTACATTCAATTTTTAATTTTAATAAATTATTATATTCTTTTACTCCTAAAATATGTTCTACATTTATATCCAAAATTAATTTTTTCATTTCTTCATCTGAAATCTTATGCAATTCTAAATCATATGTTTTATACTTTTCTAAATATTGTTCTTAATCTAAATTATCAATATTTTCTATGAGTTTATCTACAATATGATCAAAATTTTGCTCAACTAAATTAATATTTAGATTATCAAAAGCAATACGAACACTCTCACGAATGCTCTCAATTTCACTCTCATCATCTTCTAAGTTATCTAGTTGCTTATAATTACTAAATCTAATTGTTGCTTCTCCTGCATTAGTTTCATAAATTTGTGCATGATTTGGTTGTCTATTTTTTGCTACTTGTAAATTTGGTAATGTCCATTGGGTTCCTTCTAAGAAGCTATTGTCTACAGGTTTTGCTTCTATCATATTCACATGCTTACTTCCAAATGTTTGAACTAAATTTTGAAACTCTAAATTAAACTTATGATTATATTTATCAGACACTTTTTCTATATACATTAGGCTAATACACAAATTTTTATATTCTCCTTTCATGTTATAATTTTTTGTTCTTATACTAACTTTAATATATTTACTAAATTTTTTAATATTCATAACATAATTTGGAATACAACCTATGACTGCTAAATTTGAACTTAAATCAACTTCAGATGTTGTTATTGATGCTTGTTGGTGATTATCCCATCTATCATCATATATGTACACTAATGCTCTAGTCAAACCTGCTATACCAATCATAATTGTGCCTATATGAATTTGACTAAACTGTGATTTTTTTTTTATCTGATTAACTGCTTCATTACTAAGTAAATTGAGTGTGACTTCTTTATCAATACAACTAACTTCATGTTGACTCATACTACTTACAATTTTATTTCTATTTCCAAATAAACCTAATTGATACAAACTATATTTATTTTTTTGGGTTCTCTCAAATAATTTTCTAATAAATTCTTGTACTTTTTCTTCAATAGGATAAATATTTTCTGCTTTGACTATTTCTTTTCCTTTTCTCCTGAAGAGTTCCATTTTCTATTATCAAAGGGGTTGATCTTAGGTTTTCTGATATGATTATTTGTGGTCAAAGTTAATTTTTTTAATTTTTGTAATAAAGATGGTGGAAGTGATGAAGGTGTATTATGTATAATTTTATTGATTTATACTATTTGTTCTTCAATTCGATTTAATTTCTCAGATAAATTTAAAACTAATTGAATAATTAGATTATTTTGTCTAATTGGAATATTACTACTAAGTACTTGTCGTGAAAAATCTGTTAAACCAACTGGTTCTTTATCTGACTTACTAACTTCTTATAAAGCTTGAATATATTTTTTTATTAGTTCGAGAATCGGTCATCAAACTAATAATCTATCTATTTTATTATGCAACTTATCTACTTGCTCAATTAATTTTTTTTGTACTAATTGAATCTTTTGAACTTCTAATTTTAATTGCTCAATTATCTCTAATGATTTAATTTCTACTTGCTTAGGCTTACTTTCTATTAGCTCAATAAGTTTTTTTATATCTCTTTGCTTGGAAATCTCTGAATATTTTTATTATTATCTTCTAGTTGAGATGTAATATAATCTAAATTTTGTCTAATAGTTTTAATTGATTTTTTCTGAAAATAATCTAATAACTGATTTAATAAATTATTACGCTTATTATTTTCTAATTTTATATTTTTTGCTTGACTAATAATAAGATCTACAATACTATTTGTGACACATCCCGACCCGGATGTACACGTGGACACCCAAAAGTTGAGTGTGCTGGCCGACACCACGTAGGGTGACGAAAGCCAATTGAAAGAAATAAGAATAAATTGAATAAATTAAGATCAATGTGTACGCAAAGGTACGGGCGGAAGAATTTAAATAAACACTGTTGTACATGGTATAGAATACGAAGTATTACAATACCAAATAATTTGAACCTTCGTCATACCACCGCCTCGAACGCCGACCGCTTCAGCCACTAAACCTGGAGGGGCGCAAAAACAAAAGGGTGAGTGGGCCAATAATAGTCATTTTTGGTAAAACCTTTGTTTTCTGAAAATAGTAACCCCTCGCCGTCAAAATCAAGTAGTTGGTTGGAAAAACCGTTTCAGAAAACGTACTATAATAGTAGGTAGAAAAACGGGGTAAGTACGGAAATATACTTACCGTCCGAAACGGGCAGAAAGTCACCGTTCGGCAGAAAATACTTTACCCGAAGGTTCGTAAAATAAGGATCTACGGAAAACCCGTAAACCAAATAAATGCCTCCGTGGCATTAGTGAAAATCGGTGAAAACACCACAATATAAAACTATAAGATAAACGCTCATATACACAATCACGTGAAGCTGGCGCATCTGCGCATCACAACAAGTTCGAGTCGCCCATACGACCTAGAACAGGCTGGCACCTACTATGGATTCATAGTGAGCGTTGGTGCGTGTGAACAATCACGTGAAAGTGGTCCTGGCCTCACAATCCAAGACTACAAGATAGATGCTCGTTTAGGTATTGCAAACACACAAGTTCATACAGATATATTCTGTCATGAACAGGCTGGGTGTATAAGTAACAGTACGCTCGTGTACACAATCACGTGAAGCTGGCGCGTATGCGCATCACAACGAGTTCGAGTCGCCCAGGCGACCTAGAACAGGCTGGCACCTGCTATGGGTCCATAGCGAGCGTATAGGTGCGTGTGAACAATCACGTGAAGCTGGTCCTGGCCCCGGACGGTACACTAAACACCGTGTAAGCAACCTAGTTGAGCGTATGAAAACATACTACTGAATACTCTACATAAAACCAGGTGGGGTAATTTCCCTATACGGGATGCCCTCAAGCTAATCAATATATATTTGGTATTCTCGGGGCCGTACCCGAAATACCAAACATATAGCTAAATACGTGAAATACCGAGAATACGCCACGTGGGTACCAAGGTATAGAAATACCAACTTAATGGCAAACTAGGTGAACCCAAAATACGGTAGAAAATTACCATATCCAAGGTTCACCCAAATACGGCTCAAAGCCGTCATATAGGTATAAAACCCGAAATCACAAATAGGTACTAGTAGGGAATTAAAATACTTAATTCCCTAAATTCCCTAAAATAGTGCCGGTTCGATACTAGCAATACGCGTATAAACCAATACGGAATTTCACCAAAACATGGTGAAATTCCCAAATGGAATTATAGGCCCAAAGCCCACTAATTTCCAAAGCCCAACAGATTACCGAGCTAAGTTAGTAAACCAAGTAAATACCACAAGTACGAGGTCTACCAAAAATACGATAAGATTATCCATTTAAAACCACAATAAAATGTAGGCATAGTCAAATATATAATTTCCCAAATATAAAACACATTTAAATAATAGGGAAAGGGCCCACTCACAAATACCGAAGCCGGGAAGTCCAACGTACGTCCTCCGAGCGCCAAGGGTCGCCAAACCTATTTTGGAACACCCAAGATTAATAAAGTAATTGAACGTACGAAGAAAACGGCGTTCGGAAACCCGAAAACGGAGTTTCGGGGTCGGAAACCCCAAAACCGCCGCCGTGGGCCGTCGTGTGCCGTCACACACGCCGCCACACGCCGCCATTTGGTCTCACCTATATGAGATATCACCGGTACGGTGACTAATCTCATAAAGGTAACGAATTAACTAATTAAATTAAACCTATCCCTTGCTTTCACAATTTGGAGGTCCAAAACACCTAGAAAATTAACATGCATACTACCCCGAGGTAGTACACGTCGTCACGAGTCGACCCGTGAAAACAGAATTGAATTTGGACCCTCCACGCGCCCTCACGCGCGGCTCAAACGCGCCAAGCCGCGGCTCCACGCGCGGCTCCAACGGCTCACTCACGCGCGCTCACGCGCGGCTCCACTCGCGGCTCAGCCGAGCCGGTCAGCGCCGGTCTGAGCCGGTTCGCTGACGTCAGCAAGGCCGGTTCGACCCAGTTTGCTGACGTCATCGCTGACGTCAGCGCCGGTCGTCTTCAACCTCACTCCGGTCGCCGCCGGTCGCCGTCGCCGGAATCTGGGTTTCTTTGGCCGGAAAACTTTAAACGCTCGTAACTCACTCATTTCTCAACCAAATTACATGAAATTTATGTCAAATTGAAGCTGGAGTTAAGGAGAAACAGAAATTACCAATTAGGGGCCAAAAATCTGGCCTGAGGTGCTTGGAAAATCGAGAAAAGCTCTCGGGTCCAAATGAACCGAGTTCCAGCACTTCGATCCTCGATCGATTTCAGCCAAACTAGGCCCCAGAATGTTTGCAGGGACCTCGGTGAAGTGTTTGGTGGAAGAATCAAGGGCCATCGTGGTCCAAATCGACGAGGAGGCTCGTCGGGAATACCTCGGGTGTCCAGAGAAGTTTCACGAAAATCTGGGCTGGGTTTGGGTCTGTGGTTGCTGGGTTTGAAGGCAACGAGGATGATGGTGATGTTGGTTGGTGAGGCAAGGGTGGCTAAGCCACCATGGCAGGTCGGGGAGAGCTCGGGTGTCCCGAGAGAATTTTGGGAGCTTTTGGTTTTGTTTTGCAGAGAACCCAGGAAGAAGGAGGGGGAAGGGACACGGGTCCAAGACCCAGACACAATCCCAGAAATCCAGGGATAAGGCCACATGGCCTGCAGGTAAGTGGGTCCCAGTCCAAAGTTAAATTACGGGAAACGTCGAAAATCGACGCCCGTAAAATATTCGTTCGGAGTCCGAACGACGTACGGCTCGCGTCTACGCGTTCGTATCGACGAGCACGTCAAGAAAATACAAGTGAAAGCGTCGTACGAGTTACGACGCAAAAAGTCAACCGTAAGGTCAACCAAGGGCAAAATCATCATTTCGCACCTCCGGGAATAAAATAATATTATTCCCGGGACGGGATGTAACAATTTGCTTGTGGATTTTCTTCTATGTAAAATATGATTATGCTTTCTTGATGGAAAATAACAAATTAAACTATTTTGATCTAAAGTGATTTTTCTTTTATGTTGCTCACTAATTTCTAAATTAAGATAATCTATCATAAACTAAAATCTTCCTTTCTCTAAATTTACTGTTTACTGGTTTCTTAAATACTCTATTTCTTCTCTCAAAGTCTCTAAACTAGTTGCTCTCTACTTGCTGCTAATATATTATGCTGAACTTATTTATTTTTGCTAATCAAACTGGGATGTTCAATAAAACTAAGATAAAACTTTTGCTTTTTAAGAGTCTTTCTAATTTTCTTATAAATATATGTTAATCGTCTTTTTATACTAGTTATAGTAGGATGTCTAGGATAATAAATGTCACACTCTGACCCGGATGTACAGGTGGACACCCAAAAGTCGAGTGTGTTGGGCTACACCACGTGGGGTGACGAAAGCCATTTAGAAGAATTTAGGAATAAATTAAGCAAATTGAATTAAATGAAGGTCATAGTGCACGAAAGTGTGCGGGCGGAAAGAAATAATAAAATAATACTTGTGGAGTAGAGTAGGAGAATACAGTATGATTACAAATACAAGAATTCTCTACGTTGTCATACCACCGCGTCTCGACGTCGACAGCTCCAAGCAACTTATCGTAGAGGGGCGCAAAAACAGAAGGGTGAGTAGGCCATAAGTAATTATTTTGTAAAACCTTTCCTTTCTGAAAATAGTAACCCTTCGCCGTCAAAATCAAGTAATAGTTCTGGAAAACCCTTCTAGAAAACATACTACAGTAGTAGATAGAAAATCAGTGTAAGTACGGAAATGTACTTACCGTCCAAAACAGGCAGAAAGCCACAACTTAGTATAAAAATACGTTATCAGAAGTCTGTATAATAAAATAGTACGGGAAACCCGTAAATCAAATAGAAGCCTCCGTGGCAGCAGTGAAATCCGATATTAAAATCACAATATAAATCAGTAGGGTATACGCTCTATAGGTATGACAGACACACGAGTTCATATAGAGGTATTTTGTCATGAACAGGCTGGGTGTACGAATAATGTTACGCTCATGTACTACATACACGTGAAGCTGGCGCTAAGCGCATCAGAACGAGTTCGAGTCGCCAAGGCGACCTAGAACAGGCTGGCACCTACGATGGATCCAAAGTGAGCGTGTCGGTGCGTGTGAACATACACGTGAAGCTGGTCCTGGCCCCGGACAGTACTAATGACACCGTGTAAGCATTTCTAATTAAGCATGTAAAAACATACCACGGAATATTTCTAAATAAAATAAGCTGGGGTCATTTCCTTTCTAAAATAAACCTCAAAGTAAACATATAATTAGGTATTCACGGATGCCGTATCCGGAATACCAAGAATATACCAAAGTTACTAAGGTACATAAAATACCAATTTAAAATAACATACTAAGTGAACCAAAATACGATATAAATAATAAACCCAAGGTTCACCAAGTATAAATAAAACAAGTTCACTACGTATAAGTATAAATCACATTTAAAAGCATAGGCATAATAATACTAATTTCCAAAACCCATAAAATATAGTCGAGTCACATACTAGTAAACCAAGTATAAAATATAATACTAAAGTTCACTAATATAACATGATAAATACCATTTAAAAACGTAGGCATAGCCTAATAATAATTTCCCAAGCACATAAAATATTTAATTTAATAAGGAAGAGGTCCACTCACATAAACCTTTGCCGGAAAAGCCCAATTGCACGCTCTCCGTACTCCACGGGTCGCCAAACCTATTTTAGAACACCCACAATTAATAAAGTATTCGAAAATGTGAAGAAAACGGTGTTCAGAAACCCGAAAACTGAGTTACGGGGTCGGAAAACCCAAAACTGCCGTCGTGGGCCGCCACCTGCCGTTGTGAGGTCCCACGCGCCACCACGCGCCGGTGAAAGTCCGCCACGCACCACACGCGCCGGTCAACGGTCAACGCTGACGTCAACCCGGTCTGGTCCGGTTGCCGACGTCATCGATGACGTCAACGCCGGTCTAAACCGGTTTGCTGACGTCATCTCTAACGTCAGCGCCGGTCATCCCTGCCGATTTTTCGGTAGTCGCCGTCGCCGGAAACTGGGAAAAATGGTTGGAAAACTTCAACTCGATGTATCTCACTCAATTTAAGGCCAAAATGCACGATTCAAGTGCCAAAATGAAGTTGGGAACAAGGGGAATGAGAGTTTACCACTTTGGGGGGCCAAAAGCTGGCCGGAGCTGGCCTGAAAATGGAGAATAAGCTTCGGCTCCAAAACGGCTGATTTCAGAACCCACGATCTCCGTCCAATTCCAGCTAGCCAAGCTCGATCAAGGTCTTACGGATCACCAATAGTCAAATGGCGGTCCAATCGAGAGGGTTTGAGGTCGGTTTCATCGAGAATATCGTCGGGAAAAGATCGGGGTTTAGAACTGGGTTATCTGGGTTCCCAAGTCCAGGTTTGAGATTGGGTTTGCAGGGTCCAGGTTAGGTGGCTGAGCTCAGTTTGTGATGATGATTGTTTGAGAAGATGGTTAGCCATCAAAATGGCTCGGGGAGAGGGAGAAGCCACGGGAGAGAGAGAGAAGTGAGTGAGTTTGCAGAGAGAGTGAGGGAGAAACGGTGACCCAGAGAGGTCAAACAGACAGGGGGGACAAGGGCATATGGGCCAACAGAAAGGTTGGGCCCCAGCCCAACTGCCCAAACATTCCAGAATTGAATTAAGGGAAACGTCGGTAATCCACCGCTCGTAAAATAATCATTCGGGCTCCGAATGACGTCCAGTTCACGTCCACGCGTTTGTAACGTCGAGCACGACAAGAAAATAAAAAGGGAAGGGTCGCACGAGTTACGACGCAAAAGTCAACCGAAAGGTCAACCAATGGCATTTTCATCATTTTCCACTCCCAGGAATAGAATACTAATATTTTCCGGAACGGGATGTAACAATAAATTTCAGTAGTTGCAGTTGACAAGGTTTACAACGACAATAATATACACTATTCATGCAAAATAAGTGTTTGTGATATCAGTTGTGTTGATGACTTCCGTCCTTAAGGTACTTTACTATTATAATTATACTATTAAAATGCCAAACTTGGCTCTGATACCAAATTCGAAGCACGGTCTAGTTAAGTAGTCAGATGACCATTATAACAACTTAGACATAAAACCTTGCACATGGAACTCGACACATTTCAGCATAAAGGTCACTCATAATGCAGGTATAAAGCCACAAAGGCTGAACTCAAAGGTACCCTGATTAATTTCTAGTTATTTGTTTGTCAAGCATTCAACTATAACAGAGTGCTCAAACAAAGTATGATCGTTAGTTTAGCAAAATAATAATATAACTACAATAGTTTTTTTCCTATTTTGGACTAAAAGTCTAATTAAACAAACACACTAAAGGAAATAAAGAAAACTTACTTAAGACTAGAGAATTGCTTGAATATGTACACTTGCTCTTTGTTGATATACAAAAGTTTACAAAAGGAAAGAAGAAAGATGTTTACAAAGGATGCTAGAAGGGATTGGCTGCTCTGTAAGTATAGCTCTCTGATTGTTCGTGTATGTTTTACAACTGAATATAAGCTATTATTATATACACTTGAGGTAGCCTTGAAGACAAAATTGCTATAGTGAAAGGAGTTTTGAAATTTATCTACACATGTATCACATTTGGGACTACTGTTTCTGCAGCAGGGAACTATTTCTACGGAATCTGCTTTTTTCTTTTGGACATGTTAGACCATGCAAAACCTTTTTGCTTGTGAATGAGTTGGAATTGTTGGACTATGTAGACTCTTTGGAGTTTTCCTCATGCCTAGTTTGGGTATTTTGGAGCTCCAAAGTCCTTATGGGAAATGTAGGCCAAATTTTATCCTTGTGGGCAATTATGCATTAAATAAACACACATTTTCTTTAGCTTTTTACATACTTTTTTTTTAATTATGGCCCTTAATTTTGTTTGATTTATTTAATCTAATGGTCATATATAAATATTAAAAAGTGGTGTGTAAGAAGCTAAAAAAAAATGTGTAAAAATTATTTCTCAAAATATAAATACAAAATATGAAAAAGTAGTGGAAAGATGGTGAATTTTCTATTTAAACACCACAACCTATATAAATTTAACCTAATTTTTATCTATATTCCATCAAAATATTTAAATTCTAACTTTTATTAAGAACACCATAGTTGTTACCAAAAACTGTCCTTACACACCCCAACACACTACACCCACCCATACGTAAACCGAGAAAAAGAAAAGAAAAAGAATGTTGTCTCGAGTGTGTATGCTTTTCTAACCATATCTTGTATTTATTTGTTAGTAGGTATTTTTTTTATATAGGAAATAAGCAAATTACAAGACAAGCCTCTCGGGCAACTAAAATTACAAAAATCTCAAAGGCAAGCCCATCTCGCCTCCGCAATAATAGGCATACCTCGACTATCTTGTACCACAAAGACACACGCCGCATGATGAGAAGAGATAACCGAACCATCAAAGTTCAACTTCATTTTTAACCCACCTAGACGACTCCAATGAATAGCAGTAGATTGCATGTAAGGAGTCTTCTTGAAGAAATTGGTTGCAAGATAATTGTTTCCAATGGTAATTGCTCTATGAAAAACACGCAATTGGAACTCGATGCTTAAAAATCCAATCATTTCTAGCAAGCCAAATCTGCCAACGCAATGATAACTCGTACATTTCATACATATATACTATCTATTTCTTATCTTTTTGTGATGTTTTTGAGTTAAACTAGTTGCATTTTACTCTATTTGGTGTTAGTGTGCATCTACTTGTACTCAATTATCCATTTTAGGGCAAAAGAAGCAAAAGTTGACATTTTTGGAGTGTTAGAGAGTATAAAAGGTGGAGAGGTGAAGATGGGTGCTGATTTGAAGTCTAAATAGAGAAACCAAGATGAATCTGGCTAGTTAGAAGACCAAGAGCAAAATGATAGAAGAATTGGGATTTCTAGCCTGATTTGGAGGTGTCAAATAAGAAAAAAAAAAAACGTGTAAAATCAAAGCTCAATTGCTAGGACTTGCAATCTGCTGCAGCCTCATTGACCACATAAAAACTTGCCTTTCAGCCACTTATACATACACATTTCATTTTGAATGAATTTTATAACTCCAGCCATCTATTTTCTCTCTTTTCATCGACACTCAACACCCTAGCCGTTCCATACACTTTCATTATCACAAAAAACTCATCTCAAGAGGTTGTTCTTAGAGAAGTTCAACATCAGAATTGCTTCAAGGGTTTCCTCTCTCGAATTTATTTTCACTCATGTTGTGTATTTTTATTTTAATGTCTGTGAACATGATGTGTAACTGAATTCATAACTAGAGAATTCGATGTAGCCTTGCAAAACTATTCCATGTTACTTAGTTAAAGTATTTGATTCATCAATCTGTTTTCTTGTTTCATTAACTAATTTTAATGTTTAATTTGTTTGTTTATCTTAATGCTTGATTACCATTAGGGTTGCCTACAAATTATTTGATCAAGAGTATAGTACACATCATGGTTAATCTTTGGTGGACATGTGAATGAATGAAGAAACTGCTATGCATACATCCTACCATGTGATTTCGTTGGTTCTTTTAAGTTTTCTCGTTCTTAATGGATTCTTAATTGGTAATCTAAGTTGAACATCACGACTAGATTGCAGATTAGAAGTACTTGATCACAACCACACATCATATGGCTGATCATATATATGTAAAACGAACTTTGGAAACAGATTGGTAGTTGAAAATGGTTTGTAGGGTTGTTTTTCTCATATTATTATTCGAGGATATGAGATTGTAGCAAGGTTAAGAATGAAAATGGTTTTGACAAAGAAGGTAAGGGAAGGAATGAGTGCTTGTGCTTAAGGAAAGATGAATCAGAGACGTTATCGGAAAACATGGAGCAGTATGACCTAGTGGTATTGGATACACAAGTGACATTTGATCTGGACAAGCTTTTTAAAACGTCTGCTTTTGTACTTAGAAAAAAAAAAGTGGGATTGGAATTGTTTACTAAGTTGTGCTTGAATAAGGACTTAACCTAGCGAAGATTGGGTGAAGGGGGCTCTAAGAGATTCAAGGAATTTCAGACTAATGTAGAAGCCATTATTGTAATCAATGTACAAAACCAATAGGAAGGTAACTTTTACTTTTGATCTTACAATGATCTCTCTTTGTAATCTGAAAGATATATCAATAAAATCCTGATTGATGTGAACTGGATGCCAAGATTCCTAATTGTGTATGCCAAGGCCAAAACACTTAATAGTCAAAATCAAGTTGTGAACGTTATATCAGCACCATCAAAATCATAGTCGAGAAATCTAAAAAAAGCATCAGGTTCTTTCCATTCATTTGCATATTCCTCCTCTTTCTTTCCAGTCAACAAATTTTTAAAATGCCTCAATTCTTGAATATTTTTGGAAAAATTTAATTTCATTAAATGAGGGAGCTTTAGAGCAACTCCAGTGTAGGAGCCCTCCCCCCAGGCAATTCACTATTCAATCCACCTAGTGAACAGTAACTGCTCTTAATGAACAGTGCATTCCCCTGGCAATTGCTTTTTGCATCTCCACCCCTGCACTGGAGTTACCCTGGCAATTGGTAATAAAATATTAGTATTTTTTTTATTTATAAAATAATAAATAATAATTTTATTTATAAAATAATTCCTGGTGGGAGTCCATCTCCAAAGCCTGCTCCTGCATCCACTCCTTGTCCTCACTCCTCGATCCTTCCCTCTCCCAATCCCTCTCTTCCCTCACCGACTCCAACCGCCCTGCCCTCTCCCTTCTCTCTGCCCTTCAATCCTACGACACCATTTCCTGTGCCTTCTTCTCCCCTTTCTCCGGCTCCGGATCCGACCCCCTCTGTCACTGGCTTTACGACACCTTCCTCTCCTCCGACCCCCATCTACGCCTCGCTGTTTTCTCCTTCCTCCCCCTCCTCTTCGGCCTTTACCTCTCCCGAGTCCACTCTCTCTCCGCTGACTCCCCCTCTCTTCCCTCCCTCGCCTGCTTCGAGGCCGTTCTCCTCGCCCTCTACCCTGCCGAGACCAAGGCTCAAAACGGAACGGCAAGCTTGTCATCGTCTCGAAACGTCATCCTGATGTCACATCCACTTGGTGGCTCGGGTAGTCAATTCCTCACAGGCCCACTGCTCGGGCCTCCACTGTCCCTCAGGCTGCTGCCAGCTAGACCTCTTCCCTCGGGCAATTGGGCCCTATTTGATCCACTTCCCCCCGAGGGGCTTCCCCCGCTGGACCTGCTCTTAATGAGAAGGGCTTCTCTAAACTTTTTTCTTAACCAAAAGCACCCTAATAATTTTATTTAATGAAAATGACACAAATTAAATACATCAAGCCCTAAATACTAAAACCCACAGGCTGAAAACAAAGCTCAACACGCAACCTTTATATTTTTTTCTTCTAGCCTTTGCCCCTAACATGAGTTAGCCCATATCCGTCAAACTACTGCAACTATTTCTAGAACTGAACACTGCCACTATTTCTAAAACTAAATCTGAATGTATCAATTTTGAGGAAGCACTTACATGGAAAGGAAACCCATGAGAAGAGGATTAAACTTCTCTCTTGGGTCGAGGACCAATTTCATCAGGTTTGGTAAAAAATTGGCAAAAATCGCTGGAAAAACATCACCTTTGGAGAGCTCGATCTCCCTAGACATTGAGTTTCAACGTGTGGGTCTTGTATTAGATGAAATAGGGCGTCGATACAAACTCGTAGCCTCTGACCTTGCTTGATTTCTTTATAGTATTAGAGACTTATGAATAATCTAAGATTGAAAAAAAGGAAATGAGAGGGAGGAGCATAAGACGGAAAAAGAAAACGGGCTTAACTAACACTGTTAGGGGAAAAATCAGAACTCAGTCAATTATTTTAGTTGGGCCAATCTAATTAGGCTGGTTTGATATTGAGTTTTGTCATAACCATTAAATAAAGTTATTAAGGTGTTTTCGGTAAAAGTTCAAAGTTTTGAAGCCCTTTTCATTTGTGATAAGAAATTACTACTTTGAAAGAGGCAAGCGAATTCTATCAAGTCATAAAATAACTCCTTATCTTCCCTTTTAGACTATGTTGCGGTGAGGCATCTCCCCAAGAGAGTCCACAAAACTAAATCTCCAACCAAAGTTGTCAAATGAATATTTAAATTTAAAAAATGTCTTCCACTCTCTAGATTTTAGAGACTCTCTATCCCACTCTTCAAACATATTTTTAATTATAATAATGTGTCTTTGTCAACTTTTTTCCAAAAATGAAATATTAAAAAAGGTCACATGATGAAAAATAATTTTAAAAAAATATTAAGATTTGTATTTGAAACTGCCATGTGAGTCAACAAATTTGTATATTTAGAGAAACTGTTGGAGATGCTATTAATCAAATAAACTTAAAATTTTTATTTTCGATACAAGTAACATTGGAGGAGGAGATTCAAACTTATAACCTTAGGTGCAAAAATAAATGCTCTTAACCACTTGATCGAATACCCTGAAAACTTCGACGCTTTGGAATGCTAAGAATGTAAACTGGGTTTAACAGAATTCCTCAAATTAATGTTATAAAAGATAAGCTTTGGGCTTTCAAAGTTGGTGCCCATCTCAAAGATCTAAACGTGACTTCAACCCAAACAAATTCCAGGCGGCGGGTGCAGATTCTCCGGAAAGCCCAATCCAAAGCTCCAAAAGTAGAGAGTTGGTCTGGGCCACCATGCTGTTATAACTCCACACACTGAGGGACAATATAGTAATTTGGAGACGTCACGTTTGTACTAAAAACCTAGCTCGCCTTCCCTCACTTGTCTCAAACCCTAGCCGCGGTGCCGCAGACTCTCCTGGAGCAGAACCACCCTAGAACTCCAAAATGGGTATCTGTCGCATCACTCTTACTTTCTCGATCTCGTATCCATTTTGTGTATTTTGAACTCGGATTCAGTGATGGGTACCTCTGAATTTGTTCATCTGAAGTTTTGATTTCGTTTTTTGATATCGCATTTGCGAATTGTGATTCTAAATCTTGAGTTTATGTGTGATTTTTGTAGGTATTTCCCGAGATTCCATGCACAAGCGACGTGCCACTGGAGGCAAGAAGAAGGCATGGAGGAAGAAGCGAAAGTAAGATTTTATTATTTTTGTTTTGATTTTGATGCTTTTTTCTGTCCAAGTTGTTATCGGAGTTATCTTACTTTTGTATAATGTGCTTCTGATGTTTATTTGATGAATGATTTTTGTGTTTTTTTTTTTAAAACCCTTTTGTTTGCTTTTGATTCTTTTTCGGTTATCGGGTGATTTAGGAAGGAGCCGTTTAGCTGCTTATGTTGAAATAACTTTAATTGTTTTATAATTTGTATTCTGTTTTTTCATTGATAAACTTTTGAGTACATGTAATTTATCATCTTACGTCTCATTCGAAGTGAATGTCTTAATTTATACGGCATACGAAACCAAACCTCTATTTCTTATATTGTGTGCAGTGTTGTTTAACCTTATTTCTGAACTTTCTTGGTGCAAAGTTGTGGTCACAAGTTCTGGATTTTTTGTTTTTAATTATTGATTTTAGTATTACAATTATAACGTGTGTAAAATGGTGGTACTTTAGATCCTTGATGATTTCAGAATTGATTTGGTTTCCACTTCTTGTTTGAAGGTACGAGCTCGGAAGGCAACCTGCTAACACCAAGTTGTCAAGCAACAAGACTGTGAGGAGGATCAGGGTTCGAGGTGGAAATGTCAAGTGGCGTGCTCTGAGGCTCGACACTGGAAATTTCTCCTGGGGTAGCGAGGCAGTGACCCGCAAAACCCGTCTTCTTGATGTTGTGTACAATGCATCTAACAATGAGTTGGTCCGTACTCAAACTTTGGTGAAGAGTGCCATTGTTCAGGTTGATGCAGCACCATTCAAGCAGTGGTATCTCCAGCACTATGGAGTTGAAATTGGCCGCAAGAAGAAAACTGCTGCCGCTGCCAAGAAAGAAGCAGAGGTAGGGCTTTTTTTTATATTTATTTTGCCAATGGTTTAAGTTTTTTGATGTGTGTTAAGGCTGGACTTGTCTTTTGTGTTTTACATATTTATTGAATTTTTATTGTTTCTGCATCTAGGGAAAAATATAATGGTTTATACATTGTTTTGATGTGCTCACATGGTGGAAACAATTATATTTGGTATACGCTATGGATGCTGATAACAAATTGATTGGAAGATATATATAGATATATATATATATATATGTATAGATTTGTACTCTTTGAGATGGAGGAATGGAATGCTGTCAATAATTGTAGAATTTATGGTCTCTGCTGACATGTTTTGTGATCTTATAGGAGGGTGATGCACCTGCTGCTGCTCCTGAGGAGGCAAAGAAGAGCAACCATGTAGCCAGAAAGCTGGAGAAGCGTCAACAGACTCGCACCTTGGACCAGCACATTGAAGAACAATTTGGCGGTGGTCGTCTGTTGGCTTGTATTTCATCACGACCTGGTCAGTGTGGCCGTTGTGATGGGTATGTGACTTAAGTCTTCCTGTGTTTTTTCAATTTAGCAGATCTATCACAGGCACATTATTAGTTTATTTCCAGTATTTCTAGAGTTGGAAGCATGGATGATAACAGTTGTGTTTTGTTTCTAGTTGCAAAGTTTGGTGTATCATAGTCTGATGTTCGTTCATATGTAATTGTTACAGATATATCTTGGAGGGCAGAGAGCTGGAGTTTTACATGAAGAAGCTCCAGAGGAAGAAGGGGAAGGGAGCTGCAGCTTAAATTTTTGTTACCGGAACTTAGTCATCGTAGACTCAGAATATGCCATTTCTTTCCTCCTTTCCTACTTTGTAAGGGATTGCACTTTATTTCAGTTTGAAGTTGGAACTGGCTTTACTCCAAACAATGTTTTATTGGTTGAATGCTTAATCAGTAATTATATTTCACTTTGGCAATCGCGATCGCATACTAGAGTGATTTGTTAAGCAATAATTTGATTTTTTTTTTATGGTAGAAGGCGTTCCTAAATTAGGGTCGTATACAGTTTTTCTCTTTGACTTGGTCCTTCTCTCAGGAGTTCCTATTGAGTTTATGTTGCTCTAGTGATATATGTGCGTTCTACGAATGCTTTGTTAGGAGGTTCTGTCCAGACGTCTGTATAGGACAGGAAAAGTTTGTGTCCAGATGGCGGATGCCCGTATAGGGCATTAGACAGAAGGGGGAGAGCAATTTACAATGAACAGGTAGAGGGGGAGAGTGGGGTGTGTGTGGTTGGAGTTGCATACACAAGGGGGAGAGTGGTGTGTTTTGTGTGTGGTCGGAGCCCTATACACTCTTTGACCTAGTCCACCTCTCAGGAGTCTCTATATACTCACTTGCTCTAGTGATATATGTGCGTTCTACAAATGCTTTGTTAGGAGTTCTGTCCAGATGTCTGTATAGGACAGGAAAAGTTTGTGTCCGGATGCCCGTATAGGGCATTAGACAAAAGGCGGAGAGCAACTTACAATGAACGGGTAGAGTGGGAGAGTTGGGTGTTTGTGTGTGGTTGGAGTCGTATACACAAAGGGGGGAGCGGGGTGTTTTGTGTGTGCTCGGAGCCCTATACACAAGGGAGACGGGTGATTTGTGTGAGATCGGATGGCTAAGGATGGCTACGTTGCCCAAGTTTGCACCTTAGAATTTCTCCTTTAGAGCCTCTTTCTAAGAGAACAATGGACCATATTGTTCCGAACCTCAGTCGGATGCAAATAAATTTGTAAACACCAGTCGTCTAGAACATAAGTGTAACACTACCGTTGTGTATAGAAACAATAGGATAAGTTTTAAACTACGGAGAGGTAAATTCGAACTTAGGTAGGGTGGAGCACACTGTTCTAGCCAATTTAAACGCCTCATCATGGAATGAAATCATGCCCGCTAGAATTGTGTATCATCCTTGTTATAACTTGTAATCCTGATACATACAAATATTAAACAACAAAAACCAAAATAAACAACCACAAAACAGTAGGATGTTCATCCCCGAAAGAGTTCACAAGGGATAATCGTAAGTTCACAACTCAAAAACATTTTTTTCTCCAACATGATACAATCTGAAAACGGAACTGTGATATAGTAATGATGCGTGTTGTATCATTTGCTGCCGTACTTCTGTTTCAGCCGCTCTCGCACAAATTCATTTCGAGCTTTGGTTCGAGCTTGTTGAGGGGCAACGTTGACATACGAGAGATGCACACCGAGAGCAAAAAGAGCAGCAGCAGAAATGAAACACCCAACTGTCATAGCCAACCTCTTGGGTGTGGAGGGAAAGCAAACCACCATCTTCTTTTGCAAATTGCTATATGCTTTAACAAGGAAGAGGCACAAAATTTATCAGAAAAATGTCATATAAAATATAATGTGAATAACAAAGCGGAATCACTTGGAAGAAAACCCACATGAAAGAAATGAGTTTTCAGAACAAACATCTCTCTGTGGCATTTCATCATACAGTTGGAAGGCATTTATCAAATACCACAAATTCTTGTTTCGAAATGCATGATTAGGTTTGATAAGTGGATTTAGGTTAAGCTAAAAGCATATAACAAAGTAATTAGAGACGAGTGGTTGGCTAAATACTAGCCTCTGTTGCGTATAGGCGAAGCGAAACCATACCTGAGAAGGTTACGCTTTTAAAACTCAGCGACAAGAAGTGAGTTGGGAGAACGCAGAGACGGAGGGAAGAGCATGGAAGTAATTGGGTCACTATTTTGGATTCGTTTGATAATTATTTTGTTTTGTAGTTCAAAAAGTGTATCTGAAAAATGAGAAAAAAGTATATCTGCAAAATGAGGAATAATGAAGGATGAAGAGGGGTAGTGAGAGATAAGGGACAAATGAACGCAAAATACATGAGGTCGAAAATTTCAAAGTAAAAACAACTTAAAATTGTATTTAGTTTTTTCGTTTTTTTTTTATGTCATTTTGTATACATTTATTTTACATTCCTTCCATCGTCCTTCCACTATTCTTCATTCATTAGTATCTATGTATTACAGAAAATTAAAAGAAACTGTTATTAATACTCCAAAAATTTTATTTTGCACTCCTCAAAGTGTATTTTTTGTTTCTAAATATATAAAGTTTGAAGTGCAAAATGAGAATTTCGAAGTGCCAATAGCAATTTACAAATTAAAAACTAAAAACGAAATAGTCCAAATGGGCGTTTATGAAATATAATATGAACTTTAGCCTATGTGACACGTGACCATTTGGAATGTTTTTGGGTTGGCTTTTTACATGTAAGTGCATATCACATTACGTTTGCAACACATATTCTTGGGTGCTTCGGAGTACCCGATATTCTAAGTGTTTTAACTGTTAATCTTGATTTTTAAACAAAAATATAACGATTAAAACACTCGAAGTATCAGGTATTCTAGAGCACCCAAAGAAAATCCCATGTTTGCAATACTTTAACTAGTAGGTAGATGAGATTTTTTTTTTCCTCCAATTAAGAACATAAAGTGTTATTTTATAAATCTTATATTTGTATACCTCTTCACTTGTAAGTGAGAGTCCTTAAATTCAATTCTCGCCAAAGGCAAATTTGAACCAAATTATTATTACTAGCTCATTGCAAGGCTGAGCCCACTCCCCCACCCCTTAGTGTAAATAATATCGTATGTATTAAAAAAAAAAAAACTTATAGTTGTTGCTGTAATTTTTTCCAATTTACTATCTTTGTTTTTTTTCTTTTACATTTTACCACTATTTATGTAATTACTTTTTAGGCGATTTACCACTTTCTGTTAAAAAAGTCATGCGACAATCATTTTATTTCAATTTGCCACATTAACTTTTTTGTGTAAACATGGAATGCTTGTAAGCATTCTAACCAAATCCGAAAATCACAAGTAAAAACTATCACCATAAAATGTCAATGGCATGTCCTGCACTGTCCATATCACCCTAAAAGGTAGCCATTTATTAGTGTATAACAAAAATTTGTACATTTCGATACAATCATACAAGCATTACTCTGTTGTACAAGAACATATCGTGTCTGTAACAAAGAATTAGTGTACAAGCAACACAATGCCTCAAGCTGTCAGGCCATTTACCAGAAGAAACGAACTGACAAATACAAAGGTTTTGGGTGTCAAGGAAACATACCATACGCAGAGACAACGCAAGTCTACAAACTGTTTTATGTCCCTCTGATGATTGTCGGCCAATCTTGCACAATGTCGATATCCTTTTGCAAAGCAAGGCCAACACCTTGAACTTTCCCATACCGTTGCTTAGGCAGCCACATTCTATGTTTCACAACTATTGGGATTGGAGAGCCAATCACAGTCCAAGAAGTTTGGTTATCTCCTCTACCTTCACTAAAATAAGATTCAATCAGCATCGTGTAAACGTGGATTAGCATTCTAGAGGAAACGGAAATGGTGGTACACAAACCAACACTGACGGAAGAAAGGATTCTCTATCACTTCCACTTGCAGCATTGAGATGAATAGGTTTCAGCCAAAACCAAATAATTTTTAGCACCCAAGGCTTCTCATGATGCCATTAAGCCTGTCAATAACAACTGGTGGACTGGCAAATGAGCCTTCGAGATTAATGGCATGATATTCCAACCCTTTCCACTGGGCAATTAATGCAAAATGTGGGCGTCTATACTGACTGCTAATAATCTCCAGAATCACGGTCTTTGGCATTGCAGATACTATGTGTGTAAGACCTGCACCATGAGCACCAATAATAACAGAAGCATCTTGAATGGCCCGGACTTGCTCTTTCATCGACATGTGTGCAAACAATCCATTCACAAGGTTTATTTTGCATTCCTTATGATTAGATACCCAGTTCTTCAAGGCATCAAACACTTCTTGTTCATTGCTTAGCCTCGACTCTACCTTACCATGGTGGCGTGGATGGGCTAGATAATCTTCACGTCGAACAAAAAGAACGTTATGACCTGAAGTTGGCTTCTCAATACGATGTCTATGTACTGGAAATCCAAAAGAGGCTTTAATCATTTCTCCAAACTCTGATATCCGCGCTGTTTTCTGGTCATCAGGGTGTTGCCACAGATCAGGTGCTGATGCACCATGACAATTTATATCTTCACTCAACCCCTTAAAAAGTGGAGTCTCATATCCCAAAGGTGAGAGAACAGCATGACGAAAACATACAGGACCACTAAAGTTTTTAGCATATCGAAGGCTAGAAAATAATGCTTTCCACGTTTCTTCCAAAGATGTCTGAAAATAACCACCCAAAGTAAGAGATATCAGTAACAGGATACTTGTGAACCAGCGCTTAAGCAGAACAACCGATCATTTCAACAATAAAAAATGAAAATTGATAAAGTTACAGCAGCATTATACCTCTATAAATAGTAACCTTGAAACTTAGGAGGAAGCACAATTAAAATATAAAATAAAATGAAAACGAGCAACAAATGACAAGAAAACCGACAAAGGATGCTCCTCTATCCTAAAGAGGGCATCCTAACTGCTTTTATCGTGGGGAGAAGTCATTCCTTGATCAATGTTTAGTAAGAAAAATATTATTAAAACATTTTTACTTGACCTTACCCTATACTGAATTACTGATTAACATCAGAAGTCGACAGTCAGCTCACCTATAAAGTCCCTCTTCTATGGCCACTAACACATTTGTTCATCCCATCTAATTGCATATATTGAGGAACAATCCTCCTGATGATTTTCTCATCAGTCACGACCTTTGTAAGGCTTTTTTTGGTTTAAAGAAAGTTTGGCTAATTATTACACTAAAATTTAGGCAGGCAAACCAGGCTCATAAAGCATTATCTGAAAGATCATCATTTATTCATAACATTTGTATAGTAGGATGTTAACTACCCTCACCCAAAAACGAGATGGACTCTTTGAAGTTGTTAAAAGAAAAAAAGAATGCGTCTTCCTTTCAATATGCCTCAACTGATGACAATCACAATAAAACGTTAACCTAGATCCCTAGCATTGCGTGCACAAATGCACACACTGAAAATGTTACAAAAGGAACAGAATATGCAAACAAATAAAAGTCAAGCACACGTACCATACAGTGGCCATCTACAAAGACCAAGTGAGGTCGATTTGGTAAGCCAGTGACTCTTGAAGCTACATAAGCGCTATACCAATCCGTAAATGTGTGGAAAAGATTTGCATACTCAAAGCGTGTCACCAGAAGTGTTGGCTCCTCAATCCACTGCAAATACAGACTTTCATAGCAGATTTAGAAAAGAAGCAATTAATACTATAGTCATCATAGAACATTAACTGACAACTGTACGAAGAAGAGCCGAGTTATAATCACTCTCGAAATTGCAACTTTCTTCTTTCTTTGTTTGAATTATTCCAACAACAAAATTTAGCAGACAATTAATCTTCATCCACTTTTCCATAAGCAATCTTCCCATTATTTGGAAACTCACAAATGTTACATTCATAATTGCATTCACATCCTTCAAGCACCAGAAGAATTCGATTCCGCAGATGTCTGACACCAGATCATCCCAACCCATTAAAGAACCTCACATCTTTTACAGACCCTTATAGAAAATCTCCAAACTTCCAAACTCCCATAGCGAAAATCACATTGATCATCGATAAACTCACTCATAGAAACTAGCAAATCAGCAGTTCCTTGGATAAAACTCGAAAATATAAAACCCCATACACCAAAATCACACTAACAATGAATCACTAAAACAAAATCAATCCTCAAAAACACAATCAACTGCGAAATCTAAAAATAGAAACTAACAAACCCCAACTAACCTCATTGCACTGAAAATTTGTGCTGGGCACGATCCGAATCGACCCAATCAGTTCTCTCATAGTGTGCTGATCAATCTGACCATTTGGCACATACCCATCAAGAAATTCTTGGGTCACAAGCCTCTGATCCCCTCCTCCACCAACCCCATCTCCTCCATCAATCTCAAACGCACCGTTTTGATACTCCGGCAGCTCCTCCTCCTCTCCTCTCCCAATCACCTCCTCCAAAACCTCACCCCCTCTCGACATCTTAATCTTTTCTGGGTCCATCCGGAGCCCCCCTCCTTCGCACACTGAGCTTCTCAAAGTTTCACTGAACCAGCACCTGAACCAGCCCATGCGATTCGAGCTCAAATCTTCCTTGGGTTTCAAGAGATCGACCCTGGTAGTGAAGCCATTGCCGAAATAGGCCTCGCAGGAGCGAAAGGGGACCTGGGTTGTCTGGGACCAGGGGAGGTAAGAGGGTAAAATCGGCCATGGCTTCGAGTAGCGGTGCGGCCGGCGGCGGTTCTGATCGGTTAAGGGGAGGCGGTTGAGGGAGAGAGAGTGGTGGGATTGAGTTTGGGTTTGGGTTGGAGTTAGTGTTCTGGAGTTGGAAGTGAAGTAGAGGAAGAGAGAGAGGGAGTTTAAGGCAAATAGAAACAGAAGGATCTTGAGCAGCAACAAGTTCCTTCTGTTCATGGCTCTCTCTCTCTCCTCTCTCTGTGGAAGGTAATCAGTCTATGGCGTTGAGTTTCTGGGTCCTCTGGCAGAAGTGCATCAGTTTGAGTACTTTGGGTTGTAGAGTGCGGGACCAATTAAAGTTAGGCAAGTGTTATTGCTTGCGAGTTTTATATTCTTCTGCACAGTGGTTTTGGAGGACTAGACTAGTTGGTAAATTTCAAAGATGTATTTCTATTCCCGACCAACAAAAAAATATTGGATTTCTATGTTAAAGATGGATTCATTTTAAGAAAAATTGTACATCGTTCGTGAGGCTATATGTTGTCCCTAAAAATCTTTACAAAGCCTATATGTGCAGGTCGAGTAACTAATTGTTAACTACATTTTTTAGGTGGATTTAATGCTGATGCGAGCGTGCCTCGACGAATAACTTGAATGTGATGATGTGGTGCATTGCTAACTTCTGAATCGAGCGACTTCGGCCGAGGAAAGAACACTATCGGTCTTGAGTTCTAAAACATGAAGACACGGTTATGCAAATCACTGTGAAGTTCTAGATCTTGTGCACTAGGTTCGGCAACCTCAACTATATTGGTGAAAATATAAGTCCGACAAATCGGTATCAAACTGAATGGGCAAAGATAATCAAAGGAGATGAGTGTCTCGGGATGGACTGTAACACAAAGACTCCAAAATTTATTCCAACATCGGCATATAAGAAAATTTCAGCATCTAACCAAAACAAACATCGACCGAAACACATGATAGTCTCGTCCTATAATCTATATTGCACAAACATGAGACACATGACATGACACAACACGACATGGCGACATGGAAATTTTCTAAAAATCAGGACACGGACAAGGAGAATTAAAATCATAATAAATAATAAATTTAAATACCAATAGTATAGGCTAAAAAAATATCATACGTACAAAATCAAAACACAAAAGATTTATGTTCATTGTTTAACTATCATCATTAGTTCACACCAAACAAAATATAATAGAAATAACATCAAACATATTTCAAATAAGATAGTACATATCCCAACTTCAAGCAACTTCACTCATCAATGATATTCATGTCATCATTGGTGAATAATATAGCCTCCAAATCTGGTTCATCAAGAAATAGATTTGGGATCTCTAGAATCCCGGCATTCTCCACATCTATGGGGTCAAATCAATCCCCTCCAGCATCCCACATAAGGGTCTCCCCTACTTTGTAGTTTGGGTTTTTCCTTCATAGAAGACGAAGATTATTATGCACATACACCAAATGTGCAAGAACTCGACGAGAAGGGGTGACGAAAAGGTTTCTATCAAGAATAGAATCAAAGCTTGGAAAACCTTTAATACAAGTAGAAAAATCAGCATACTCCTCATTGACTCTTCTTCGAGCATCATTATCAAAAAAGTATCTCTCAAAATATTTCTTTCTTTCGGTTGCAATCTCATTGTCTTTGTGTAGAGAAATACGACTGGGATCACCATCAATCCATGCTTTACTATAATACCTATATAAATAGATAGATAAAATGATAAGTTGATAACCTATGTAAGCATAATTGAATGCCTTTATTAAGGTAAAACATATAAGATTATAAACTTACCTGGAATTTAAGGAATGTGACATGCAATGAAGTGGTGTGCTACTCTTAGTCCAACACTGCACTGAGATCCCATACACCGCATCAAAAAGCTTTGATTTTTCATGAAGTTGCTTGTTTTCTTTATTGTAAATAACCGCTTTAACTTCCTCAATCATTGCATCCCACCACTCATAGACTAAGTGAAGAAAATTCCCATCAGTATCGGTCCTCCTAAGCATGTCATAAATGGGAGTTGTAAAGTCAAGGATATAATGAGCGCGCTCCCAAAACTTGTCATCCAATATTATTTCCTTCACATGTCTTGCAATGTCAACTTTATCCTCTTTGTAAGAGTCACACTTCTCACTAATCACTATTTGTTGCAAACTTTGCTTGATTTTCCTAAATCTCCTAAGCATTACAATTGTGGAAGCAAAACATGTATCAGCAACCTAGAGCAACTTCAACTTACTATGCTCATTGAACATGGCTAATCTCATGTCATGAGTCATAATGAAATTCTTTATGTTCATAGCCTCACTCAAAATCCCTAAAATCCAACTACATTTGTCATACACATTTTCATGTCTTAAATTGGTGAGCAAATATTCTTCAATGCCAAATTAAGTGTATAAACTACACATGGCATCCAAAAAATATGCTTAAACTTGGACTCAACAAGTAATCCAACAACTTTGCAAGCAGATGCATTGTCAGTGACTACTTGGACCACATTCTTTGAACCAACTTGATTAATAGCCTCAAGAAGCAAGTTGGAAATGAAATATTTTTCCTTATACTCACCTTCACAATTAACGGCATTCAAAAACATTGACCCACTTTCACAAACAGCCATAATATTTATTAGAGGCCTTCTATGTGCATCTGACCAACCATCACTACAAATACTTACACCCTTTTCATCCCATTTTTCCTTAATGGGTTCTAAAATATTCTCAATGTGATTCTTCTCTTTTTGGATTAGTAAGGTTCTCAATACATTGTAACATGGAGGTACATAACTTGGAATCGCTAGTTCACTAGCAAGCGGGAAGGCAGGCTTTTATAGTGTGGATTCCTAGCAAGGTTGAAAGACAATCCACCCGTGTAAAACATCCTTGCTATTTCACCATCCAACATTTCCCTAGTACCATTGTTGAAGGAATCCTCAATTAGGTTTCCTCCCTTCCTCTTCTTTGGCAATGAGACACTAGGTTGCATGGTGCTACCTGAACTTGAACCAACACATCTACTTGTACTTGAGGGCAAAGGAACTAGTACATTCCTTAAATTTGTCAACCTCAAACCAGATGCAACTTGGAGTCTTTTCATTTCATGGTAATGTTGTGTTGTAACTTTCAAGAAAGCTGCAATCCCAAGTCTTCCAATCTTCAACAAGTGACCTTTGACTTGATGATAACTCCCTTTACAACGTTTTTTACAATAGTTGCATTGGAATTCAACATTTTCTCCTCCTTTTCCCACTTTTCCAATCCTTTTCACAAATCTCCATAAGGGATCATTATCATTATCATTCACTTCATCTACATTATCAGTGACAGGAGTGGATGAGGTATCTCCCTCAACCTCAACAGTGCTAGAAGTACTCATTTTATAATGTTAGCCAATTCTCCTCCTAATAGAGCACAAAACAACCATTTTACTTAAAAAATCAAAATTAGAAAACCTAACTAATTTTTTAACTATCAAGAACTTCATTAAAAGAGGGGAAAAACCCACAACTACAAGAGAAAGTCACAGAAAGTAGAAATCTAACAGAGAGTCAGAGACAAACATGGACATCCTCCCGACTTGCGATCTGGATTTCTGGATTCTAGAGGTCGAGTGGGTTGGAGTTTAGATTCTCAGTTCTAGAGGTCGAGTGGGTTAGAGAGAGAGAGAGCATGCGCGTGACTAGATTTTGGAGGTCGCGATCTGGGTAAGAAAGGCGCACATATTTCATATTATATTTTCCTTTAAAATAATTTTTCATATTTCAATTTTACCCTTAAAATTTTACTATAATTTGAAAATAACCCCGACGTGTCCGTTGACTGTGTCCTTCGCGTGTCCTGCAAGTCAAAGTCAACCACACGCCACATGGCATGTCTGACATGTGTCTAAGAGTGTCCGATGAGTGTTGTGTTCGTTAAGTGTTCGATACGTGACACGCTAGTGTATTGAAGTGTCTGTGCAATAAAGCCTATAATTAATTAGTTTTCTTTATTGTAGCTACTGCATTCAATTGACCCTATCGAGTTTCGACTTAATCTTCCTTTCTTTTCGCCCAGAGCTACACAATCTGATTGTTTCCATGGACTGAAACCTTTTCTTTTTCCAGCAGGCTATGAAACCAACAGATCTGATGAAACCAATTGGCATTGTTTTCCTTGATAATCCAAGTTGAATAAAGACATGGAGATAAAACCTCTTTTATCGCCAAAATAAAAAGTTCTTCTCGGCAATCAAAAGACCTAACGTATAACTCTCTTCCCACTTGGTTGTTAACATGTTGTTTTTAATCTGACAGCTTCTCCTTTTCAGCTTCTCAAAATTTTTATTTTTTTTGCTAGTAAGCATGCTGCTTGTTGGCCCTTTTATTTTCTTGAACATAGGCTCAACTAGCCGAATGGTGAAGGAAATAAAATTTTTTTTAACAAACAAAAAGAAAAGTTGCCTAACCATGATGAGGAATGTAAGGGAAGTTTTTTTTCATCTAGCTACGTACTAAAACGGGCCCTGTCTTCTTTTACCCATTGTTCTTGTAAGGTGACAAGAGCTTTCACCTTTAACATTTGGGAGAAGGATATTTTCATCTCTTCATGTGCATCAAGAATCTTCTTCATCTCCTCAAAATTTTGAACGTGTTTCTTCAATTGAGCTTGGATCTCGTCCAATCCGCTGAATTAAGGAGGATTGAAATATTGAAATATCATATGTGCTTCATAAATTTGCACAAAGTATGTCCATTGGGCGTGCCAAAATGTTGACCCTAAAAATTACAAAGCCTACGTGGCGCGCAGGCGGAGTAACTAAGAGTCAACTACGTCCTTCAGTGGCTTTAATGCTAATGCAAGCATGCCAATTCGCCACCATGCTCGGCCGGGCAAATAATTTGAATGTGATGATGTGGTGGAATGCGCTGCTAACTTCTGAATCGAGCAACTTCGGCTGAGGAAGGAACACTCTCGGTCTTGAGTTCTAAAACCTGAAGACAAGGTTTTAGAGTTTATGCACCAAGTTCGGCAGCCTCAACTATATTGGTGAAAATATAGGTCCGCCGAATCGGTATCAAACTGAATGGGAAAAGATACTCAAAGGAGATGAGTGTCTTTATTGTAAAAATGGTTCGACTATCTCTATGATAAATCTGAATGTAACCTGTGAAGGATTGGACATCTTGATTAGTCGGAGTGAATTCTACGACGAAGTCCACAAGTGCTTAGACTTTGATCAAAGTTTTGGACCGATAGGCGATTTCATATTGCCCCAACTTGATAGCCCACTTGGTAACTCTTGAAGATGCATCTGAACTATGTAGTATGGATTAGAGTGGGTACTCGATCATGTATACGATTCAGAACGATTAGAAGTACGGTCGGAGTTTCCTAGCTGTTGTGACCAAAGCGAGAATGAGCTTGTCCATCTTCACATATCTTGTCTCTGGTTCGAAAAGAGCTTTAGACACATAGTACGCTGGTTTTTTATCCCCCGAGTTTTCTCGGACTAGAGCTGCACTAACGGTGCATTCCAACACTGGCAAATAAAGGTGCAAGTTTTCTCTATCGATTAGCTTGGACAATAGATGCAGATTATACAGGTACTCCTTCAATTTTGTGAAACCCTCCTCACATTCATCGATCTAGAGTAGACCTTTGCTCTTCTTGATGGCGGTGAAGAATGGATTGCACTTGGTCGTTGATCTAGAAAGGAATCAACTTAGCTGCTCTTCCGATTAGACTCTGAATTTCCTTCACGGTCTGAAGGGACATCATTTCCATAATTGCCTTAATCTTATCTGGATTAGCCTCGATTCCGAGCTCTTTGAAAAGAACATTGACTCCAAACCCATTGTATACCAATACTCAACTTACCATAACATTAGAAATCTGAATCTTTATCACCAAAGCATCATCATAAGGAGAGTGCACATCCTCCAGGTCTCGAACGGAGAACATTAAGATGTTGGAGTCAATAAAAAATGGCTTGTTTATAGAAGCTACCATCATTGGATTTTTGCATGCAGTCTTCCTCTCCTTTCTAGTATTGCTCAGATACTCTTATTCTTCGTAGATGCAGCTGATGTTAAGCATGGGCTTCTTTGCTGATCGTCCGTCTTCTTCCTTATTGGTGAGCTCGTACCAATCAGGCTTACCTTTACCTTTACTATCAGTTGGTTTCCTTTTTTTTGGCCTTATCCTTCACGTACTCCCAGCAGTATCCTTGGTCGATCAGGTATTCAATATGCTCTCAAAGCATGCGGCAATTCCGTGTTGTATGCCCAATGCTTTGGCAGAAGGAGCAATATTCATTAGGCCGCTTCTTGGCTAGGTGATCTGGAAGAGGCCTTGGCCTTTTAAGATAAAGCTTATCCTTGATACTATGAAGGATATTATTGATTGAAGTATTCAGAGCAGTAAATTGATTTGGTTTGGACAAAGTTGACTTGACATTGTGTCCTCTTTTGTTGTTTTGACAGGAAGGAGGTGGTAGAGTATCACGATCATCCTTGTTTCTCTCGAATTCCTTATCTCGGTCCGAATCGGAACCCTTCTTCTTAGCCTTGTCATCCCATCTTGTGATGTCAACTACAATCTCAAAGCATTCTGCCAGAGTGGCATAGTCATATTTCCTTTTGTTCAGCTTTTGGAACAAAGGTGAGTGGATGTAGAAACCTTGCTTGAAAGCCATCACCGCAAGCATTCTGACAAATTGTTGTGATTTACAGCTCAAAATTAGAGTATCGGGACAAGAATCTAAAAGTGGCAATTGATCAGACGATTGATCAGGAGAAGCAAAAAAGCACCATAGAAAGTTTCTTGCAGTGGTGAAAGTTCAAAGATTCATGGCTCGTATTTTCTGTTTCTTTTTGGTGTCCTATTTAGGCGAGTTATGTCCTATTTGGGTTTGGATTTGACTTCTTGGTTGGATTCCTTTCTTGGTGGAGAAATTTTGTTAATTATCTATTTGATTAGGATTTGGATTTACTTCCAATTAAGATTAGGATTCTCATTGTAACCTAAGTCCTATACTCTATAAATAGGATCATAGGGTTAGATTGTTAAAGTGTGCCTCTCCATGAGTGTAGAGAGTTTTATCTAATTGGGTTTTGGGTGGAGGTCACCGTTTGGAGTCATGAGTGCGTGGCAAATTCATGGCACATTCGTTTGGCGATTTTTGAGAGTCAATTTGTGAGTTTGAGAATTAGAGAATAATTTGAGAGAATCTCTTTCGTTTGTTTAGGTTCCCTACTCGTTTGGTTTAAGGTTTGTAATTTGTGGGATTTGGGTTGTGAGAGTTAAACACTCTTTTGTAATCTTTGTTTGTTTAGTGAAATTCCTCGCCGTGCTTCGCCTGTGGACGTAGGCTTTACGTTGAACCACGTAAATCTCTTGTGTTCTTATTTTGAGATTGTTTGTTTCTTAGCTTTCACCTATGACATTGATATTTGGTACTTTGTTAGAATTCGCTTCCGCTTGCGCATAAAAGTACAACAAGTGGTATCAGAGTTCTAGATTTCAGCTTGGCCTTTGCTTGCCTGCATTCATGATGAAGTTTTTTGTGTCGTCGGAGAAATTTGATATTTGAAAACTTTGATGGGAGGAATGATTTTGGGAGTTTGTATACCAAATCCCTTGGTTGTCTTTGAGGCAACATTTCTTTACTTTACATTTGTCATGAAGTGGAGTTTGATGTTCGAGTCTTTGATAAAGTGCTAGTACGCACTTTTGGTTGGTACTTGTTACAAGTATGTTCGAGCTTTGTTTCAATTTTGTCTCATAGTTGTTAGTTTCCATAATGGAATTTGTTGGAGAAGGCATCGAAGGAAACTTCAAGTTTTAATGACATTTGGATTTTTTGAGTCGTGGTGGAGATCAATTTTGGAAGAATTTGGTGCACATTTGCATTCGTATTTTGGTATCCCAATTTGAAGTTTAAAGTTTGTTTTGGAAGTTTTCTAATTTCTCGCTGAGGTGGAGATTGTTGTGATTTACAGCTCAAAATTAGAGTGTCGGGATAAGAATCTGGAAGTGGAGATCGATTGAGAGAAGTAGAGAAGCACCATTAGAAGTTTCTAGCAGCTGTGAACGTTCAATGGTAGCAGCCGATCGCTCGGTATGGGCAGAAAGTTCAAAGAATCGTGGCTTATGTTTCCTGTTTCATTAACTTCTTGGTTGGATTCCTTTCTTGGTGGAGAGATTTTGTTAATTACCTATTTGATTAGGATTTGGATTTACTTCCAATTAAGATTAGAATTCTCATTGTAACCTAAGTCTTATACTCTATAAATAGGACCTTAGAGTTTGAAGTGTTACTGATGTAAAGACATGACCGTTGGTTGTATCATTGAGTTTGATTTGGTTTTAGGTGTAAACCCTAAGCCAAACCGTGAACAAATTCATCTTTGTGAATTTGGTTTGGGTCACTATAACTAAGTTTTTTATTTTGGTTTGGAAGATTTCGGTGTTTACTCCAGTAACATGTATATTTACTTATTTGGTATGGGTATGAGAGGGAATGCGTATCGGATAGATAGCTCCTCCTTATTTATCACATATCGGGATTTTTCATGAATGCTATACCAAAATAAATGCGGAATCCACTTATTTATTCATTCCTTAGATCTAATTAGTAAATGCATGGATAGGAATGATACCCATTCTTTCTAATTTACTTGCCATGATGAGAAGGAATGAGAATATAAAGGAATGAGGATAGGAATATTGTGTATGGGATAAACAACTCCGTCATGGTAATCTCACACGTATAAATGTTAGAAAGTCAATGTATTTAGATTGGAAAGAAATTTATGATTGATTTGTAATCGATACTTGCCTTTATTATATTCCTAGATTGTAGGACATCTTGTTGTACAAGGAAATCTTCTGTATATATTCTTCAGAGTATAAATGAAATTTTTTTTTTTTCTAAACAATAACTGATTTCATTAATCAAAGTCGAATAGATACATTGATGTCCACAACAAGAATATTAAAGAGCCATGGAGGCTAAAAAATATCCTACTGAAAGATACCTTGTTCTCTAATCACAAACGTTGCCACCGAATGAGCAACCTTATTACAAGAACGAGAAGTACCTTCCACCTCCATCACCGTAGTCCTCCCTGTCGGCACCATCTCCACAATTTATTTTGCATCGAATTCCACCTCTACCTTCTTAAATCTTCCGCTTCACACACGCCGTCAGCCCAACTCGAATAGCATTAGCTTCAGCCACCATACTAGAGTTGCACTGGAGTATGTCAAAGTCAACTACAATGGATCATGGAGCTCGTGAACAGGCTAGGCTTGGGGGCTTTGGCAGTATCAATGAATTATTCATTCACATCAAATACTTTTTCTACAATAAAGGAATGGGTATACCTTGATTTTTTCAGTATGAGAACGTATATATGGATACCCAAATGCATTTATTTTTTTATTCCTTAATTGTGAGTAAACACATGAATGAGAATCACACTCATTCCTTTCAAATTCTTGGTTGTTAGTAAACAAAAAAAATGAGAATAATACTCATTCCTTACAAATTCATTCCTTCTAAATAAACATTCCCTTAACATACTCATGAATGAGAATGATACGTTTTCCTTGCAATTTCAATCCTTGCAAGTAGATATACCTCAATTTCATATTTCATGTGTCTTGAACTATTTTGTGGCCCAGAATTTGATTTAATTAATCAACTACTTTTATTTCCATCTTAAAAAAAACAACAAATAAATTCTCAAATAATACAGGAACTAAAAATCAAGGCTAATTAAGTGAATCTCCAGATCTCCAATGTCTAGCCTTCTCAAATCCATTGACACAATTTTCAAAATCATCAATGGTCTGGTCAATCTCTTCTTGACTGTTCATCACAAAGGGACCATATTGCGTTATAGGCTCCCCCAAAGGCTCACCTCCAACCAAGATAAATCTTAGGGTTTTGGAAGACTTGTTCCATGTCTCCAAGCCATCCCCAGATATTCCAAGAAGAAGAAGGTGGTGGGCTGTCACAGGCGAAGATTTTGGACTGCCAAAAATACCCTCCCCCTCCAACACATAGACAAATGCATTCCAGGATGTTGGTATTGGTTGTTGCAAGTGAGATCCTGGTTTCAGAGTGAAGTCCAAGTACATGGTTGGGGTCCTTGTGTAGATTGGTGACTTTGTTTCCAAGGCTTCTCCTGCTATTACTCTAACTTTGATCCCATCTTTTGAAGCCTCTGCAATGTCATTGCTCAGAATTTCTTGGTACTTTGGCTCAATCCTGTGTTAATTTACACAAATTACGTCATGATCAAACAATGAATAATGTTATTTCGACTTCATTTACTTACCACCTTACTGATTAATAATGTGTAAAACTAGAGTACAAATAGCAACACCCTTACAAAATGAAGCCAACTAATTGCAAAGGATACTAGCTAGCTTGTTACTTGAAAAGGACTTTCTGCCACGTTTAATTTGAGTAAAAATTAAAAATCGTGGTCGCATAAAAACCAACCAACCATAATAAAAGTCTTAACTCTTATATGTCAAAGCTTTATCCAAATTTCCAAAAGTACCATGGAATATGAGTGAAAAGGCCCATAGTTTTCACAGTATCTAAGATATTTTAGGTTTTTTTTTTCAGACGATCTAAGATATTTTAGGTTGGTAATGCACAAAAATATACAAAATGTGCGCAGCAATCAAAAGCACTTTTAGAAAAGGATATATCCTATGATGACCAATCATAGAAATACTGCACATGCTTATTTAAATAGTTGGAATTGCATCACCATCAATCTCATTGAGAATATCCTATATTTATGTGTATAATGTTTTCTTATAAGACTTGTACTATCAAACTATGTTTATGTTGTACATCAGTTTTTTTTTTTAAATAAAAGAATGACAATGTATTAGGCGAGTCAAGCTATACATAAATTAACTTAAAAATTATTTATAAATTCAGAACGTAACATAATCATCATCTTATGTTGCGAGACTGTCTAAAAAAATCACTTATGCAGCAGCTATATATTCTGAATTAGTATACGAGGTTAAAATGCATGATCCTAAGATGACATCAAGTATATGTCATGCAGCCAACCCATACAAGTTTTGTATGCAAGGTCAACGTGTCTAAATGAATTTTCATCAAAAAAAAAAAGAATTAATAATTAAGATAGGTATACATACATTTTATGCTTGGAGGAGAGGTTTATCCATAACTGTAAACCCTTTTGGGTTCCCTGGGCGGCAGGCATTTCTGAGTGAAGGATACCTCTTCCTGCGGTCATCCATTGCAAGTCACCGGCTCCTATTGTCCCTTTGTGCCCTTCAAAATCTTCATGTGTCACAGCTCCCTAATCACCTCAAAACATGCAGTTGCGTTCAACTAAGATAACTAATTAAGTTCACTCGTGAATTGTCTAAAGAACAGCTAGCAATTTCACTGATTAAATTTATTTAGATGAGAGAGACTTTTTTAATTACCAAATAAAGTTAGTTCTGGGATAAATTACAAGAAATGGGTTAGCTGGAAATGTAAATGATACACTTTCCAGCAAATAAAATGATTATAAATAGTTTCTGAACCTGCAACATGTAGGTCACTGTCTCAAAACCTCTGTGTGGATGATCGGGAAAACCAGCAGGAGCAGTAACTGCAATTGCAACAGCAATATTAGAAAATAATTAAGTACATATGAATACAAAAATAACAATTTCTACATAACGATATTGGGGATGTGGAATTTGGGCTGAGCCTTATTAAGTATCAAATTCGTCATTCATGATAATCGAACTTGAGAGATCCCACTTCCGAGTGGAGATGAATACCTACATTCAATAAACAAGAAAAAGTAGAGATACCCACCTGAGAACTCATCCAAAACAAGGAAAGGATCAAAGTATTTCAGCTCAAACCTACAAAAACGCAACAACCTATTGACTCAGATATCTCAATTCTCAAATCCCTCAATATTTCATTCATTTCAATGAAAAAAAAGGCAAAAATATACTATCTGGCTTTATAATTCAGTGATCAATATATTACGTACCTCCCTATGCTCCTTCTAACAATGGCTCCAACTCCTTCATGCTGAGGCCTAGCCAAGAACTTCCTCACAACAAGACGAGGTTTTTTCAGGACACTTGAAACTTCCTTCTCAGGCATAATTTATCAGTCTTTAAAACTTTGGCTTGAAATTTGAAAACTGCTGCAAAATAATGTGAGGAAAAATGAAAGATATTTGCAGCTGTATATATAGTAATCTGAGAGAGAGAGAGAGAGAGAGAGAGAGAGAGAGAGAGAAAGAGAGAGAGAGGAGAGAGAGAGAGAGAGAGGTTGGCGTATTTTTAGAAGGTCAAAGTGAATTTTTATTGGCAGCCAATAAGACCAACATGGCACAACTTTGCTTGAGCTCCAGGGAATTTATGATACACATCTATATATGTATGACGTCAGCATGACAGTTTGGTGATGTTTGTAGGGGGTGGGGTGTGGGGGTGTTCGAAGTATTGAGGTTTGGGGAACCTTAATAGCTGTTTTGCATGAGTGCCACGCCTCATCATATGGTCAAATGTCAATGCCACTATTTTAGGGTTTGAGGGAAAAAGAAAGAAAAGGCTAAAGGCTTATGGGATCCCTGGGTCATGCTTATGCATGCTTTGGATATGTTGTGGGGGGACACGCAATTTCTGGGAACAAATCTTTGATGTTGGTTCACAAAAAAACCATGGCCCTATATTTTGTCTTTCCATTAAAGAACCTTCCTACGAGATGATTCTGTTCTTTCATTGAACTTGAGGGTACATTATTAGCTTTATGAGATCGTATAATTGCAAGGATGATCATATATATAGGTTAAAATCAAGGAACACACATTTTTTTACATATATTTAGACACACTTTCTTGTGATTTGCATTCCGTAACTTTTAAGGATCCGAACCGTTTATATTTCAATTTATCAGTATACAAAATATTAGACAAATCCAAAACAATTAAGACATTTATTTTTGGAGTGAAGAAATGAATGAATATGTTTTTACAAAGAAACACTAAAATGACTATACTTTTTAATCCAATGGTCATATAGCTAGTTTTGGATTTGGGAGATTTTTGTAAACAGTTGGATCGTTCAAACACATTATGGAGTGGACCCTAAACCCTATATATTTATATTTCATATATATATATATATATTTATATTTCATATATATATATTTATATTTCATATATATATATATTTATATTTCATATATATATATATATATTTATATTTCATATATATATATATATTTATATTTCACACTCAATAATACAATTACACGTTATGTGACATCTAATGAAAAAAAATGAATTTGAGTGCGAAGCGAGAAAATAGAACAAGCCAGTAAGGCCATAGTCCATAAACCTGTTTGGAGTTGTTTATGAAGGGTTAAAAACGCTTTCTCATTGTTAAAATTTGTTTTGGACAGCGTTTAGAAAAAAATGTTAAAAGCAATTTATGAAGAAACTTTTTTTTTTAGGCAAAACTGAAGCGATTTATTGATAAACTATGAAAGATTACAATCTTCAAAAAGTGCGTCATGGATATGATCCAGAGGCTCCTCAAACCAACAAGGATCAAAAGAGGAGTACATTGTCAACTCAACCACTCTATGTGCCACCATATTGGCGGATCTGCAAAAAGAACTTGACTTCTCAATAAAATTTGTATCTTGGTAAAAGTGTTTTCTACAAAAGCAGTCTCCAATTAATGGGCCCTAAGCTTAATGCAATGCCTAATAATAATCAAAATGCATACTCGCTAAACTAGCCCTTACATAGGAGAAGGATTTACGTACGGTGGTATTTTGTGCTAATAAAATAAATATATGTGTGAGTTTTTTTATACACATGTCCTTATTCATTGGCACGATATATCACATGTTATTGTACTCGTGTCATATAAATTGTTCTCCTTACATAGGTAACTACTAACTTCCACATCTAATTGATGGGATAAGCTATAATAACTCAAATTCATTACTTTCTTATAGCAAGCCATGTGCCTCAGGCGACTGAGCTCAATCAAGGCACGACCACAAACACTCTAAGAAGAGATAATTGGAGCAATGGTCTCTGAACTTTAGCTCAATTAGAGCTTTGGTCCCTCCACTAAAAATCCTTGAGTATTGGTTCTTGAACTTGTTATAATGTGAAGCAATGGTCTTTTTGGCTAACTCTGTTAGAATTTCCATCCATTTTTTGTCATTTTAAACTCTTTATTTTGGATGAAAGTTCTAACGGAGTTAGCCAAAGGAATCATTGCTCCACATTATAATAAGTTCAGGGACCAATATTCACGGATTTTTAGTTGAGGGACCAAAGCTCCAATTAAGCTAAAGTTCAAGGATCATTGCTCCAATTTTCTCCTCTTTGAAAACATAAACGATAAAGATAATCCAAAATCCGAAAAGGTACATGATATGCACCCTAATTATTCGTACTTATGATACACTCTATCATTTTGGATTGAGGAGGGACCGCCGGGGCTTATGAGTTGCGTCCACGACGATTGAGTTCATCACCCATTTTTTTTCCTTAACTTTTCTAATGTTATTTGCCATATTGGACAAGAACATGACGTTGAAAAGAATGTTACATATCTTGCCAAAAGGAAGGTTACATATACTTCTTTCCAACCAATTTCGTAGAAAAAGTAATGTTCTTTAGCTAATGGAAACATCTGAAAAGTGAATTGATTGCCAAAGTGCGAAATAGTTCGAAATGTGATATTTTATGGAAAAATAGTTGGTGAAATGTGACAACTATATCATGAAAAATATTTCATTTTCTATATTCACTTCACAAAATACAGACCAATATAAATGCATGTATGGAAATCAAACTCAACGTGACCAATATCACTTTCAATTAGAATTTACGTACAAACATTTAATTTCTTTTATTTGCATAAAAAAATATATATATAATCCTGATATCTTTCTAATTACTGTTCAATTACCTAATCATATATGGTGGACTGCATTTATCATGTGAATGTATTAGTAATTTAGTACCACAAATCTTGATTAAGACCACATTTCAAGTCATTAATGAGAAAAATAACTAGAAAATCTTTGTTTATTGACATCATTCATACAAAAGCATTACGCAATGGCAACCTTTGAACAATTAGGGGAAAGATAGAATAGAAACTGAGTCAAAGAAAGTGAGGAAACAAAGAAAATTTTCCCTTTTCTTCTCTTTCCTTCTCATATCACACTTCTTGGAAACAAAGAAACTCCGCCCAGACCTCTACCAAATTTATTTAACTCATCCAACGATACTGACTTAAATCGATATCATTGACACTTAACAACAACATATTTAGGGAATGTTATAGGGGGTAGAAAGAAAGAAAAAATGATATATGGTTCAAGAGTTCGGGACTGGCTACAGTGCTCGCAAGCATTGGATGCTCACACCGATCTCACTCTCCTTCCCCCCCCCTCCTCCCCTCCTCACCCCTCCCGCTCTCCTTTTAACGGTGAGATCGGTGTGAGCATTCAATGCTTACGAGCACCATAGCCTACTCCCAAGAGTTCAGTTGCATAAAGAAAAGTTACATATTGGACACTAACTATTAATTAATTAATTAAATATTGAGGGGTATAATAGCTCTATCCTTTCTGTGCAAGGGTGTGGTTGTTGTTGGCCATAAGTTACAACATCTACGTTTGTGCATGCCGAATGAGCTGGTCCTTCAGGACCTTTGTAAATTAGGTTGATGTCCCTCATCTCAATCTTCTGACATGGGTTAGTTTGGCTACATTTCAAAGTAACAGCACTCTGTGTGCTTGAAGTACCCCATATATCATTGAACTTAACATCTTGAATCTGAACCCTTGAGGATTCCTGCACACAATAATATCGACTGACCAAATTATAATCAAGTTTTACATAGAACTAGATAATCATACATTTAATAAGAATCATATCGTATATATTCCATGCACATCTTTTATTTTGTTATTAATGTGTGGTACTCTAATTAATTAAGATAATTAGATTATCATGTTTAAATAAGAACTGACACACGTATTGACACTCTCTAATACAAGTGACCCTATTATTAGATGTGAGTTGCACTTGTATTAAAAAGTGTGCTAGCAAGAGTATCAACTTTATGTGTCCAAAAAACGTCAACTTATTATTAACCAGTGCCATGGTAAATTTTGATTTTGATTTTGATATTTCGTTGTAGGGACATTTTGTGTAAGTATATTATAAGTATCTACATGTATAATCATAATAACGTAACTAATCAAATGACAAAAATAAAAATATGATCGAACACTTGGGCTTAGTCAAGAAAATCATCTTATCAAAGGATAAAAATGCAAATGTTCCAAAACCCTTTGTAGTTATTATTTCCCAAAACCCTTTTGTAGTTATTATTACGTACCGTTGCACTGCAACTACGGGAAGGGCAATATTGTTGATCAATGATGATGGGGCAATCGACCTTATCGACTTGGATGTGCTCAACGGTAAGATGTGAAACAGTGCCTGGTTCAGAGGGAGCCCATGTCTTGACTCTCACTCCATTTGTAGTACCAACGAAGGTGCAGTTTCTTATGTCTACAAATGACACATTGTCACCAGCTCCCTTGCCAAGACTTCCGATGCTGATTCCGTGGCCCGGACCGCAGTGAACGCCGCTGATTTTTACGTTGTTTGATCCGGAACTGAAGGATATGCAATCGTCCCCGGTGGCGATCACTGAATCCAAGATTTCGATGTGGTGTGATGTGCCAATGTGGATTCCGTCGGTGTTAGGGCTGTCACCGGGAGCTGATATGTTGATGTTCTGAATTGTTACGTCATGGCTTCCAAAAAGGTTGATGTGAACATTCTTGCTGTTGATCGATGTTATGTCATGTATTTTTGCATTTGTGACGAAATCCAATCTCAAGTTCTGACATGAAAATAAGGAAATAAGAACATTAACAATCAGAATGTATGCAAAATAGTATCGTGCAAGCAATATATAGAAGGGAAGTGATTTTCACACACTATTTTTAGCTTCTCACAAACCTCTCTTTATTTATAGTCATCAGATTAAATAAATCAAACAGAATCAACGACAAGAATTGAACAAAAGTGTGTAAAAAGTTAAATAGGGTGTGTGAAAATAATTTTCCTATATATAACTTTTCTTCATGGGATATCATTGTGATAGGTCTGGTTCAAAATGACCAATGGTGTAATAAGTAGATTATACTTTTTCCACAACTACGTCTAGTGGTAGTGGTATTCCCCTTTACATGTAAGTACAAAATTTTAAGTTTAGCTCTCGTAAATAGTGAGTTCGATACTAAACTATTGTTGACCCATTGTAAGGCTTAGCCCAATCATAATAATGATTTGATTTTGTAAGAATCACTTTTATGAACCATATCTTTAATAAAAGTGAGACTGTTCTAGGAATTATGCTAGGCGGATCATATCAAAAAAAAAAACATAATACTTTTATCACAAACATAGCATTATTGGATTAGAAATTCCAAAAAAATATGGCCATGAGGCATGACTTGAACATTTTTTATGCAAGTCCATAATAATATGGGGAATGATCTATGGCACCATAAAATAAACACAACTTTAGACAAATTGTGAGCCTTTAGATGAAAACCACATTAATGACTGAGATTAAACAAAACACTATTTTATTATTATTCTTTTAATAATAGTTTTACCAATATTAATATATCAAAGGAATTTGCTTGCAAGACTTGCTCAATAAGCAAGTTTGTAGCGACTCGCCAATCTCGTAAATAGTTCATTCTTTAATGAAATTTAGCTCTGATATCTGTCCCTCGACCTAAATTAAATTATATGACTTTCCTAGTCCACTAAAATGAAAAGTAAAAAAATAAAAAAATAAACTTGCGCTAATTATTGGTTTGGTGACTTTATTCTCTCTTCCATCTTTCCTCACCCTCTCCGGCATCAAACCCATTAGTCACCACCACCTACACTGAAAGGACCCGCCTCACCACCATGACTACCTCTACCAAAACCCTGTCGTCGCAGCCACCATCTTCATGAATACCCAAAAATACAACTATAGACACCCAAAATCCATGTGCCTTGGCAGATCTGCTCGTTTAATTGTTTTTCCTTCGACTGAGGAGGAGATCAAACCTCAACTTGGGTTTATTAATTGTTTTCTGCAATCCCTCTACCCCACGAAGGAGCCAAATCGAACCCAAAATTAAAGCCATTCATCGTTCCATTTAGTTACATCGAAACCTCAACTTGGTTTTGGCGGTAAGTGATGTGAATTCCGGCCATAAATTTGACAGATTGCCGGCGTCCATGAAGTAATTCCGGCGCTTTTTCATAATTACTGTTGTTTTTTTTACTTTATTTTAGTGGGCCCAATTTTTTTATTATTTTCATTTCCTTTCAATTTTTCTATACAAATTCAAGTGGAAAGTAGACAGATGTTAGAGCTAAAATTCATTAAAAAAATGAATCATTTATGGCTGGCGAGTCACTGCAAACTTGCTTATTGAGCGAGTCTTGCTAGCAAATCCCTTTATCAAAATACCCAACACCTCGCCAATTGTGCAAATACTGCTGGAAGAAAAGCCCTCCATCTCTCCTCCATTGCCCACCCAAACCGTTAGAATCTAGTGGTCTCTTGGTCTCTACTTTCACCATTACAAACTAAGAGCAATTCTAATTCATGTTTGACGACAGAAGCCGCCCACATCTCCAGCGACTTCGAATCAGTTTTTGAACTTTATATGTATATGATTGAATCATTTTAATTGTATACGAAACTCAAATGGTCAACCTCAACAATAATTACGCACCGTCATTAGAATTTATAATGATAGCCAAAATCTAGGCTAATATGTTGGATTGTTTTCAAACCCTAAACTAACAAAAGAATATCAAAAATGAAATTTCCCAAATCAGTGTTCAATGAATTAGGGTAATATATGTTGATTTGTTACTTTAATATCAGTCGAAACCAAGGTCGTCGGAAATGTGGCATGCCGCTGTCTTGACTAGATGGGATTCTCTTGGTGAAAATGGAGATTGGAGATTCTAATGGCGTGGGTGCAATGGATAAGGGAGAGTTTAGTGTGTTATTGATTATTATTTTTATAAAATAAATATTGGTTTTATGCAAAAAAATATTGTTAAAAAAAATGATAATTAATTAGTTGTGAGATCTAATCTCAGCCATTAATAGTGCCTTAATCCAATGGTAAGAAATTTGTATCAAAAATTGTGTCTAAAATATAGTGTCACGAATCTTTCTCCTAATACTATATATTTAACAAACTAAACAATGGAACTTACAGTAGGAAGTCGCTTGCAATGTGGATCTTTCTTGCAGTTGTTATAGGGCCAAGCAGAGGGACCTTGTCCATCCAACGAACCACCACCACTGATTACCAAGTTGTCAACGTATTGGAAGGTAATCCAATGGTTAATATCAATCGAAGATGCCACCTCCACGGGAGCCAGTAGGGTTCCCTGTATCTGCACCTCCATTGGTCCCTTGCATCCACCTTGGAAAATCACTGGCCCCACCGAGTATCTCCCTGTTGGGAATAAAACCACACCACCTCCAATCTCCATTGTTTTGACAAGCTTGAGTCCATGCATCAGTGAAAGCCTAGAAATCCAATAGGTATATTAATTTAACTAAACATTGTTTTACATCTTCAACATAATCTTAATTTTGAATCAACTTAAGATAACCTTGCTGTTATCCGTTTTGCCATCAGCAACGCCTCCGTATTTCTTCACATCAAAAATCATTTTCTGATGATCAGGCCGAACTTTGAAGAACTGTACGTTACTCATTGATGTAGTTCCATCATCAGCTTGAACTTTGGTAATGGATACTAGCAAGACCACTAAACAAACAAATTGGACAACCAAGCTCGAGCCCATTTTTATTATTTTATTAATGTTTGCTAGTGGTCTTCTTCAATTCTGATGTTTACATTGTTGTTAGGGTTTATGAGTTTTTATAGGCTGTTTGTGTAGCTAGAAATGGAATGGTGCCACCATAATGTTATGGATTTATTTTGTTTTAATTAACTTTCTTTCTTATTTGCTAATTGTAAAGAATATATGAAGCCAAGATTTATTGAATATGATATAGCTTTATGATTTCTTCTTCTTTTCCCAATGTAGATTGGTTTTGTAATTTTGTAATTTTCTTTTTTGAGATATTGATTTGCTATTAGAGAAATTAACGCGTGCTGCGACACCAAACTGATTTTGATTTTAAGCATCTTCCTTATTTGATTTTGTTTCGTTTTTTACGTGAGTAATTCTGTTGGCATCCAATAACTTGTTCTTCCCGCCTCAAATATTGCAAATCTCTGTTGTGCAACTCATATACATTAATTCAAGTCTGCACTAATTACTTTTAACAATTGTAATTTTATCTAATTACATAATATAATATGCTGATTCAATCAACTGCATATCTCGACCAAAATTATATAATTAATATGCTTTCATTTTAGAGTATTTTGCCAATTTCTCTCTTAAATTTTTACCCCTTTGTTAATTTATTCCATGAACTTTAGGGCTCGTTTGGAAGTGTTTTTAAAATAACTAAAAGCGTTTTTGGTGAAATTATTTTTGGATTCCAAAAGCACTTTAGGTGCTTTTTTAGGATTCACTTGCATTTTTACTAATTAAAGATTAGTTTCAAAAATACTTTCACAAAAACCGCTTTCAGTCATTTTAAAATCATTTCAATCAATTTTTCCCTTGTCTTTCTTTTAACAAGGAAATTAAAATCCCCCACTTATCTTTCACATTTTTATGATTAAACATTTGCCTTTTTTCAAGACTTGATTAGAGTGCTTTGACTTTGTCCCATCAGCATATTTAGGTTTGTTGTTTGAGATTTTTTTATTTTTTTTGGTGTGATGGGATTTTTCAAATTTTTCTTTGTTTGAATTTGGTGTGATGGGATTTTGCAAATTTTTCTTTGTTTGAATTTGGCGTGATGCAATGCTATCGTTAGGTTAATCTGATGCCTATGAAAGAGGACCTCACATGTCCTCAGCATTTTCATCCATGTTAAATTGACATAGCTATATCCCAAATCCAACCCAAAACACACATCCACCCATTTTAGCAAGCCATGGCTGATGAAGCCTTGACAGCAGCCATGTCGATTCTGAGTTCAAGTCCAGATCCATGACATTTACTATTCACAGTGGGTGTATAGTGTGATAATTATAGCAACCTATTCTCACTAGTAGAAAAAATAGCTTGCGCAACAAAACTTTAGGCGACGGAGGAAATTTCATCGGTCAAGAGGACTTTAGGCACCTAAAATATCATAACATTTAGGCGATGAACACATTCATCGCTTAAAAATAAAATGGGCGATGAACAGATACATTCGTCACGCAAAAGATGGAAAAAGTGGCGGGAAAAGGAGAATTTGGCGCCAAATTGTTAGCGAAAAATTCTTTCTGTTTCCAATGATATCCCTGATCACTTGATGGATCTTCATGTTGCTGATTGCCTCAATGAGGGTGTCGCCTAAAATATCTTGAGTGACGACGCAGCTTGACTTTAGGCGACGAATTATTTCGTTGCGCAAAATTATAGGTTTTAGGCGAAAAAATGTGATTCATCGCTCAAAATTTAGGTTTTAGGAGACGAAAATTGATCCGTCGCTCAAAACAAAGACACTTGAGGCGACAAATCAGTTGTTCGGTGCCTAAACCTAAGAAACAAATCAGTTGTTCGGTGCCTAAACCTAAGAAATTTATTCTACACCATTCTTCTTTTGATCTGCTAAAGAATGACTTATTCATTTTTTAATGAAGTAATTTTTGTACACAATGATCTTGAAGAAGAGGTCTGAAGGGAAATAATGAGATTTTATTTGGGATTTCTAATGACTAGCATGCATATACAATTTGAAATTCATATGCATTAGCAACGGAAGCAATAATTTATCAAAGCAATAGTCATGCAAATCCCCTTCAAGAAGCATAGGTTCATATTTGATGCATCTACTAAATTGAAGAACAAAGTGAAGGTTGAATTTCATACCTCTTGATCTACACTTTAGACCAAGGATGGACCACCTCCAAGCTCTTTGATCTTGGAACTCCTTGAGTCTTGCTTCCCTCCTTGATTCCTCCACCTTGACCGAATGCCTTCAATAGGTTTCTCCTATAGCCTCCAAAATAGAAGACCTCTAAAGATCCACACCCACCAAGTAGTGGAATGGATGATGGATCTCCAAAAGAAAGAGAGAAGTGTAGCTCTCCCTTCCTTGGGTTGGCCGGCTATGTAGAGTGAAAAAGGGAGAGATGTTTTTCTTTCTTTGGTTGACTAACTCACTCCAAAGACATAACTAGTTATGTTGTGTGGTATGGTGTTGTAACTTGTGAAAGTTTCAATAAACTTTCCACATATATAAAAGAAGTGAGTCAACAATTGACTCCACTCTCTCTCTCTCATTCATAGCCGGCCAAAGGAGTGTGATTGGGCTTTTTGGGCTTTTACAATTTCAAGTCATCTCATGCTTGAATAAAAGGCCAAAGAGATTAGGGCCCAATGGGCCCGGATTAACCCGAACTTATTTCATTAAGCCCAAAGCGATCTTTTATCGCTTCTATGATTTCCTTAGACTTTCTAATTAATCATAACACTCAATTAATCCAAAGGATTATTTCCATCATTCACGTGTTGATCCACCACTATAGTGTATTCGGTGTACAATCGTTTTAGGTTCTAATTAGCAAGGCAGTGAGGTGATTGGTATCAATCCAATTGATTAGTTCCAATCATCTAGTGAATTAAAACTTATTTTAATTCTTTATCTTCTTTGATGATTACTAATTAATCATCCACAAGATCCCACAAACCATGAGTGACACACTACACATATATCATGGCTACCCAAGCTAATGTTGAAGTTTGTTCGGAGAACCTATTCAATTGGAATTACAATGTAATTCGATCATTCTCTAACACAATACTCTCAATCACATTACTAGGGTATGGATACAAAATGTCAAACCCCTAATGTGATTATACCATGTTATATGATTCAATTGAGTCGTAAAGGAACACTTTCCATTACTACACTCACTACTTCGGCCGAAGATTCCCGAATCATATCTTAGAGTATTCTTCCTCTCGTAACGAGGATTAGAGATCCCTTGTTGACCATTCACTTGCCTCCATGGCTAAGTAGCTTAACCCCAACTATGTCGTGGACACCCTCCTAATTGGGGTGACTTTGACATAATCAAAGATTAAGGACCTAACCACAAGACAACTATGATGTCTCAGGTTAAAGGATTACTTACATATTCCAATCAAGGGAGTTACTTGCTTGACATGTGAGTAGACCTCCATGCAAGTACTCCCTTCGATTGTATTCAGTGAACTCATTCCCTTAATGAGCATCTACATACTTGTCATAGTGTCACTACACGAATGGCTGAGACTTTCCATCCTTCCAATTTGAAGCTGACACAGTACGTACTGGTCTATGGATTGTCAGTATCCCTATGACAATCCCATGACCAGGAACATTTTGAACATCATGGTTATGAGAAGCAGGTCTCTGCAGTCTAACATCATTAGATTACTTCTTCTATCAATCCATTGTCCATGGATTCACTATTTGGACATATATCAACTATTGAGATTGTCCTAATAAGTGACTTTGCCCTTTTACTGTATTTAGGGTTATCCAAATATACAGTCAATGTCCTGAAAAGTTTCTTCCAAAGATTGACTTTCAGGGCATATTTCCAACAAGGTCTACATATTCAATGGTTCAGATTTAAAGAAATAAATATCTATGTGTGTTTACAAATTAACAGTTGTACGAAAAATTAACTTACAGTGGAAAATTCACAATAAGTAATTGAGAAGTGGGAAAAATTTGTAAAAAATACACAAACGCTCGTAACGAGAAGGTCAACAACTTTCGTTAATCTCCAAAATCGAACACTAGAAACCATGAAGGCTATACTATTTTTTTAACTGTCGATTTGTTGGAAATGTGCCCTAAAACCAATCATATGATGATACTTTACGGACATTTCAACTGTTAAACTAATTTAGTTTAATATAAAGGGCAAAGGTTATTGTTTAAAGTAGTCTCATATAAATGTTATATGCTTAAACAATAAGTCCAAGGAATATGTGCTTAGTAGAATGTAATCTAAACAAGTTAGGTTCATAAGACCATTCTCATTCATGAGACATATCCTAAACGTTCCTGATCATAGGATTGCCAATTGGGAATTGACAGTCCGTTAAGATCAGTACGTGTTATATCTTCTCTTAGGGAGAGTGACTAGTCTCGAGTCATTGGTGTAACTGACACCAAGATAAGCATGTAGGTGCTCAATATAGAATGAGTCCACTGAACACGATCAACGAGGAGTTCTCATACTCATGTCACATGAGAACTCATGGTTGGGATAATGCAAAGTAGTTCTTTGACCTGAGGCATCATAGTTGTCTTGTGGTTAGGTCCTTGATCTTTGACTGTGTCAAAGTCACCCCATCAGAGGGTGTCCACGGCATAGTTGGGGTTAAGCCACTTAGCCATGGAGGCAAGTGAATGCGCAACAAGGGATCTCTAACCTTCAAACCGTTTGAGGGAGAATACTCTATGATATGATTAAGAATCTCTGGCCAGAGTATGAATGTGATTTAGGAAGTCGTTCCAAATCATATTCAATGTAATCATATAAGTAATGGAATCACATTGGATAGTAGACATGAATAAACTATCAAACCAAACAATGTGGTCGAGAGTATTGTATTAGAAATAGACCGTATTGCATTGCAATCCTAAACTGAATAGGTTCTCCACCTCTTCTGATTAGCTTGGGTAGCCATGACATACTGCTAGGTGTCACTCATGGTTTGTGGAAGCCCTAAAGGTGTATAATCACTAAAAAGGGAGAATTGAAAGTATGTTTCAATTCACAATTGATTTGAAAGAGTTCTAATCCTCCACTGCCTCGCTAAAAGGAACCTAATGGATCGTACACCGTGTAAGGTAGAGATTGATGAAATAATGGAGATGAGTAAGGATAATTAAATGGTTTAATTACTTATGGCAAGGATTAATTAATATGTTAATTAATCAAACGAATAAGTTCGTTATAGACCTCGGGTTAGTTTTGGGCCTCAAGGCCCAATGGGCTTCGAACGTCAAGCCCATTGACTTAAGTTGTATGACAACTTAATGACTAATGAAACATAAGGGCCCAAACAGCCCAATGAACCCATATGTCCGGCCATTTAGAGAATGTGTAGTGAACTTGCTTTAATTGCAAGTTTGCCACTACAATGTGAGGTGCTATAAAGGCAACTTTATAGCATTTCAACATTAAGGGTTTTTCTTTGGGAGAATTGATGAGAATGAAAGTTCTCTCTTCTCTCAAAGAGGCCGGCTACCCTAGAGGAAAATAGCTAGCAATCTCACTTCCTCTAGGGCACTCATCTCCTCATCAAGGCTCTCCTTGGTGTGGAAAGTTAGAGGTTCTCAACTTTGGGAACTTGGAGAAACCTCTTCAACCATCCTCATCCAAGCAAGGAATGAAGGCCCTCTCCTTGGGTGATTAGCCTTTGCTTATGCAAAGAGGAATCAACAAAGGTATATGAATTCTCAACTCACTTTGTTCTTGAGTTGAGTCATGGTTCACCATATCTACTAGGCTTTGAATTTCTTGGGTAAAGTTTTGTTTTTGAGTGCATACAAGCATGATTCCGCCTTTAATTGTTAATTGCATGCTATAGATGTTGCTCAAATAAACTTGGTTTTCCGAAAATTTCCCTTCACGATTAACATTTACGTTTACGCTCCGTTATTATATCCGTAATTTGTTTTTTCATCCCATTTCTTTTTTGAAAACATGATCTTTTACTGAATGCAATAAGATGAACGGTTCGGATCGTTTATATTATGTTCCGAAATTTACGGTTTAGCAAAATTTGTGTAGGACGTTATAAAGTTTATAGAAACTATATAACATCATCACAATTTTCAGTAAACTGTAAATATGGGGACATTCTATTAACTATCCTAACCGTTCATCTTATTGCATTCAGTAAAAGATCATGTTTTCAAAAAAGAACTAGGATGAAAAAACAAATTACGGATATAATAACGGAGTGTAAACGTAAATGTTAATCGACGGTTAAAAACTAATATAGCCTTCATGGTTTCTAGTGTTTGATTTTGGAGATGACCCCTTAACGAAAGTTGTAGTTACGAGCGTTTATATATATTTTACAAATTTTTCCCACTTCTCAACTACTTATTATGAATTTTCCACTATAAGTTAATTTTTCGTACAACTGTTAATTTGACACATATAGATATTTATTTCTTTAAATATGAACCATTGAATATGTAGACCTCTTCTTCAAGATCATTGTTTACAAAAATTACTTCATTCAGAAATGAATAAGTCATTTTTTAACAGATCAAAAGAAAAACGGTGTAGAATAAATTTCTTAAGTTTAGGCGACGAACAACTGATTCGTCGCCTCAAGTGTCTTTGCATGACGAAATGTCAAAATTCGTTGCCTAAAACCTAAATATTTGCCACTAAAATTTTAGGCTAGCTGCCAAAAATTTTTGGCTGGTTTTAATTTTATTTTATTTTTAATTGTTTTCGTGGAACTGACTTAAATTTCAAAAGCCCACACAAAAGACCCAAACCCTTCTCTCTCCTCTTACTCGTATGCTTCCCACTGCGTCTCTCCTAATTCTCTATCTGCCTCCCGCTTCCTTTTTGACTAAAATTACAATTCGTCCGCTTTTTTTTCACAGCTCCCAATCCCTAATTTATATTTTCTTAACCTAGACCTTTCGACCCAGAATTCCTCTCTCTCTCTCTCTCTCTCTAGTTTCCAGAAAGAAAACACACACTCGAACCTTCAACCATGAAGAAGATGTTTGCCACTGTCAAGTGAAATCACATATCTGAAAGCTCATTTCTCTCTGTGAAGTTGCTGAAGGCTGAAGAGTAGAGAGCTTGCCCAGCGCGAGGACATCGACATCGATACGATCGACAAGCGTAAGCTTCTTCATGACATTTCACTTCCGTTCCTTTCCGATTACATACTTTAATTATGGATTTCCACTATTTCGCACAGTATTTTTGTTTTAAATTCAGAAAAATCGAAATGGTAAAACTAAATTTCTCGATTTATTTTCATCGTGGTTAAGAGGTGTATCATATTGGGAATGGGCAGCGGCGAGCCTTATTCTTCTTCCTCAGTTCTGCCTTCTGTGTTTCTCTTCTCAGAAGAAAAAGAAAAACGTTCGGACCCTTTATACACTATAAATTGCAAACCACAACTTCAAATGTGATTCCGTTTTCGCCTACGAGTTCGTGGTGAAGAGTACTACGATTGACAGTAATATTTTCTCAGTTTGGTGCACATTTCCATATCTGTCATTTTATTGGATTTATCCCAGTTTTGAATTGATAAGCAAAATTAGTTTCCAATCATGTGTTATAAGGTATTGTTGGGTTCAATCAAATGGTTGAAAATTAATGTGGTGTTTGATGGACTCAGTCCAAATATATGGGATTGAATATGTGGATTATTTACTGCTGTGATTTGAATTCAGAGTTCTATAATTTGGGAATTCAAGATTAAGCAAGGTTAAGGAATTAGTGATGATTTTATATTTGGAAATCATGATTTATGATGGACGTGTTTTGGACTGAAAGAGGAGCAGCAAGAATCTAGAAATAATGGCTCTGTTGTACTGTAACTACTGTTTCTCTTGTAGGGACCAAACTGAAATGTAATTTTCAGATTTGGGGCATTTAGTAATTTAAGAAAGTTAAGGACCAAACTATAATTACCCAAAAATTTTGGGTAAAACTATAATTTCAGAAGCTGTGGACAGATTGTACTTGCTGTACAAATTAGAGACAGACCAATTAATTCATTAAATTAATTAATTAATTAAAAAAATTAAATTGAAAAAAGAAATAAAATTATTAAATATTTTGAGCGACGAAACAAACACTGTTGCTTAAACCTGTAAATATTTTGCGCAACGATAAAATTATTGAATATTTCGTCGCCACAAGTATAGGCAATTAATATATTTTGTCGCTGAAAACTTAGGGCAATGAAGGACTTTTGTAGCCTAAAGGTTTGTCTGACAAAATTTATTCGTCGCCTAAACTCTATTGCGACGAATCTTTTCGTCGCCAAAAGGCGTCGTGCAAATGTGCATTGAGCAACGAATGTATTTTCTTCGTCACGCAAATGCTTGCTTCACAGGCTTTGCGCGACGAATTTGGAGCGATGAATTAATAGTCGCCCAAATGTTTAAGCGACGAAAAGAGGCCTTGCGCGTCAAAATCTGTTTTATCGCCCAAGTACTTTTTTCTACTAGTGTCTAAATTAATCTCATCCCTTGAATAATTGATTAATAGTAACTGCCATGACAATTACTATTCACAGTGGGTGGAGAGTGATAAAGAAAAGTCAAGAATTTTACTATTTAAGTGAATAGTAATTGCCACAAGTCCACTCCTAAACTGAAATCCACCAAATGGGTGGAAATGCGACTACCTTATGTGCGCAAAGTCATATATGCCACAGAGAATGAGCAGATGTAAGCTATGTAGCTCCAAAGTGTACGAAAGGAAGTACATGCTCATGATTTCAGAGAGGAGTCAACCGCCTCAGCACATACTTAGGATTAATTAAGCCATACTTAGGACGTCAAAGTGTTCTTCTCATGGCTTCATCCTCTTGTGCGCCGAGGATTAAGACATGAGAATAACACTTTGATCACAATCCATCTACATACTTAGGATTAACATCATCACTGAGTTTTCCGCTTTGATCCCGAAGAACATCAATGCTGCCAAGAACACGATACTTTTGCAGAACATGGATGAATAACGATTTCTAGAGAAGAAAGTTATCGCGGTTGAGCTTAATCGAAACCATGCTATTGACAATTTGGATAGCCAGGTTGATATGTGGAGTAGAATCAAGATGAAAAACATAGAGATATATAGTCGGAGATGAATCCTTAGGGTTCGAGACAATGGTGTTTACATACCAAAGAATACTGATCAGTCGATATTATATTATATTTTATGATATTCCAAGTTAGCTTTTATGTTTGTTTTTTAGAGAATTTTGATACTTCTTTTTATATTTTTGTTATAGGATGGATTGAATCGGCTTTGCGCATTAAATGGACAAATTGTGGAGTTTTGGAGCTAAGAAGAGTATGTCAAAGTTTCGAGCCTTAATTCTATGCCGTTTGATCATGAAGAATAATTGAAGATGGATTGCATAATTGGGGCAGATTCGCGTTTCGGGCTTATTTGGTGGATAACTTATCCAAGATGATGTTTTTGGGCCGAGGTTTCTTCTACAAAGTTGTAGAGGACGTTTTTAGCTTTCCAACAATATACTATGGGCCTAATTCGGAGCTGATTTGGTCGATCAAAAGAAGGATTTTCTGCAGCAGTCCAAGTCCTTGTTAGGAAATGATTCTGTAATTTAATTTATTTTTATTTCTGTTTCCTGATTTTTTGGGAAGCCCATTTTAAGTAGGATTTAGTTTTTCTAGTATTATATACAGTTGAGTTTTCTAGGGTTGAGGGGAGAACGATTTTGGAGATTAAATTATGGACAACTCGGCTCAACTTTTCTACAATGGTGTTTTCTAAACTTTTATCAATTTATGTTATGATTTTATGCGTAACTAATTCTCTTTCTAGGGTGAGGCCTTGAGCCTTTAACATGAATATGTAGTTTCTTTTCAATTGCTTATGATATTATGCATGCTACTTTGAATTGTCAATCACCGGTTTAAACTATCTATTTATCTTAATGCTTGATCACCATTAGGATGTGTAGACAAGTAATTGGATGCAATTTATGTTGGAATATCACCCTTAAATTGGCTAGGGCTTCTTGTGATTGATAATTGTAAGTTCACTTAAGGCGAATATCACGCTCTTAAGGGTTGCATGGTTTTTCAAAAGGTTTTCACAAAAATTAATGAGTCTTGCATGTTCATATCTGATCTGAATATCACAGACGGGTTGCATGTTAGATATACGTTCTAGCTAGAATATCACTAGTAGAATATGCGATAGGAAAACCTAACCTTCAAAGTGCATGTGTAATTCATAAGTAATTGGTAGAACTATATAGGATTGTTATTGGTGATGGCTGAACTCTAGGGTTTTTTATCTTTGATTTTTGAGATTTGTTGACGACTTTTATTTTAATTATTTAAATTTTCCTGCGAATTTTCATTTATTTTGTTATTTTAAATTCATGATCACAAATTTCTATCATTTTGTATTAAATAATTAATTAGGAATCTGTTCTAAATACAAGTTATATATATCAGTCTCTGTGGAAACGACCTTGCTTGAGTTGCTATACTACGATAACCTTGTACTCTTGCAAGTATTTTTAAGTCATTTTTGCCTAAAATTTGAGTGTGGTAAAATTGCTATCAAGAAATTGGCGCCGTTGTCGGGGATTGATATAATAATCTGTATTTATCGTATTCTTCGTTAATTATTTTGTATATAGTTTTTATTTAATTTTCGTTTTTATTTTTGTTCTTGCAGATTTATGGTCAAAACTCGATCGCAAACTACACACCTTGTACAGTTTGATCCAGAACCTGAACGCACATTCAGACAAAGACTAAGAGAAAGGAATTTGCAGTGGGAACCCTCATTACAAGGAACTTTTCTACAGATTTTGTTTGGTAAGGAAGAAGACTATACAAAGCCAATGGCTTTAGCTTTACCAGTGGTTGGGCGTCCACTAAGAGAATCATTGGCAGCAAGAGCTAATGCATTACCATGCTGTATTGTGTATCCTATAATATTATGGAAGATGGGGCATCTTTTGAAATTCGACACCACATGCTTGAAATTTTGCCTTCTTTCCATGGGTTGCCAAATAGTGATCCTAATATGCATATTACAGAATTTCTGGTTGGTTGCAAGAATATTTTGATCAAGGGTTTTGATGAAGAATCAATTCGGTTGCGTTTGTTTCCTTTCACTTTAAAGGATAAGGCAAAGACATAGTTGTTTTCGCTCCCTGCAAACAGCATTACTACATGGGAGGAGTTGCAAACAAAGTTTCTCAACAAGTTTTATCCGGCCTCTAAGACTCTTGCTTTGAAGAAAGAAATTTTGGCTTTTGCTCAAAGACCAAACGAGGCTTTCCACGAAGCTTGGGAACGTTACAATGAGTTATACATGAGATGTCCTCATGCGGGGTTTGATGCAGATATGCAGATGAATATTTTCTTTGATGGGCTGAATGTTACAACTAAGAGTCATGTGAATGCATCAGCAGGAGGAGCTTTGATGGAAAAATCAGCTAGGGATGCGTTCGAATTGTTTGACAGAATGGCTTCAGAATCTCAACAATGGTCTGAAGAACAAACTCAGAAAAGGGGCGTTTTTGAGATGTCTTTGGGGACACCAAATGTTTCAGCCCAAATGGCACAATTGGAGAAGAAGTTTGATGTTTTAGTGCAAACAATTTCAACAAATTCGGTATTACCTAGGCAACCCCAAACTGGCTGCGTTATTTGCAGTGTTTCTACGCATGATATTTCTACTTGTCCCCACAAGGATGGATATCCTGAGCTTGTGCAAGAACACGTTAATATGATGAATAATTTTCAGAGGCCTAGGAATGATCCTTATTCTAATTTCTACAACCCGAGGTGGAGAGATCATCCTAATTTCAAATGGGGTGGAAATCAAATACATCATGATTCGCGAGTACAAGTACACCCGCCAAATACAAAAATACGGCATAAATAACCATGAAGATATCTATAAATTTACGAGGAGAAGAATGAGAAATTACCTAAAACATCAAAAGCCTGAATGCACAGCTATTCCGTAATCAAGTTAAAAATAAAATAATGATTAGCCCCGGTATGTTCATTCAGCAAAAAGCTCCACATGAGCAACTGCCTCACAGTTTCAGAACAGGAAAAGAGCGGCAGTCGCCATAGCCAGATACGAGAGGATGAAGCATGCGGCAATCTTTGGCTGCCCGGAACCGGAAGGCGGAGGTGAAACTCCCACTGGAGATCCAACAGTTGGCGCAGGGGCCAGTGCCGTAACGGAAGGCAAAGGTACCTCAGTCACATCACTCACCGTCAGGACTGGATTTGGAGCCTCAGCAGGTGGCAAATATGAAGGGGTAACAACTTGTATCAGACTGGCTGGCTGAATAGGACTCATGTAGTTGGGTGTTTCTTTTTTAGCTAAACACCGGTTCTCTGCAACAATCAAGCACCAAAATATTAGTCGCTGAAGTACGTCCGGTAATCTTAGTGCCTAAAAGAACAATGGACTTGCATTCCGGTTATAATCTACAAAGCGTTGATGTATCTAACAGCATTCAGACCTGAAAAGATTGTATAGAAGTACACACTTACTTTTGTATCTCACGGCCGTTTTGGGGAAGTCTGTGATAACACCATCAATATTGGCCCCTGAGACAAATGAATTGATCTCCACGGTTGGATCTGAGAAGAAGTCCCATGCTTGAGTTACAAACTCATTGCTGAAGAGTTCAACATAAACTGGAAGCTTAGCGGCTTGTAGTTTTGATACAACATCTGTGACTCCAATGACAAATGCCTGGTTTTCGGGAAAGATAGAGGCCTTGTTGATGACCACAGAGTTGGCAAACTTCTTGATGTCCTCAATAGTTGAACTAAGGGCACCGCCAATATCCTCTTCAATTTTGTAAACAAGTTTATAACTGGTTTTCTCCTTGAATTTCATCAGAACAGAACTATTAGTGGACTGAATCTTGACATCTAGCGCTGTCTGATTATCAAAACCTGCTTTGCTCAAGGTATTCATGACTACATCAGTTAGACTTAATCTCTGCTCCTCTGCAAGATATGCTGCGTACTGAAAGAAAGCAGTACAAAATGTTACCACCATAAGAAAGCTTTGAATTGGGGTGTGACAATGAACAAAAAAGTCACTTCAGACCATTGAGAAACAGAACTTTGGGCATCGACCCGTCCCATTGTTCAAAACAAATGACTGTAGGTGAGACATTTACAATGTAACTCCACTTGGATATATTATCGGCCATATTTGCAACCGTTAGTTAGTTCTCTCAGACCCACCCATCAATGAGATCCCCGAGGCCAGGTTTAAAGTTGCAAGGAAAGAAGCGCAGGATGGGGAAGAAGTGAGGATGATAATGACATGGTAATGGTAAACATGGTGAAATTGTATTTGGAGTCCCAAATAGGAAAAATAACTACTGAAACTTCCAACAAACAAAGCATGAAAGCATAGGCCAAGCAGTGAAACATGAAGCAAATACCCACCTCTATGCCGATCAAGACACCCGAAAGAGAGCTTGACTTCTTTGCCAAGGCCAAGAAATCAGATAATGTCAAGTAATTGCCACCAGTTTTGGACCTTGGATTCCGGAACAATTCATACTTTGACGAGGGACTTGATATTGTTGCTACAGTTAAATTAAGAAAAAAGAAAGAATATTTATCGCCAGTCTTAAAAATTAAATCTCGTATAGCCTTAAAGGTTCTATGGTTTGTGAAGAGATCATATAAATACGTAAAACAGTAAAATTTGAATGCCACATTGATAAGCAAGCAAATGAGATTCTATTTCTACTTACGGGTCAGGTCTTCAATGTCTTTCCATGCTAGGCTAAACGTATATATTCCAGCGCCATCCTTAATTTCTGGAACCACCATTGTGAGGTTGCGAAAACGTGATTGAGCAACTTTCGTGCTATCTATAAGATTTATGGAGCTTGCGCAAAATGGTATCCCATCCTTGGATATTTGTACAGGACAATCAAGTACATCTACCCCATCTGCAATTGCTTTTGTATATGCCAAGTCAGTGCAACTAGGGAAGTCTCCACTTGCTCCATATTTCGAGATAACCAGGGGCTTGGCTGGATCATGAGATAGATGAAAGAAATAGATTAGCAATAATGCTCAGATATTTGCGCATGTCAATAAAATAAAGTCAGAATTTATGAATATCAACTCAGCAGAAAAGGGTCATTTTCTTAAATCTAAACACCACAAAACAATGGCGTACCTTGTCCTGAAGCATTACTTTCAAGGTGAGCAAAACAATCTGCAGTAGTTAAGAGAAATCATCGTCATCAAACACAACTTTAATGCTTTAAATTGGAATAAGCAACAAATATTTAACACTTAAATTAACTCTCCAAGATTTTTCCTTGTGATCTCTTGTGAAACATTTATAACTAACTTACATCAGTTATAAGGGATCATAGTAGAAAAAAAATTTGTTCAGATTAGAAGCTATGTTGATTTCAGTACCGAAAAATGTTTGGTCATTCATAAGCATCCTATGATGCATTAAAAAATTTAATCTTCTTTCAAATGATACAGCGTTACGTACAAAAAAGAACAAAATCTTATGAACAGGAAAAAGATAAGTTACCTATGGCCTCTGATGGTGTTATTGGGAAGTCAGACAGCACACCATCAACACTAAAGTCGCCATTGTCAACAAATTGCAGGTACTCAGACACTGGATCATAACTGTAATTGTAGGCTAATGGCAAGTCATTCACAAAATCTGACGCAAATACTGTTAGCCCTTCTTTATGAGCATCTGTTACAACTGAAGTGTGAGGCTCTAAATAATTATCATCGGTGACAGGCCATATGTAAGTTTTAGGAATTAGAATTCCTGAGGCAAATGTCTTGATAAATGTGAGATTCTTTAATAAGGAACCATAAGTTTGGTTGGTTGAAGGCTCTGTCTCATCTTGCCCCAAAAACCGAAAGACCAGCTTTGTTGCACTTGGACTAACCCGTGCTTTAATACTGTTCAGGAAAGCCACCTCCGGTGATGAGATATAACTGACAACCACTTGTCTAGATACAGAAAGCACATAGCTTCTCATACTCAAGTTGTGTTGTGAGAAGAACATATCATGCTGCAAAAGCATTAGAGAAAAGACGTTGCTTCAAACAGATTTAGAAATCTAAAAGAAAAGGTTAAAACATGAGTGGACAATTCTAAAGACAAGAGTAAGCTATAGTTTATCTTATACCTGAATATTCAACCATAAGCCTGGAGGTTTCAACTGCGTAGCAACATCTTCGACAAGGAGAATTTGGTACATATTGCCATCAAACCTATTAGTTCGAGAATATATCCCCTGAATAACTGTATGGGTAACAAGATATCAGTACATTATAGAAGTTAACGTGCATGTTTCTCTTACCAATAACAAATAGTAGTAACATATACATTGTCTTTTGTTTTCATCGTGATATATACATTCTATGCACATAAATATATGAAGTAGTGTATGCGGTGGTCGAGCTAGCATGTTATCTCAGATATACTTATATCATTGTATATATTACTTATGAAATTGTACATATGAAGTAATGTATACAACATAATAACATATACAATGTCATAAGTGTATCTAACATGACATGTTTGGATTGTAAAGTTTCAAAACTTGAATTTCGATTTTATTGATATGATTTTAGATTCTTATTGTGAGTTTTAAGCGTTTGACACGGGGTTAGGTTTAGCTGTCAATTTTCATTATAATTTTGGTGTTGGTTCAACTCAAATTTACGTTTCACTAGGTAGAGGCCTGTTAATCATTATTAACATGATTAATTCACCCACGTAAGCGAATAAGAAGAAAAAAATTCCTTCAAAACGGAACATGAAAAGGCATAATCTTCAAATTCAATAGTCAACCTTACATAAAATAAATAAACAAATAAGAGGGAAAAAATGCAAATTCCTTTTTTGCTACTTGCATATTCAAATAACTTGGACATGCACAGCCTGATCAAAATCATGACCATTAACAAAATAGCAGACACAGTTTCAGACAATTTGCACTCACCAGAGATATTTGCTAGGTCCTCCAAAGTATAATCCACAGTAAACCATCCTTTGGCAGAAACTCCATTAACTAAGTAACTTTTCTCGTTTCTCGGCAAGACCTCGTTAATATTGGAATTATTATTCAGCAAGAGATCTGGAAAGCAAATTCCAGCTCCATCCTTGGTCAACTGAACATCACACCACAAGATCACATCGGATACACTTGTGATCAATGCCAAACTGTACGCTGGAAAACTAAAACCCGGAAACAGCCCTGAAAATCCACCGCGTGCTACGACCTTAGGCGGATCTCCTGCAAACCAGATCAATCCAGTTAGCTCACTGAACATATAGCGGGAAAAAAAACTGTACTATAATAATACAGAGTCCCAATTGCGAGCAGTAACAAATTCCAGCAATTGTTTCCATTTCAAACCACTAGAAAATTACAAAAACTTTCAAAAAGATCGTCACTTCAGGACGTTCGCGACTAAAAGGGTCCGAATTTTGAAACCCATGTTTCACATTTCCTGAATTTTTTTTTTTATAATACATTTCCTGGAAATTAATAATTCGAATTCAATCTCAGTGTCACTTTCAGTCTTTGTATATAAAATCAAGCGGCTTTTCGGATGCCAAAATCGAATGCAAGAAAAAAAGTAGTACAAAAAAGGAAGCTTGCAAAGCTTTTTTTCTCCCTTGAATAATGAATTTGCAAACTTTCTTCTCCTATTCAACAAGAAATACACTTAATTCCACTAAACATGCACACTCACTATATAATACGCAATTAAGCAACTACTTTCTATTTTTAACTTCCTCAGTCTCATAATTTCCCGGATTCCTCCATTTTCTCAGCAACCAAACACAAAATTAACAAAAAATTCAAGCAAAATTCATATACGAAGCGAAACAGAGGCCGGAGCTGTAGAGGATTACCGCTCAGTGTTTTCCATTGACTTGATCCCTGAGCAGAGACCAGAGCTACTACTGAGTGAAGAAGCAGAGCTAGTACAACCAGAGCGCGCGAGTTACACATTGCCGGAGAGGCCTCGCCGGCAAATTACAGAGCTCGACAACTTCCGGTGACCTCTCAGACGGTGTCGTTCAGGTATTATCGGGAAATGTGTGAGATTTGATCAGCAGAGAGAGAGAGAGAGAGAGAGAGAGAGTAGTGAGTCTAGAGAGAGAGAGAGAGCTGTGAGCTCTGGACCTTTTCAGGCTGGCTTTTCAGTGTTTCTATTTATATAAGTTTAATTATTTTTTATTTTTTTAATTTAGAATAATTAATTAATATTTGGTCTGTTTCTGGGGAGGTTTAATTAATTAAACGAAAATGTTAACATCAATGAAGAACCTGGGTCTAAGTGTGAACTAATTAATACGCGCTTCCACGTTGTGTTGATTGTGTGAGCCGGCTCCAGGATCGGCTTTAGTGAGCCGGGAGCGCAGTGCGCACCACCGTTGTCGGAACTCGGCTTTTAGTGGAGAAGTGTCTGGAGGAGAGAAAGAATTCGAAGAGGAAGGTCCTACGTGTTTTGCCGTGAGCTCTCGTTAAGAGTCGTGTACTAAAATTTGGTTTCAAAGTTATGAGCTCTAGTGTTGATGTGTATTTAAACTCCTAAATAATGCATTAATTTTAATCAATTTTAATTTGCATGCGCACGACTCAATAGTATTATAGATATGTAAATACGAAATCGATCACACATGGATTTTGCTTTAAAATCAATTGAGCCAGTAATTATGCCAAATTTAATTTAGAAAACAAACAAAGATTTTGAGATGATTAATACTAAAATTTAAAATGAAATTTAAAAGTAAACTAGACAAAAGACAACGATAAAAAAAAAAATTAGAGTTAAGATGTGAAGGCACTAGGACACTGAATCCACCGCTAATAATTCAATCTAGCTTCTCATCTACCTATTCTCGCTAATTAATCCAATTGATATTGTCGATTAGCCTTCCTTATGCATAGACTACCTATGGTATTTAAGCTAACCTGTATATCTCTACATGCAACTTGTATATGGTATTTAGTACAAATATGAACATGCAGAAACTCATTATGTTACATCCCGTTCCGGAAATAATATTATTTTATTCCCGGAGGTGCAAAATGACGATTTTGCCCTTGGTTGACCTTTCGGTTGACTTTTGCGTCGTAACTCGTACGACGCATTCACTTGTATTTTCGTGACGTGCTCGTCGCTACGAATTCGTAGACACGAGCCGGACGTCGTTCGGACTCCGAACGAATACTTTACGGGCGTTGGTTTCCGACGTTTCCCATATTTCCAAAGTTGGACAGTTTGGTGGTTGGGCTGGGGCCCAATACCCCTGTTGGCCCATGTGGCCTTATCCCAGAAAATCTGGACTTTTGCCTCTGCCTTGACCCGTGTCCTCATCTTCTTCTTCTCTGCTGCACCAAGCACAAAAGCTTGAAATCTGTTCATGGCACCAGCTTTAGAACCTGCCACCTTCGAGCCTCTCTGCAACCAGCTTTGTGCTGGTGAGGCCATGGCCTTGAACCCAGGCAGAACCAAAATTTGCAGAAAACCCAGAACTCCCAAATTTACTCAAGGCACCCCGTGCCACTGTCACCCTCTTTCTCGGTCACACCCCCAGCTCGATCTCACATCGGTGAGCTTTATCACCACCCCCGAGCAAAACCCGAGCCTCGTGGAACCCAGCTAAAACCGAGAAACCAAAACCCCAGAACCTGCAAGTTTTCCGACGAAGCTCTCCTCGGCCAAACTCGATCGTCCCGACCTCGATTCGACTCGAGGATGACAGATTGGAACTTCTGGGAGTCCTGGGATTCAAACCCAAGGCCTGCTGGTGACTGGAACTTCGATTTCGTCGAAGTTCAATTTTGGCCGAGAACTTTGGAGCCCAATTCCGGCCACCTCCGGCCAGAGACCGGCCCCCAAATTGGTAAATTCTGAATCTCCTCACTTCTAGCTTCATTTTGGTACTTGAATCGTCCAATTTGGACTTAAAACGAAGGAGTTATGAAGCTCTGAAATTTCCCAGAAATTCCGGCCAAATTTTCCAGATTTCGGCGACGGCGACCAGAAAAAGACCAGCGTGACCGGCGCTGACGTCAGCGATGACGTCAGCAAACCGGGTCAGACCGGCCTTGCTGACGTCAGCGAACCGGTTCAGACCGGCGCTGACCGGCTCGGCTGAGCCGCGAGTGAAGCCGCGCGTGGAGTCGCGCGTGAGACAGCCGTTGGAGCCGCGCGTGGAGCCGCGGCTTGGCGCGTTTGAGCCGCGCGTGAGGGCGCGTGAGAGGTCCAAATTCGATTCTGTTTTCACGGGGCGACTCGTGACGACGTGTACTACCTCGGGGTAGTACGCATGATAAATTTTGAGGTCTTTTGGACCTCCAAATTGAGAAAGCAAGGGATAGGTTTAATTAATTCGTTAATTCGTTACCTTTATGAGTTTAATCATTGTACCGGTGATATCTCATATAGGTGAGGCCAAATGGCAGCGTGTAGCGGCGCGTGCGACGGCGCACGGCGGCCCACGGCGGCGGTTTTGGGGTTTCCGACCCCGAAACTCCGTTTTCGGGTTTCCGAACGCCGTTTTCTTCGTATTTTCAATTACTTTATTAATCTTGGGTGTTCCAAAATAGGTTTGGCGACCCTTGGCGCTCGGAGGTCGTACGTTTGGACTTCCCGGCTTCGGTATTTGAGAGTGGGCCCTTTCCCTATATTATTTAAATTGTTTTATTTTGGGAAATTATATTTGGTTAATTGCCTACATTATATTGTGGTTTTAAATGGATATTTATATCGTGCTATTGGTAGACCTTGTTATATTATTTTATTACTCGGTTTACTAGCTTGGTTCTCGTATTTTAGTAGACCTTGTGCTTAGTGGTATTTACTCGGTTTACTAGTTTCGACTCGGTATTTCGATAGGCCATGGAAATTAGTGGGCTTGGGCCCACATTTCCATTTGGGAATTATACCATTAATTTGGGGATTTCCGTATCATTTTGTACGCGTATTGCTAGTATCGAACCGGCCCTATTTCGGGGGGTTTTAGAAGTTAATTAGTTTATCGCCTACTTATAATTTTTGGGTTCATATACTCGTTTGACGGGCCTTGGGCCGTATTTTGGTGAACCTTGGAATTGGTAAACTTCTACCGTATTTTGGGTTCACCTAGTTTGCCATTAAGTTGGTATTCCTATACCTTGGTACCCAGGTGGCGTATTCTTGGTATTTCACGTATTGTAGTTATACGCTTGGTATTTCGGGGTACGGCACCCGAGAATACCTTATATATATTGTTTAGTTTGAGGGCATCCCTTATAGGGAAATTACCCCACCGTGTTTTATGTAGAGTATTCCGTAGTATGTTTTCATACGCTCAACTAGGTTGCTTACACGGTGTTTGGTGTACCGTCCGGGGCCAGGACCAGCTTCACGTGATTTTTCACACGCACCTATACGCTCGCTATGGACCCATAGCAGGTGCCAGCCTGTTCTAGGTCGCTTGGGCGACTCGAACTCGTTGTGATGCGCATATGCGCCAGCTTCACGTGATTGTGTACACGAGCGTACTGTTACTTATACACCCAGCCTGTTCATGACAGAAAATATCTGTATGAACTTGTGTGTTTGCTATACCTAAACGAGCGGTTTATCTTATAGTTTAGTATGGTGATTGTACCACTGGTCTTCACTGATGCCACGGAGGCATTTATTTGATTTACGGGTTTCCCGTATATCCTTATTTTACGAACTTACGAGTAAAGCTTTTTATGCCGAGCGGTGGCTTTCTGCTCGTTTCGGACGGTAAGTATATTTCCGTACTTACCCCGTTTTTCTACCTACTATTGTAGTACGTTTTCTGAAACGGTTTTCCAACCAACTACTTGATTTTGACGGCGAGGGGTTACTACTTTCAGAAAACAAAGGTTTTTACAAAAGTGACTATTATTGGCCCACTCACCCTTTTGTTTTGCGCCCCTCCAGGTTTAGTGGCTGGAGCTGTCTACGTTCGAGGCGGTGGTATGACGAAGGTTTAAATTTCTTGGTATTGTAAATACTTTGTATGTCGAACTTTGTACGACGTGTATTGTACTAAATTCTTCCGCTCGTACATTTGTGTACCCATTGATCTTAATTTATTCAAATATTCCTTTATTTCTTCAAATTGGCTTTCGTCACCCTACGTGGTGTCGGCCAGCACATTTGACTTTTGGGTGTCCACGTGTACATCCGGGTCGGGTGGTGTCAGATTACGTTTTATGGAAACCTTTGAAAATCATGTAAACCCTAGGAGTATGGTATTTACCTTAGAAGAATTACAACTCTTAACCACAATAAGCAACCCTCAAATTAGGTATGGTATTTACTCTAATTTGCATTAAATAACTCAATTCAAAACCTAAATGGTGGCCAAACATTAAGACAATTAATCAAGTTTATACGCATATTAGGGTTTCATCATGCCCTATCAAAGGTGTTTAGTTACACATAGTCATAATAATATCAATAAATTCATGAAAGAGAACAATAGTACCCGAAATAACAACGACGGTGTGCTCCTAAGCCCTCTTCTCTCTTTTGGACGAATTTGTATGAATGGTGGTATGTAGAGAGAGCTTAGAACACCATATTTATATGAGAAAAATTCTAAAATGTCTGGTAAAAACTCTCTTAAATGAAAGAAAGATTTAAACAATATCGAACACAAACTAGGAAAGAATCCTTCTTGGCTTAAGAAACACGTCATCTGACTTATACTCTAGGCATATATGGCAACTTGTAGCTCTATCTCTTAGATTTCCAGGCATATATGACACGTCACTTGAAAAAATCGGAAAAGCCTTCAAAACTCCATTCTCTCATTGCTGTGTAGTTCTAACAGGAATGCAACTTTTGCGAGATTGATTTGCAAAACTGGGATTTTTGGTTCCATGAAAAATTATGAAAATTGAACAGAATGGTCTTCAACCTCTTAGCTTACTTCTCCAATTGTCCTTGCATCAAAACTCCTAAGAAAATTTGATTTATCATAAAAAAAAATGTCCTAATTATGTGCACCGATTGGCTGAAATTGAGAAGAGAAAAGTAATATGGCTCTTTTAAGACAATTATTTGATAAAAACTAAGAATAATTGATATGAAAACATGAGAAATAATGCACCTAGCAAATGTCACACTTTAAACAAAAATATTTTTTTTGAAGTGTAATATTTTTAAAAATCGCGATGTTGATATTTCAATGGAAGACGAGTTTGGGAACATAATTAACCACGTCTAATTAGAGCATGCCATGTGGATGATGATATCAGAATGACAATGTTACCGGTGACACATGAGCAGACCACAATCTCAACCCTGATGGGCTAAGTAGATTAGTTCAAAAAAAATGACGAAAGCCCATAACAATCAGGCCTCAAGGCCCAAATCATTAGGCAAGCACTCTAGCAGAAAAAACTTGGCCCACAAGCAGAGCACCACTCATATCCCGATAAAGAATGGTCAACTATCCTGTCGCAACTCAGCCATTAGGGCTCTTGAGCAAGCAAGAGAGGACTCTCTAGAATCTTCGATAAGATCAAACACTTGCCTACACAAACTCCATGATAAATATTACCTCTTACATGTAGAGTTCAAGATAAAATAAACAACCTCCGGCTGTCTCGTGCCGGGCATCCACCAAAAAAAACTCCACCAGCAGAAGAAATTGCGCCACATGTCACCCTACATAGCAGACGATTGTTGAACTTCTCCTTTATAAATAGTCAAGTTATTCATTAAATTCAGTAATTAAAACTCTCTACAAATTTTACAGTTTCACTAATACATCTCTTTGACTCAAGTGTCGGAAGCCCTTTGGTAAACAACACACTGATGCTAGTCAATTTATTTTCGATGTTATCTTTTTTACAAATTTTCTAATCAATTTGCTTGGATAGATCTTTACACCCACATCAAAATTTAAAATTGATAATCAATTAGAACAAGTGGCTAGTTGAGAGAATTTATTTTTTCCCCATTAAGCTTTTTTCAATTTTTATCTTCTTTTGTTCCCTTGTGAACTTGGGTATAGCCCGACCTAACCAACTAACAGCTCCATCTCAAATCAGCAACATTAGAAAATGTAGCACATTACCAAAGTCATCTAATAATATTTGTAATGAAATGGTTTGGATCAAACTCTACTTAAATTATGTTATCATCCATTAAAATGCGACTTCGCATTGTAATTAATTATCCTTCCACTTAATCCTTGTTGGTGGAATTGAAATTTTTTTTCCCTTTCAGAACAACAGAAAAAGACCTATTGGATATGAACTGTATTTCCACTTTCCCTACCAAAGTAGCGAGTGATCCTGTGTTAATAAAACGAGAGAGCCACAACATTGAGAACAATTTATATGTTACGGATACATCGTCATTTGGTGTTTCGTATCAATGAAATAAGAACATGTGGACAAAAATTTGCATGTTTTTATTTTATTGACACAAGAGGCTACCGTGGCAATGTACCAATGCATTTAGAAGAATATATATAGGACGAGTTCATTGTCATGTGACATCTCGATTTAATAGTACATTGCTATGTGTAAGTTCTCTTCACATACCAATGCATTATTTATTAGGCAGAAACTTCACAATAACAGTGAACTCATTTTAGGAAAGATGTTCTCCGCCACAGCAGATCAACCTGTGAGAGTCAATGAACAGGTCAACAGGTTTGCATGACGACTGGCTCGAGCCAGCAACCAGAAGTCTGTTGCTTTTGTGCGCCAATTTGATGATCAGCTGATTGGATACAGCTAGAGTCGGGGCCCACAACATGGCAATCACCAAACTGGCAAATACCTACGTGGCGTCCAATCATTCGGTGGCAAACTATGAGGTCAGCGGAACGGAACGCGGAACATGGTTCATGTTCGAGGTGGGACGCACCACCGAAAATCCGTTGTGAACCACAGCGACCCCGGGGTATAGTAGAATTTCTAATTTTAGTTTTAATTTTATTTTTGGTACAATATAATTTTTAAATACTTTCCAGTCTCCAACCAAAAAAAAAAAACATTTTGCAGTCTTTAAGATGGAGTAGGCTAGAGTGCTCGCAAGTATTGAATGCTCACACCGATCTCATCATTAAAAGGAGGGAGGAGGGAGGAGGGAGGAGGGAGGAGGGAGGAGAGAGGGGGGAAAGGAGGGTGAGATCAGTGTGAGCATCCAATGCTTGCGAGCACTGTAGCCAGTCCCTTTTAAGATTACAGAGTCAGTGCTCATAACTCTTGCCAATTGTTTGGAGTCAAACTTCAATGGTACGTACCATTGAATGGTTTAAAAATAGTACGTACTGTTGAATGATTTAAGATTCATTTCGAACCCACCGCAAATTAATTTTGGACTATTTAATAACCGGACCATTGAATGGTAAGTACCACTTAAGATTTTTTCAATTATTTGATTCATAAATATTTAAAATCTTAATGAATTTGATTATTTGTCCAAAATGAAAGAAAAAAGTAAACAAATAAACAAGTTTTCTTCATAAGGACGTTGAGGCCTGAGGTGGAGTGTGGGGAGGAAAAATAAGAACCTACGCCTGTGTCATTGGCTTTTTTGGTTTCTTAAATTTTTTAAAAATTAAAAATTTATTTCTACTTTAAATCTGATTATATATTTTTTATAAAATAAATAATGAATCTAACCACCCACTACGTGGGTTTTATTTTGAGATTTAAAACTTGTTGTAAATTATTTTTTGTATTTATCAATTATATTATCTTATTTGGAAACTCTAATTTAATGAGGGCAATTTTTGGTATTGAATGTTTCCACCAAATTGCTCTGGTTTAATATTAAACAAGGCCAATTTATTTATTTATCATTTTTGTGTGTCAAAGCTGTACCAAAATGTCTTATTTACTTTGCTGGCTGTGTACCAAAATGTCGTATTTGTTTATTTATCATTTTTGTGTGTCAAAGCTGTACCAAAATTCAGGTATGATCAGCTACAGCTACAGAGGTCATATATACATCAATGACCCATGCTCTTTAGGACAAAAATTTTCCAATTAAAATATTGCTAATCTCATAATTATGCAACAATTTCGTTTCTACTCAAATAATAAAAAGAGAGTTTTAGATTTGAGTCCTTAAAAACTTTGGTTGTCTATGTACATTTGTTTGTTGATGTATAGCTTATGGTTTCTTTTAAAGTAGAATATCGATGTGACGAGTTGTATGCGAGAAAATGAAAGATATATATACTACTATGTAAGTGGTAAAAGTTAGAAAACGCTCTGCATAGAGATAAGATGAATACGAAATCGCTGTTATAGAGGTATTAAACCAATTGCACTACCTAGCTATACGTATTGTTTGTAACATCATGAGCTATGGCCTATTTTATACTCTAATTAGTTGATATGGGTTTGACGTGATAAATTTGTGAACTTTTCACAATTCGAGTGGTAGTGAGAGGGATAAAAAAAAAAGACCTTGAAAAGATCCTCTGCTTTGTTGTAAATTGAATGGAAAGCGAAAAAGAGATGCCTTCTTTCCAATAACAACCTTTATTTAGGTGAAAGGGCCTTCCTAAACCGCATATTGATTTTCCTTTCCCATGTAAAATACTTCTTTAATTAGTAATTAATCTCAGTTGTCTATTAGAAAGGAGATACTTTTTTAAGTACCCGATTTTTAAGAAGTACTCCACATGTCATAATATAAGTGAAAAAAATAATATATTTTTTCGTGTCCTCCCACTTGTATTATGACATGTAGAGTACCAGTTGAAAATCATACACTCTGAAAAAATTCTTATTAGGAAGCATCAGACTATGACATATTAATGTCTACCTATTCCTTTATACTTCTCTATTTGTTGGGTTTGTTATTCACAAAAATTTCAAATAAGAAGAAATACAACCATTTATGATAACATTACGGATTAAATTGGAGGTTGCTCGAAACAACAAGAATCCAAATCATAAGAGAGAGTCATTCTAGCTAGTCTATGTGCCACTGTATTTAGTCTATGAATCGTAAAATATAAACGGATTTTTAGTGTCATTTTTTCTAAGATTTGATGTCTACTGAAATAAAAGTATATATGTTGTATTGTCGTGCTAAAAATTTACCCTTTGATTAGTATATCTTTGTCACAGTTAAAAAAATCGAAGTCTTGACCTAATTTATCCTAATTTATCCTAACCCCTTCGACTAATCCCAAATGCTTCCCCAGATATGATCATAACTAACCAAAACTTCATACATTGACAATACAGGCATATTCAAACTTCTAAATCAACATTATATATTATCAAGATGACAACTAGCACCAGGGTCAAAATTTGAGCCTATCTAGCAATGTCCTCTTCATATGAATCTATGATCCTATTGCACAATTTAAGATTTTATTTGTCCAAAACCTCACCTAACCCATCTTAAAATAACTTATAATAATAAATCTTACCAGAAGCCAAAGTCAAATAGTGAGACAAGAAGAGTGATTTAGCTTCCCTTTTTTTATGGTCTTCTTTTTGGAAAAATTTTGAGTAGTACCTAATATTTAATGATACGGCTATTGAATGGTCCCAGATTAATTTGCGGTGAGTTCCAAATAAATCTTAAACCATTCAACAAACGTACCATTGAAATTTGACTTCTTATTTTTAATAAATTCGAAAAATTAAACTTTGTTTACTTTTTTTTTTATTTGAGCAGGAAGTTCTAACACACTAACACCAAAGGAAACTCCAACTGGCACCAGCACATGGAAAGGGAAACTAAAAACGAACATGATCCGATTTTTACAATTAATTAAGAAAATTAAAATATGGCCCCTAATTGTGGACCAAACCAATTTTGCATCTTTATTTATATATTTTTAGTTATTTTTTTGTCTTGGAAGAAAATTGGGATAGATATTAGAGGATGCTCACTTGAAGCCGCGTACGGGGCGCCAGCAGGAAGGAGGAGTAGAAATAATCAAAGGGAAAGGGACACTGACTGAGGACTGAGGAGGATGCGAATGTCTGTGTGTTGATGCCGAACCTTCCTTCCTTCCTCCCAAAAAGATCTAAAACGTCGGTATATATATCTATATATCAATACATTGGATGACCAAATATTATGTCATCTCAAGGATTTTGGTACGGTGACTTATTCGAAAAAAAGGTACTTCACCCTTTTGCTTTAATTTTTATTTTCATTTATTTTGGGAAAAACTAGTTCATGACACCCTAAAAAAAGAAGAAAAAATTTGGATTTAAGGTTTATGAACTTGCCTCCTCAACTAAAATTTTGTAGTGATGTGCTACCTATAATTGTCTTACTTCTGTTTGCTATTACGTTTAAAAAGTTAGCGCGTGAATTTGGTTGTGACTTCTTTTGAAAAGTATTTTACATCTAGAATATCCCATATATACTGTTTTTAAAGGATCGCATGTGAAGCACATGTAATTTTCCTAACGAGAAAATGGATAAAGCTAGTCAATCGTAAGTAGGACATTGTAAACAAAATTTTAATTGAAGTGAAAAATCGACTGACAAACCTGAGCGTAGCTAAGTTAGTTAAAGTAGTATGCTCCTTGTTGAACTCAAATTTAAATCTTCATTTCTATAGTTTAAATTAAACAAATTAGTACATCGTTGAAAACAATTGACACACCCCGACCCGGATATCCACGTGTCAATATCGAGTCGAGATATGCTAGCCGACATCCCAGGAGGGATGACAAAAGCCACAATATAAGTGTAGTGTAAAAGTACGGATAAATTAAAACTAAAGCCTACTTTGAAATTAAATTCAAAATAGAGTGCACAGTGCAGGGCCCAAAGTATAAAGTAACCAGTCTCAGAGCATAGCTAAAGTGCAGTAACGTAAGAATAATTCCATCCTGTTACGGATAGGCATTATACAACTAGTAGGAAAATAATTTCGTACAATAGCTGCAGAGAATGTCAAAACCATCAGTGAAAACTTCACTTGCCACCAGTTTAGCCCCTAAAATTGGAGGGGCTCAAAACAGAAAATGTGAGTGGGCAAAAATAATAATTTCTAAAAACTTTTCTTTTTGTAACATAAGTTACCTCTTTCTGAAAAACCTGTATAGTTTCCCAAAAGCATACTACGTATGGTATGAAAACTGTCAAAACAGTATAAAAGGCACAACTGCCAAAAATACGTGTAAACACAACTATCTCAACAAATATATAGTATGCTCATCGACATATGCAAACACACAAGCCCATGCAAAAAGTAGCTACATGGAACAGGTTGGCTGAAATAAATATATGCTTAGTACTACAATCACGTGAAGCTGGCGTTAATCGTGTCACATACGAGTCCTAGCTGGCTAATGCAAACTAGTACAAGCTAGCACCTACAATGGATCCAAAGTGAGCATAACGGTACAGATGTGAGCATACATGTGAAGGCTGGTCTTGGCCCCGACGAGTACTAGACATCGAGTGAATGCATGTATGTTAAGCAATAAAAATACACATGATCATGCCATCAGAGTTTCACAAATTTCAACAAATACTTTCTTTATACTTAACTCGTAAGTAAAAGTATGGCATGATAGAAAATAGTTCATAAAACCAACGTGGAAACTAATAAAAATGATATAAGTTTCATAAAGCAAAGCCCACTCACTGATACGTAGTTGGATCGTAGTCGCCTTACCTTACTTGACCCTTGTACTCCTTATGGTAAGTCACACCTATATGAGATATCATTATACTAATGATTAAACTCATAAAGGTTATTAATTAAACTAATAAACGACACTTATCCTTGGTTTGCTCAATTCGGAGGTTCGAAATGCTCTGAAAAATACCGTACGTACTACCCCTAGGTAGTACGCGTCGTCACGAGTCGCCTCGCGTCGACAGAAGTCAAAAAAGTGGTCTCACGCGCCCTCACGCAAGGCTCATATGCTGGCCTGCCTCGACTCACGCGCACTGCACGTGCGGTCAACCCAAGTCGGTCAAACTAAAGAAGTTAGTTGACGCTGTTAGATTTAATAGAAGATTCTGGTATCTCCGTTAAATCTAACGGAATATTCCTAATGGCGTTAAAGGAATATACTTGAGAATATTCCAGGTCTAGATCGGGTCAGAACCGATTTGCTGACGTAACGACCTAGTTTGGACTAGGTTCAGGCCAGTGTGAACCGATCGCCGCTGCAACTCTTACCAGTCGCCGGAGCCGCCGTCCACCTCCGCGCCGCCGCAGTCTGAACTCGCCGGTTTCTGGAAAATTTTCAAAACTTCATATTTTCTTCATTTCTCAACCATTTTACACGATCTACATGTCAAAATGAAACTAGAGAGAAGGAGAATAAGATGGTACCTATTTGGAGTTTGAAAAGTGATTGAAAATGGCCTAAAAATGGCCAGAAAGTCTCGGTCTAAAATTGAGGTCGGATCTACTCCAAAACCTGACCAGAACACACAAATTTAGTATAAGGAAGCTAATGGCGGTGGTTAGAAACCTCACTTTGGTCGGCATTTGCGAGAATATAGTCGAGAAAGTTCGATTCTTCAATGTGCGATTCTCGTCAAACGGCTGGGAGTTTGGGTAATCGGTTTGTACCGTTGAGTTCAGGGCGTCGAGACGAACAAGTTGGTGGTGGTGGCTTGGCTCGATTCGAAGAAAGTGGCGTGGCCACTATTTGTCTGTGGGTGTGTTTCTACGGGAAGAAAAAAAGAAGAAAAATGATGAGGGAGAGAAAAAGGTGTCTAAGGAAAAGAAAAAGAAGTGAGAGATTTGGTTTCCAAAATTAGCAGGGGAAAGGGGGTCCCTTGTGGCACGCAACACAACACCCCCAAAACAGGAAATAAATGTTTAAACGTACGTAACTTTTCCGTTACACGTCGGAATCACGTTATGTTCCCGCTCACGCGTTTGTGGTAACGAGTACTTCAAGAATATGACAAGTAAGAAGTCAAACATTAAAAAGAGTTCAAACGTCCACGTAGGACTTCCACTTAGCCCGTTCAGGGGCATTTTCGTCAATTTACAACTTCGGGGAATATAAAATACAATAAAAATTAGGGACGGGTCGTCACAACAATTTTTCATTTGACATATCTATAACATAGTATATAAATACAATAAAACTCGTCCATGTTGTACTCCCACTGGTTCTCTTTCCTCTTATTTTACCATGCATAGCATGTGTTGGATTGCAAGTTCACATAGAAAGTACTAGTTCTTGTTCGGGGTGTAGATTAATTTGTATTTCGTTTTCACCTTATTTTTAGATTGAAAATGAAAAATCACCAACAATCACATTGGCTCGTTTACTAACCCGTAATCAGAACGAGTGAAATTGAATTGAGGAGAAATTGGATTGAGGAAGAGTTGGAATGGGGTGGAGTTAAAATCATATTCATGTTAAAACTGTTTACTAAAATTTTCCGGAATCGGAGTAGGAATCGTATTTATCCATACTAATTAAGTTTTTTTTTAAAATATTTTTTTGAAGTTTTAAATTTTTAATTCAATTGTAATTTTTGAAGTTCATGAAGGACATTTTATGGTATTTTGAATGTTTTACCATTTTGAGGTGCTCTCTTTATATATACAGATAGATAAATTGTTTACTAAAACACATCAATTGGAATGAAAACCAATGTGATTACTAAAATACCTCTATTCTAAGTAATTTATTTTTGTATTTTTGGCAAAAAAGTAATTTTGTTTTATTTTTTAAACTGTCTTCAAAATTTACATTTGATTAAAACTTGAATTTTGCTGGGTTTTTATTTCCTATTAAGTTATTATTCAATATTTTTCCTTCCTTTCAACCTTATCAGTGGGCTTTGAATCTGGAATTGGAAGTCGTCAGGGTGGCATGGATGATTTGGGTCGTTTGGGTGTCGTCGGTTGAGGTGCAAGTCTGGGTTCTGATTTGTTGGATGGGGATATCGGGAGGGTTTGGAGGTGGCAGGGTGATATGTGGGTGCGGCAATCTTGGTTGGGTTGGGGTTGGAGGTGGGAGTGCCTTGGGTGGTTCGCCGTGAGAGGGGAAGAGATATATAAGCAGCTGAATGGGGAGCAAAAAGTGGAAGGGTATTTTTGGGGTTTCAAAAAATGTACAAGGATAATTTGGGCAGAAACGTCTGATTCCTGATGGAGCCTTTCTCGCGGAGTCCAATTACTACATCTATCTCAGTAATTGAATTCATGGTAAATCAGGAATCTGATTACTGATTTTGAGTGGGGCCCACTTATATTTTCATTCCCCTAAAATGGCTTGAAATATATGCAATTCCCTTTCCTCCATTTTCATTCCGGTTTCGTGAGAATACATTTGCTCATGTTGGGAGATAAAAGAAGTCATAGAAACTTTCTTTTCGCCGTCTTCCCCCTCCCCCAAAGAACAAGGCTTGGTTGCCGACAATTCAGCAGCTACTCCTGTTGATACTCACTTCTATGTGAATACGTATCCACGTTTTAATTTTTTAATTAAAATTTGGACACGTATCCACACAAAATTAAGTATTCAGCAGAAGTGGTTGCTGAATTGTCAGCAAACAAGTTATTTTCTCCCCCAAATTTCCAACTCAGGCTGAGGTATTAGAAATTCCTCTAGCTAGGAATAAGTTTATATATAGGATTGGCCCCACACATTGACATTATTGGCAATATGGTGGTCCAAAAATACCATGTCCTGTAATCTTAATATATCAGTTTCTTTGTTGTTTGTAGGAAAAATCTTGAGTGGTAAGTACCATTCAATGATACGGCTATTGAATGATTCAGATTAATTTGCAGTGAGCTCCAAATGAATCTTAACCATTTAACAGTACGTACCATGATTCAGATTAATTTGCAGTGAGCTCCAAATGAATCTTAACCATTTAACAGTACATATCATTCAATGGTACGTACCACTGAAGTTGGACCCTTGTTTGTAGATCAAAGAAAAAACTCAGATTCTAAAAGCGAAGTGCTCAATTTTTTGACACTGCTTGGTTTGGGTTCGACTTTTTAAACAATTTTTACCATTATTTCTTCGACTGCTTAATAATTCCGGACTGTTAAAGAAAAATAGAAGATGCTGAAACAAAAAATAGCAATTTAAGTGACTGGCCTTTGACCATGAGTGGACCAACTCTCAATAATTTCTACCAGTTGTGTGAAGAGCCACATCGGAAAAATAATAATGTGACCCAAAAATATCAATAAATATTTGCAGTGATTTATTTCTCTTTTGTACTACTCAGTACTATTATTAGGTCTAAGCATGCTGCACGTTATTGCCAACCATAAATGTAAATGAGGATGGTAAATGGTAACTATCATTGCTATACTAAATAACAATTTGGTCATCCCATTTTTCTTCTTTCACTTTGTCATTATGTTATGTCTTCAATAATTTAGTGAACATGGCAAGTGGTAGATTAATTTAGTGGTTATAGTCTTTTTCTTCAATCCATTGCGTTTCAGTTCAAATTTTTTTCCTTAATATAGATTAGTGTAGAATATTGCTTCTATTAAAAAAATAATAAACAAGGATATTTCGAAATTTAATAAATATGACCTAATTATGTTTTATTTATACAATCATACACACATAAGTCACAATAGACCAACCATAATATATTGGAATTGAACTCGTCATCAATGTGAGTTAAACTTAAAAACTCACACTTACAATCAGAGATAAATACTATTACATTGTACTACTGAGTGGTCCTAATTATATTAGAGAAAGCAAGAAAAGTCTGAAAGCAAAAAGAATTAAATCACATATTTTGGTGGAGTGCATAGCGTTTCTCACATGTGGCAACAAGAAATATGGGAAATGCCTGGTATACATGTCAAAGAAAATAGAGTGTATTTTTGCTTACCCCCTAAATTGAAGGTGATGTTTACTCCCTCATTGATTGTCGTTAAATAGATTAAATTTCAAGATTTTCATTTTAAACCAATTAAATCAAACTAATCTAATGACAATCAATAGGAAGATGAGTATCACCTCCACTTTAAGAGGTGATCAAAGTTGTACTAAAAAAAATATATAGTCAAGTCAAGATAAAAAAAAAAAAGAAAAAAAAAAGGGCAAGTTGATTGTGAGATCCTCTATACAAAACAGGCCGAGACGAGCCCAAACAAGCACCTGTCAATTTGCCCACCTTAGACCGGCACTCACTTTGAGACCTTTTCTTTTGGGCCCGGCTCTCAATTATGTTTTTGTCTTTAAGTTGTGACCTCACAACAAGTATGTACCGAGCTCGTCTAAATTTTTATTATTAATGGGAATCAAACTTGAGATATCTTCTAATCAAATAGAGAAAAATAATATTGGATTAAAGACTAGTTGGTAATTAGGGGTGGTTTTCACAACGATCGGATTAGAAACAAAGTTTCTAATTTTTAATCCAAAAATTTTAGATTGGATGGAATTGGGATATAATTTCTAAAATTTGAAATTTGAAATATAATTCGGAATTCATATATTTTACAAGTTTTTGAAACATAATTCAGATTTTCAGATTGTTAGTTCTCAATATTTTGGTATACGTGTCTGTATATAAATTCGTTTAATTTTGTTGTATGCTACTATGTTTATCATTTTTAATATATAAGTGTAAAAAAACTAACAATGAACATGATAAAAATATAAAAGATAATTACAAAATAAATATTTTAGTAAATAACTATAAGAAAAGTCGGAATATTTTGAAATTCTTTTTAATCGAAATTAGTTCGGAATACTTCAAAAAAAAAAAGATTGAAAATTAAAAATTCTTTCAATTTCCATTCCATTTCTCTAGAAATATTCAAATTTGAAAATATTCAAATTCGGCTCGAAAATGTTAATGGCGGAATCGGAAATTTCATTTCGGCTTACACCCAAATCGATTTCAATTTCTCGGAGGATTAAAAGGATTCGACTCTTGTGGAGAATAGTTAGGAAAAGGAAACGGCTCGACACTAGGAAAGCTACGCTCACTCGCTCAGGCAAGATGCTTGATGCATGAAAAGGACAACAAACAACAAGGCAGTATTGGGCAACCACATTGTGGCCGCCCAAAAACCCTAATCATGAAAATTGAAAGATTAGATTCTTTAAACCCGCCTGTATGCAACCTAAAATTGATGTGATATGTCACGTGCATATGTCATGAAAATTTTAGCTGCTATAGTGAGTGTGATATATTCTTCCACAATAGGTCAGAAAAAGTGAGTGTGATACCAATATATTGAACTTACATATAAATTAAATTTGGCCCGAAAAATTTGAGTGTGATATTAATATATTGAACTCATGAGTTCAATATATTAAACTCATGAGTATGATACTTATAAACTAATTTTGTAAAAAAGTATGACTCTCACAGTTATTGAACTCACACTAGTGTAGCAGTATTAAACTCAGGTTGTCTGATTTCTATATATAAGTATTACACTCACTCAAACTACTATGAAAGGCCTAATAATATATTTTTTATTATTTTTGAAACTTGATTCTCCGTATGACACTCCTAGTCTAATTAATCCTATATTTTCTACAACATACAAGAATTAATCCTTCTTAGTTTATCATTTTTATTCAACATTTTCAGCTCTCTTTCTCATTCAGTAAAATGTTGCAAAGGTAATTTGAACTGTCTATTTTATAAGTCACCATTTATAGATTGTTTCTATAAAAAAATAAACTAAATTCGAAATCATTTAGTCATCTAACCGTTATCTTAATAAAAAGACGAACTATATTCTTACTTAAATAAAATTTTAATAACGTTAATCAAACATTTAAACAATTTTTAATTTGATTTTTTTGCTAAGTTAATTTTTGAAAGATCCGGATTCAATTCATCAATTTATCAAATCAAGTTTTGTTTAACAGAGAAAAATGACAAATTTATTAAATCAGTGCTCGAAGCCTTTGATTCACTGTTGCTGTTGAAATTCAAGCTTGTTCTTGGTTAGATTGAGCCGTAAGTTTTTGGAACATTGATGAGAAACTTGATGAAGAGGTTGCTCTATATAGTTTCAGAGGAAGCTTAACGGAGAAACTAACAAAAAATTTAATTTTAGACTTAATTCTTAACAGACTTCAGCACAAGGATTTAAATTCGGATTTTTTTACCACGGAAATTTATCTAATTAAGCCGAAAAATTAATAGAGTCGCGAAGTAGCTTGGTTTGTATAATTTTATATTTTATATCTAGTAAGACTGGGAAATGCATGTAAAATAAATCATTAATCAGTAGCTAATAATTTTATTCTAGCCCATTCGTTGAAAAACTTCTGATTCCGCCCTTAGTGACATATGATTCTCTCTCGACTGACAAGAATCTCCATGCATGGTAATTTGACCATATATCCAAGTCCCCAGACTAATGAAATGGGCTACCGCCACTTGTCACTCACATGCATTTTGCATCCACGTGTCAACCTTAACTGCGAACACTCAACAACACTGCGTTTACCGGGCAAAACAAAAACAACCTCGTCGGCTCATCTCTCTCTCTGTCTCTGTCTCTCTGTCTCTCTCTCTCTCTCTCAGACCGTACAGATAGTGATCAGACTATCCAACAGGAAAGCAGCTCTGTATGTAATAGTTCTGCAGTTGTTATATATATGCACGACGTAGTTTCGTGGAATGCAGAGGTACGTACTACCGGTTAATATTGGTTGAAGGCTGAGAAATGGAGGAAGTGTATGAGTTTGCAAGGAACTTGGCGCGGGAGCATGCGCAGGTGATACCAGTCTCACTCTTTGTGGCTGTTCTCTGCCTTTGCTTGGTCATCGGCCACTTATTCGAAGAAAATCGATGGGTTAACGAATCCATCACCGCCATTATCATCGTAATTACTTACTTAATTAACCCCATTTTCATCAATTTCATTTGCTTGTGTGTGTGTGTTGGTTTTCAATGGTTATAGGAAATGATTAATAATTAGGTTGATCTATATATACTCTAATTAACCTCCATTTTCACTGTTTTTCCCTATGCTATTTAGCCATATCATCAATTATGTCCTTTTAGTTTACACTAAATAGTACATTGTGCCTCGGCTAATGGATACGAAAAGTCGTGTTTTCTATAAATACATGAAAATCACAGTTTGAGATGTGTGTAAAACTCTACATATCTTCTTGTTTTAGTAAGAGGTTACTTTTGCACATATATTATTAGACTGAGAAAATGTGCGTCGTTAATGTTTACCAAAATGTGTGTACTAAAAATTGGCTATGACCTTCATATATATATATATATAACAAGTTTAATGAGTGCCCTTAATTTTTTTATTTTCACCTAGTCTACTACAAAATTAAGTTTTCATATATGTAGTAAAAAAATGAGCTGATGAATTTGAAATGCTTAATTCAGATAGACCAGCTGCTGAGAATTATATTGGGGATATTTAATTTGCATTTGGAAGATTGATAAGTTCGGTGCCTGCCTAATCGATCATTTCTATTGTCTAAAGTGTTTTTTTTCCCCTTATTTTTTTTCAAACAGGGATGCATAACTGGAACAATAATCTTGCTTGTGAGCAAAGGAAAGAGTTCTCACATCCTGCGATTTAATGAAGAGCTGTTCTTTATATATCTCCTCCCACCTATAATATTCAATGCTGGGTAATTCAGCTTTCGTATCGATTATAATAATCCTGAGTTAATTAATTTGCTTGCCGGATTCGTAGAAACTTAGAGACAAATTCACTTACCTAGTTAATTTTACGACCAACGCAGATTTCAGGTCAAGAAGAAACAGTTTTTTCAGAACTTCTTAACCATCATGATGTCTGGGGTGATTGGTGTTTTCATTTCAGTAATCATCATAACAGCTGGTAACACTTTAATGTGTTATTCTTCACATATTTTATACTAGTTTTATTAACGTCCTTAGATTTCTGTAGAACTGAAAATTTCTGCATGTTACTTTTGGCTTAGGCGCCTGGTGGCTGTTCCCGAAGTTGGGATTTGGTGGCCTGAATGTACAAGACTATCTCGGTTAGAACTGAGAATCTTTTCGATGAAACCACTAGCTATTTGTATCATATGAACTGCCACTTTTATGCTATATAACAGTATAATCGTGTTGATAACTTTTGGTTTACATCAATCTTTTGTTTTGAAACAGCTGTCGGAACAATTTTTTCGTCAACTGATACAGTGTGTACGCTGCAGGTTTGTCATGTTTTAGATGTTGTCTTTAATTTAATTTGGGCAAGCCGCTCCTGTATTTGGATTTGCTGAGATATTATATCCACTTTATGTAGATTCTTCATCAAGATGAAACTCCTTTACTGTACAGCCTAGTCTTTGGGGAAGGAGTGGTGAATGATGCAACATCAGTTGTCCTGTTCAATGCAGTTCAAAATATTGACGTTAATAAGCTTAGGGGCGCGACTGGACTTCGTGTCATTGGAGATTTCCTATACTTATTCACCACAAGCACTGCTCTCGGAATTGCAGTAAGTTTACCATGTGACTGATAATGGTGATATAATATCGTTAAGCATTATTCAGAATACTATGCTCACTTGTCCATAGTCTCTTATTGGTTTCGTGTTTTATTTTCAGTTTGGACTTGTGGCCGCATATGCCCTTAAAACGTTATGCTTCGGAAGGTTAGTAGCGTATTCGCAGATCCCTCAAAGCAAAGACATTTGTGATAGATGTCGTAGGGAATCTTATTTGGTACTGTCTTACAGGCATTCAAGCATCCGTGAGATTTCCTTGGTGGTTCTAATGGCTTATCTGTCTTACATGGTGGCTGAGGTACAAAAGTGTACTTAAACTTAAAATTTCGTTTAACTTATGTTTCATTATTTTTTCCAAGATCGATAATTTACTCGCACTTGAGTTTAATCCCACGGATTCTTCTCTTTTCTGTTCTTGTTATTTCGTCGTGTAGCTTAAAACCTCTCTTAATTTTAATTGACATGCAGCTGTTAGACCTGAGTGGAATTCTCACTGTTTTCTTCTGCGGGATTCTCATGTCGCACTACGCATGGCATAACATCACTGAAAGTTCAAGAATCACAACCAGGCATGTATGGACAGTTCATATTCAATTCAAAAAGTTCCTTTCGGGGACATCTGATAAAATTGAAACGATACAAAAGTTCCCATAATTTCCCAGCTATTTCATCTGACTGCTCTTGCCTTCCCATTTTTAGGCATGTATTTGCGATGATGTCATTCATAGCAGAAACATTCATATTTCTTTATGTGGGGATGGATGCTCTTGACATCGAGAAGTGGAAGTTAACTAAATTAAGGTACTCTTCCTCCTGAATTTCTATAAAGTTATTGATTTACTAAATTCTGTATGCATTGGATCATTCAACTTTGGGCACCTTTTCTTGTTTTCCTTAAACTTCTAATTCTTGCAGTTTAGGGGACTCGTTGGGCATCTATAGTACGATACTCATGTTAATATTGATTGGACGTGCTGCGTTTGTATTCCCTCTGTCAGCAATCTCCAATTACATGAATAGACGGGCTGAGAGATCATCGTCAATTTCATTCAAGAACCAGGTTAATACCTAATCTGGTAATCCTTTTATTCATCTATTTAGGAAAGGATTAAACTTGATATTGATGCAGGTAGTCATATGGTGGGCCGGGTTGATGAGAGGAGCAGTCTCTATTGCTCTGGCTTTTAAACAGGTGCGAGGGCGCGTGTGTACTCTTATTATTTCAAGTTATTGGTAGTATCTGTCATGTGAATAACCATACTCGTGGTGTGATCACTCGGACTGCTTTTCACTCTTGAAGTTCACATATTCTGGTGTCACATTGGATCCCATCAATGCTACGATGATTACTAACACCATAGTTGTCGTCCTCTTCAGTACGCTGGTATGTAAATCACTGTTCTTTTAATGATTTCTTTTACAATTTATGGTAAAGAATTTGCATAACCAACCATCATTAATCCATACATACTCGTGAAAACTTTACCTTTACCATCAATTAATTTTAAACAACCTTCAAGTTGTCGAAAATCTCGTTTGTTTTTATCAGAAAGTTTTAAGTAAATGTCAGTAAGTATGAAATAATCTGCACCTCCAAATGTTGTATAATGGCTTCATTTTGATTTTTGGTATTAGGTGTTTGGCTTTCTGACGAAGCCGCTTATAACTTATCTGCTTCCCCACACTGCAACAAGCAGCATTCAGCGTAAAGAGTCAAAGGACATATCAGATGACCTGAATCTGCCTTTGCTCTCCTTTGAAGAATCGGCTTCCACGAATATCAGTCGTGCAAAGGATAATTTGTCCATGTTGATGGAAAGTCCCGTACACACCATACACTCTTACTGGAGGAGGTTCGATGATGCCTATATGAGACCAATATTCGGAGGACCAATTCGCAATCAGTCCGCATGTTAAAATGAAAGCCTTCGGTTTAAGTTCGTCAGAGCATTACAATCAAAGCACACCCTCACGAAACACAGCCGCGCCCGGTTGCTACAAGTAGGTACATTAACTTTTGAGTTTGCTTAATTTTGTAGGACAGCATAAGCAAAACATGAGCGTTATTTGCCGTAATATGAGTTCGAGGGGTTTGATGTTACTTTTGTTGCGGGAGAGATTCAATGTTTACTTCAGTCGCAGGGCGGAACGAATCGTTGAGGCTGCGGAATAAATTGGTGGACTAGTTAAACTGTGTGTACATATTATTATGTGTATATTGAGGTAATAACCAAACAGGAATAACCCATTTTTTCATTGCTTAATGCATAAGGTTCCAACAGAGAAAATTACACAGGTAAGTGACTGGACAAAAACACGGGTAAATGTTTCAATCAAATGAAACATGGAAGAAATAGTAAATGGTAAAAACACATATGTTGGAACCATGGAGCCTCATGTGCTTCAAACGACTGCAATGAACCGAAGAAAATAATAGTTAGAAACTAACCAGTGTAATTCAATAAAAAATCGACAAATAATTAGCGCCGACGGAGCTTTGGCATCTTACCGCGGCATTCTCGTGGCGTTTTCAGGCCACACTTCTTAGGCAACGCCATAGCCAGCGCGGGGTCGATCCCAATCGAAGGGAGGACGGACTTGAAGTTGCAGAGGCAGGGTAAGTTGGCTTGGCGGACAACACTGCAACATTTCTTGGTTGGTGGTTTTGGTGATTTGGCGGTCACTGCCGGGCGGCACTCCTTCAGTTGGGCGGATTCAATGTCACATATGGACACCGCCGTGGCTCCGCCAACAAGTGCAATCAACAAAATCACCGGTACCCACGACGCTACGCTGCTAGTCCTTGTCATCGTACCTCTCCCTATCACTCGATCAAAGGAGCACATTTTGCTCTTGCATTTGGACGTAGATTTATAGTGGAGGGGTGAGGATTGTTTATAATTTTGTGTCAAATTTTGGGATTGTCATGTGAACAAGTTGGTAGGAACCAAGTCACGGACTCCAAAAGCATCAATAAAGAATTGCAAATTTTAAAATAATATTTTAAACAAACGATAAAATAATTTACGCTAAATTTATCAAAAAAACTGCAAATTCTTAAATAATATTGTTTTCGAGAACGATTGCGAATTCTTGTTTTATTGAGTCCGTCACGGGAATTTCTGCACATACATGACAAAGATAAATTCTTTTACGCAGAAAAGTCTTAACACTTCTATTTTCCCCGGCGACAGTAAAAACAATGAGAGATAACTTCTGGAAGAATACACTATTAAAACACGGGTAAAACAGTAAAGGTAAACTCCGATATAGACTAAATAAATACATTCATTAACTGAAATCAGTTAAATAACATGTGCTTACATTTGGTTCTGTTTTTTTTTTTTTCTTTTTCTAGTGTCTGCTATTTTACAGGGGTTAGAAACTCCAGAAGCTGCTCACTCTAAACCTAACAGGCCAAGTCAGACAAACCATGGCGCCATCGGCAAAATAAGACCTGCCATGAACCTTAGTACATTTTCGTACTCACTCTACTTACAAACACGACCTAAAAATATGCTACATAAGCGTTCGAAGTACAAGACATCAGGATACATCAATTTCTCTCAAGGTTTGGCGCACAAGTTATTGCGCCAGTGATCTGCAACTGCAAGCAATGACCAACATTCCATCAAAACTTATGGACTGAGATTTAATACCTAATTAAAAGAAAAGACGAATGGAAGCAATGATGTAGATGAACGGTCAAAATGAATCCAATGAGAACTACGGCGGGTAGTAATAAAGAAAACAAAAAGATAATTACGGAAACAATGTCTACAAACCTATTATCATCTCCTGATTATGTGATGACGTTCCAAAATATCCGGTATTTCCAATGCATTGATGGTTTCACAACCAAAGATCTCTTGAAGCTTTGCATCACAATGTATAGCCATTTGATTTTGAGGATCCTGGAGATGTATTTAAGCGTTAATATAATTGATTTCTGAACTAATCAGGTCTCAATGAATTAGTGGAGAACGGACTAACAAAAACTTCTTGATTAGACAGGAGAAAAATTAGATTCTTGCACAACCTTCATGCTGTTAAGTGTAGGGTGCAAATTGTTTTGTTTTTCAATTTTGAAATTGTGTTCTAAAGTATCTTAGGGTCCGTTTGATAACCAATTTGTTCTAAAAACAAATTGGTTATCAAGCGGGCTCTTGAATGATCTATAGACAGACTATTGAGTAAACATTTGAGAAACGCAGGCATCATCCCGATACCATCCATCATGCTTCACAGAGTACACAAAAGAGAAATCCCACATACGATGAACAAATTGACACTACTCGAACAACTGATGCTCAAAGTGACCAAAGTAAATGACAACTAATGATGAGCCAAACTTGGTTAAAGACACTATACTACAAAAGGTCAACAATGCAACAGAGATTCAGTTATTCAGACCATGTTGATTCATATATACCTCAAGAAAAACAAAAGAAAGGTAAATATACAAAGCAAAAGCCAACTGAGGATGACCAATATGAAGTTGTGAACTATACAAACACACCACCCAAAAAATATTTTCCATATGCTAAAAATACTTAAAATAATTCTTACGGTCACTATCAAAATTCAAGCTCAATTGTAATTACACACACCTTGAGCAAATTTTTTTTTTTAAAAAGTAAATAGACAAAGACACCCAACTGGAGCATGACCAGACCAATGCAAACTATTAAGATATAAAGACTCCACAAAATGTTCCAATTTACATTTGTGCTAGAAAACTTCAATTTAACAGTCACTGAATCAAAATAAATTTATAATTTTCTAGTTATTTCTTTATTTATTTTGAGAATGGGGAGTCGGAGTCAACCTACCTCCAGATGGTGGACCTTTATGTACTCCCAGATACGCATTAAAACCTCTGATTGGATCATCTCCCTTACACCAACACCAAAAAAATTTGCAAGTGCTTCAGATATCATCAGGGAAGGACTCTGTTCTGTACTTTTTGTTGCAGACTCCACGGCATTCTTAGGCACCTTGGGCTTCTTGGGAACTGCTGGTTCTGAGAACACCAAAACATCAAATCCTTAGGCATGTATTATATTTATACTCATGCCACAAAACACACAGAAATAGTGTGGCCCCATACACCCAGATAGAGGGAACTGTTACACCAAATACATACTTGATGGTTCGAGTGGAATAATATGTTTAGCAAGCAACTTGTTCATCTTAAACATGTCAGTACAGTCAGTCTCAAAAACCACTCGGAGCTCATCATTGCAAATGATTTTCCTCTTGTTACCGGGATCTTGGAGATTGTTCTTCCTTATGTAAGCCCACAGTTGCTTAACAATCTGAACTCAACATAAAATATAAAACAAAATAAAATAAAAAACCTCCTGGTAGATAATAAATAAACTTTAACGAATAACACAAATGGATGAGCCTGAACCTCAGTCCTTGGAAGAGTTGGATGGCCAACAATGGCCTGAAGCTCAGGCGAAACACCACAAAGTTTGTTTAGACCTCCCGGGCCACCTTTTCTCTTAGCTTTAGGTTTAGCACTGCCAATAAATGATAAAACGTACAAAAATATTAGCCCAAACATCAAACTACCATTACGCACCCAACTTACTAGAACAACTACACAATGTAAACAGCTTTCCCTATTAATTGCTTGCAAACCAAGACTTAAATAAATGCGACAGACCAAATACATATAAAATACGGCACCAACAAATTGCATATTCACAAAACATCTAGTGCCGTACCCCGCCAACACCGATACAATTAAAAACGGCAGCCTATGGTAAGCCTATATACCAATGCCATATTTTCCTCTGCGCACTTAAAGTTTTAGTTTCTCTATTTCCCATGCCCCAAACAACAAAAAGCTTAGACTTGTACAAGGCATACTATCCATTTTCTTTCCATTGCTCAAATTTCATTCCCCAAATGACATAAAGCTTAAACTTCGGCATACTATCCATTTTCTCAGCTGTTGCTCAGGTTTTATCGAAATCCAAACAGCCGGCAGCAAAATATGAAGGGAATGAACTTAAAAAGCAAAATGCGAATGCACAATTTTCCAATTTCCTCAAACCCTAATTGCTACGAATACACATATTGGCCGGGAAAATGCCAATTTCACGGTAAGCAGGCTGAGACGTAGCAAAATTAGCCAATATGCCAAGCCCTATTGCATTATTCCACTTTCTCATCCCTCAATTTCTAGGCAACCAAACAGAAACTACCCAAAAACAAATGAAAGTAAACGAACCTGTCCTTGGGCGGGTTAGAGCCGGAAACGGGAGCAGGAGCGGCGGAGCCGGGCTCGGGCTTCAGGAGTGGAGGCGGGGGCTGGGAGGAGAAGGTCTGGAAGGCGGAGGGGGCGGGGTGGTGGTAATTAGGGGGTTGGTGGAGGGCAAAATGGTCTTTGGGGTGCTGAGGCTGGGGAATTTGTTGGGGTTGTGGAGGTTGGGGAGTGGGTGGGTGGGATCGGAAGAGGTAGTGGATCTGGGCCCGAATGAAGTCGGTCTTGTGGGAGAGGTCGAGGCCGAGGCGGGACTCGAGCTGCTGGACGACGTCGTTTAGGGTGGTGAAGGTCGGGGTGGTGGTGTTAGGGTTGGAAGTGGAGTCGTGGATTAGGGCTTGTAACGCTTGCGATATCTCTTGTTCTGTCACCATTCCTCCTCTCTCTCCTCCTCTCTCACTCTCTCCTCTCTCTTTCTCTCTCTGCCGAGTGCTGTTGAGAGCTTATCTCTTTCTCTCTCTTGGGTTTTGGATTTCAAATGACCGAACTGCCCTCCGAGTAGTCAGGTGAATCAGGTGACTGACCTGTTTGAAATGTTTCTTTTTAAAGCTCCCTTGTGTGTTTCCGATACACTGCTGATGTGTATCTGATCCACACACAATTTGCAATGTGTCTTTTTAATAAAAAAATGTTTTAAACTTAAAAAAATTGTGTATTGATACTCCGAATATTAATCATAGGCGGAAAGATATCTATGTATATCCTTCCAATGAAAATTTTTATAAAATAATGAAATCTACGAATTAATCGAGCAGTTCTTCCTTTTAATATCTGTCAAATATTTTTTTTAGATCTGAATTTGTCATTTCACTTTATCCTCTAAAACAGAAGTAAAATAAATTAAAAAAAATAGAATGTCTAATGTCTAAGCAACCACCTCCCTCCCCGGGCAAGGCCACCGCCAATACGTTGAATTTCATTATAAGTTTAAGCTGTGTATCCATTTTCTTGGTGTCCTAATTTCTCTTTTTGTCTAAATTGAATCAATGATTAATTGGTTGCATCCTTGTAAGAGGATCCATATAATGATGTGAAAGTTGCATCTACTCATATATTCCTTTCCTTAATCATTCTGAGCTCTAACCAAAACCTGATTGTGATAGAGATGTAACAGTAATTATCGATGCCAAATAAAGGAATGTGAGTGTGGGAAATCATATTGGGTTTGGGTTTGGGTTTGGGTTTGGGTTTTGGGTTGCTTCAACTCCACCAAAGTCCCTTTCTTATTAGAAGAACGTCAGTTCAGAGGAAATTAGCTCATAAGGGATGGCAGTTATAGTAAGCATAGGGGGAAGTGTCGGAGGAGTTGATTAAGGGAGGGAGATTCTATCTGGGAAATTATTCTTTGTTTTATCAAATCTATTTAATTTTATTTTAACAGGTAAAACTAGAATGACAAATCAAGCTATAATAATAAGTTTTTGTTGAAAATAAACTATGAAATTAGAGAGAATAGATAGAGACAAGAGAGAGATTGGGAGGAGAAATAAGTGTAACCTTGCCTTTTCATTAGAGTGTCTATTTATAGGCTTAGAATTTACATAAAAAAGATCCTAACTAATTATATATTGCATATTGATCCAGAAGCAAACAGTCACATAATAAATAATATTTACATCACTCTCCCTTGGATGTTCACCAATCAATTATAGTTGCCTCGATAAAATCTTGCTTGGAAAGCCCAGTGGGACAAAACTAAAGCGAAGGAGAAATCGAGCACAATTTAAGAAACATTGATAAGGTGTTGAATGCGCATAATGTTGCCTAGCTAAAACCTTGCCAATAAAAACCCAATGGGATAAAAACCTGGTTGAAAGGAAAAAAACACAACGCTTATGTCCAGTATAATATATTGGTGAAGACTCTCACTGATGAATGACTCTACTTGTCTCCCCTTGATAATAGTAAGTCTAGGTTCGACTGGTCATCATTAACAAGTTTGAAATAGTTGGACTTGATTTTGGAAAGTAATGAAGTTATCGGGATTGAATGACAATAGCATTTTATATTGGGTAAATTACAAAATATCCCCTCAACTTTTAACCTTTTTTCAATATCATACAATATCTTCCAAATTTTTCAATTTCATAAACCAACTTCCTTTTTTTTTTTCAAAAGCGTACAACCATTAAAAAAATCTTTTAGTTTCTCCGTTAAATGATGGCGTGGCAAATGTAGGGACCCATTTTTTGCTGACGAGGCATATAAAAAATAAATTATAAATTAAATTAAATAAAAAATATAGGCCCCACCCTCTACTCCAACACCCTTATCACCCACCTTCCCCCCCTCTGTCCGTCCCTCTCCCTTCACCACCAAAACCACAACCCACTCTCCCACCTCCAACCCTGTCCCCCCTCCTTTCATCATGCCCACCCGTTCGCTTAAGAAGTAGCTCAATAACAATAAGCGGTCGGACCGCAGGCCATATGATCACACTCCCATGGCGGCTTCTCGGTCTAGGTCGCCTCCAAACTACGGGAAAACCTCTCTGATTCTCGCTTCGTTTCTCATTCTCAGCGTTCTTATTCTCCTTGGCATTTCGTCAAACATGTGGAGTACCATCGGGTATAGCACCATCTCCCCCTGAAATTTACTCGATAGAGGTCGTCAACGAGTTCCCTCACAATTCCGACGCCTTCACCCAGGTAATCGTCGATGCTTAATTTTTAGATTTGGGGTTGGAATTGGTTTTCAGTTTTTGGAATTTTAAAAACTTGATGTGGGAGCTGGCGAGCAAGCTGGTCGAAGCAAGGAACCCAACATTCATAAAATCTTCCAAAATTGGAAAAAGATTGACATCGAATGTTAAAGTTGGGGATCTGGGTTTGATCGAATCAGGTGAAAGCATCACAGATGGCAGGAAAGAAGAAGGTCGACGCTAACCAATCCTCTGTTATCGGTGCAAGAAGAGTTTGTCATGGAAAGATGCAGATCTCGAAGAATGCAGAAGACTGGAAGAGAGAGAGAACGGAGAAGAGGAATGGAAGAGAGAGGTGGGGCCTACTTTTTCTTTATTTTTTGGCTTTAAAAATTATTTTCTTTTATAAATTGAATTATTTTTTATTGCCACGTAAGACCATCTCCAATGGTGAAGATAAAGTCTAAAATTTAGAACTTAAACCCCCCAAACTTCTTCCAATAGCTGGGATAAATTTTGGGTTTGGGATAAATTCTAAAATTGGGTCAAATTTAGACCAGAATTCCCACCCGGGGACAAAATTCCCACCCATTTGCGCGTGAACGCGCCTGATTTTTTCCAATTGCACCTGATTTGACGCGCCAACAGTGTTTTTGCAGGTTACCCACGCGGGCTGCAGGCAGTGGGCCAGGCCACCTGCAGCTGGTCGGCAACGCATTGCACAAAAGCCAAATAAACGGCTCTTTAATCAACAGTCAAGATTGCTAGGCCGTTGGATATCCAACGGTCCAGATGCAATCTTTAAAAAATATATATATAATTTATAAATTCATTAAATCTAACGACTGAGATCGAATGTGATCAAATCTAACAGTAAAAAAAAAGATCTAACGGCCCAAAATTAAATTCAATGGCTAAAATATTTTTAAAAAAAAATTTAAATCAAAATTCACCAAAAAAAAGTCTATAAATACCTCTGTATTTGTTCAATAATCCACACAAAATTCACTTTCCTCATACAATTCTTCAAAAAAAATTTCCTACCCACTTCCAAAATAATTTCTTCCTATTTTCAAATTGTTAGAAGGCATACCGCAAGGAATATCTTTGAGGATGATGATCCATCTAATGTTTACATCCCAAGTCCACCAAGCCAAGGACCAAGTCAAGCAAATGATGATGAATTTTATTAGTATTAGTAGTTGTTTTAATTTTTATTTATTGATCTCCATGTAGTGTTTTAATTATCGTTTATTAATCTTCATGTAGTGTTTTAATTATCGTTTATTAATCTTCATGTAATTTTGTATTTACTGTTTTAATTATCGTTTGTTGATCTTCATGTAGTTTATTAATCTTCAAAGAATGCATTTTATTACAAAGAAAGACCAACACACTAGCACACCTAATTGTTACATAATTTAGTGATTTTTATTATTTATCGGAATTATTTTTTTTTTAGGTTAAAATGTTCACAAAAATAAATTAGGATAATCTACATAAATTTTATTTTTAAAATAGTTACCGAAAAGAAAAAATTAGGCTAAGTTATTCTTTAGTAATCTCGGGCTAAATTTTTAACCCAAAACCATTGGAGGAGAAAAACTGTTTCTGGGTTAAGTTCTAAATTTTCTGGGCTAAAAATTTAGACTTTAACCTCCACTATTGGAGATGGTCTAAACAAAAAAGAGCCATGCATTTGCCACTTCATCATTTAACGAATAAACTAATCGATTTTATAACAGTTGTACGATTTTGAAAAGAAAAAGATAGAAGTTGTATGAAATTGAAAAAATTTAGAGGTATTGTATGATATTGAAAAAATGCTCAAAGTTGAGGGGGGTTTTTTGTAATTTACCCTTTTATATTTCTGCAAAGATTAGAGAAATACCAAAAGAATATAAGTATACAAGCATTTTATTAAACTTCATGGTGAATACAAGTCATATACACAAATAGCTTTATAGACTCTCCAAGAGTTCTACCATAACTGTTAACTTTTTCAAGAGTATATTGCAACAATATAATTTTAGTTCGAACTAACAAAAGTACTCATTGAGGCAATAAATACCAAATTTATCTAGAATATAATATTGGTATATGAGTACATACTTTGAGCTTTAGGCTCTTCATTTTTTAAAATCTTTGATAAATAGTTTCATGGCATTTTCTATTCATTAAATAATTGCTTCGAGAGATATACTTAAATATCTCAAATAGTATGCAATATCCACATGTCATAAGTCTCACGTTCAAGATCACATTGTACTTATAGAAATGTGGTTGCACCTACAATAGGAGACCATGTCTTTACTAGGAAGCCAATGTCATACATTGATTTTATTTCACTTCATTACAAACACCGAATAACCTTTGAGGTTTAAACTATATAGGTTTACTTATTTCACGTTTATTAGTGGCACTCAAAAATGGAGTTTGCCATGATGTCATCTACGTAGGCCTCCATGGTTTTGCCAATCAAATCTTTGAAGATTCTATTCACCAGTGGTTGGTACGTCACCCCTACATTCTTTAAACCGAATGACATCACTTTCTAGCAATGAGTTCCCCTTTCGATGATGAATGCAATCTTGCACTTGTCTAGATCGTACATTCTGATTTGGTTGTAGCCGAAATATGCATCTAGAAAGCTAAGCAGCAGGTTTATAGAGTGGAATTGACCAACAGATCAATTCGAGGGACATGGTAGTTGTCCTTTGGGCAGGCGCGGTTGAGGTTGGTGTAATCGACGCAGACTCGCCATCAGCCTTGCTCTTTCTTCATAACTACCACAACATTGTCTAGCCATTCCAAATAAGCCACCTCTTCAATGAAACTTGCGGCGATGAGTTTCTCGATCTTAGCTTCGATGATTGCATTCCTCTTTAGCGCAAAGTGGAGCCTCTTCTGAGCCAGGGGCTTGAAGTTTGAATTTACGTGCAACTGATGTCAGATCATGTCTGGATTGATCCCTCGCATGTCTATAGGGGACCGTGTGAACACGTCTTTGTTCTGTTGAAGAAAGGCAATAAGCTCGTCTTTCTCTTGGTTGTTGAGCCTGGAATCAATCCTCGCCTTCCTTTATGAAATCTGGATCAAGAACAACAAGTATGGCATCTTTTTCTGGCTTCCACCATTCTTCTTTAGCCGAGGAGTGAGGTCTAGAGTTGTTTGCTTGATCTTGGAGCAGTAACTGCTATTTAGGGTCATCGAGAGTCTTTTTAACGTCATCTGCTACATTTGACGGGAATGAACTCATTCTTCTTCACCTCCTTGAGTCCTTGGACTGCTCACTTTCTGGCCATGGCTTGATCTGCCTTGATTTCGCTTACTCTGCCGCCAGGGATAGAAAATCGAATATTCTGACACTTGTTAGAAGATTAGGTGTTGATCTGGTGCATCCATGGCCTGCCTAAGATGCCATTGTAAGGTGATGGTCCATCAATGATTGTGAACTTCTGGGAGCTGATGATAAGTGGTGAGTAAATGTTGAGCTCAATGATGCCAACAGTGGTGGAGGTCGAGCCATTAAAACTAAATAGCAAACTCAATTACTTGTTGATATGTTTCTCCAGTCCAAGTTTCTTGAGGCCGAAGAGTTTAAGGATGTTGGTAGCACTTCCTTCGTTTGCATGTATGCGGTCTACTTCCGCATGAGCAATCTGAATGCTGATGATGAGTGCATCGTTGTGAGGTTGGTCGACCTCTACGAAATCTTTCTTGGAAATTCCAATAAGTTAGTCTTTTGCTAGAACACATGCCTGCACCTGGGACACCATCGTAGCTTGGTAGATCTTCCTCTTCTTTTCCTTGGTAATATAGCCAAGGTGTTCGAACTCTGCGAGGATCGAATTGATCCGGATGGCCTTCTGCACCGCGGTTGCCGATGTGTCTGCATCCTTGGTCTGTTATTTGCCTTGTCTGCGAGGAACTCTGTACATCTTCTCTGCTTGACCAACTCTTCGAGATAGTTCTTTCAGTCTTTACATTTGCTTATAAGGTGGTATGAGGCCTTGTAATTAGGGATGGGTTCAATTCCAATCGATTCAGTTTTTTGCCAAAACTAGAAACCGAATCGAAATTACTATTTGGTTTGGTTATTTTTTTTTTTAACCTAGAAATTAGCCCCCAAATCCCAGAAAACCCAACAACCCCAAATCTCAGAAAACCCAGCAACCCTTTCTTTCTTCTTACTCCTCTCTCCAAAACCAGAAAAACCAACACCTCAAATCTATTTATCGTCACCAGCACTAGCATCAACGAAGAGGTTGTGGAGTGAAAAGAGAAAAAGAAGAGAGAAAAAGATATGTTGCATAGAAAAAAGATGAGCGAGAAAAGAGAGAAAGAGCGAAGTTGTAGAGAAAGAAGATGATAGAGTAAATATAGAAAGAGAGAGATAAAGAGAGAGGTTGAAGAGAGTAAATGGGAAAGCAGGAGGCGGCAGGCAAGGGAAAAAAAAGCAAAAATAATAAGATAGATTAGGGTTTCTTTAGGGAATAAGGCTTTTAAACTTTGTACATGTTTGAGATTGAAATTTGGTTTGTGTTGAAATTAGACTAACACATGGAATTGGGCTTAATAAATTAATATCCAACATAAATAAATAGAAAAAATATTAATTTATACATTCGATTCGGTTCGGTTCGATTTTTGGACCTCTGAAATTGAAACTGAACCAATAACTTTCGGTTTGGTTTGGTTTGGTTTTTTTTTAATTTCAGTTTTGTGAACAATTCAGTTTTTTTTCGATTTTTCAAGCCCACCCCTACTTGTGATAGGTGTGGTACTTTGTCAGATCCCTTTTGCTCTTCATGGGAGGCGTCTTTTTGAACCAAGGCACATTTTTCAGTGCATCATAAATCTGATGGATCGAGACATTGAACTTAATGTAAGTCTTCTTGGACGAACCATCGTATGTTGCGAAATGTTGCTTTCACTTCTGTTTGCGGTTTGCCTTGTTGGAGCTCTTCTCGTCGACTTCTTTCTTGGAGGATTCATGCTTCTTGGTAGAATCTGGTACCTTTGTTGCCTGCTTCTTATTGTCCCAAAGTGTATGACGTTCTGCTAGCTCAAAAGCCTCAACCAAGGTCTGCGTTGGGGTTATGGTAAAGTTTTCGCGGCGTGGATGATCTGCTGGCAATACTCGCTTGAAAGTTTTCCACGCGACTGTTTCGTCATAGCTGACAATCTTGGCCTTCTCGATCTTGAAGCATTGAATGTACTCCCTAATAAACTCGCCGGGCTTCTTGACCACATTAAAGAGGTGATCAGACAGTTTCTTGACAACTCAGTATGACGAATACTTTTTCGTGAAAACGAAGGCGAGTTCCTCGAAACTGCCAATAGACCATGGAGCCAAAGTGTGGAACCAATCTTAAGTTGCTCCCTGCAAAGTCATGGCAAAGACTTTGCATATTAAACATTCGCCATGCTTGTGAAATGCCATAACACTTCGATAGTACTTCATGTGGTGGTCCAAGTCTAAATCTCCCTTGAACGGTGTGAAGGGTGATGTAGAGAACCTTTTTAGAGGTTGCGCCTGCTCAATCTCATCTATGTATGGTGAAACATTCACGGTGGTTGTCTGTCTATGTAGCCCGTCCTCCAAGTTTCTTTCTGACCTGAAGTCTTTGAGTCGCTTATCGAGTAACCGTTGTATCTCTTCAAGTTAGATGGGCTGTCTTCCTGCCTGCAGCTGTACTGATCTACGATTTCGTAATGGTCTGCTATCCGCTTCCTGCAACTGCTAGACTAGAGAATTGGTGGAGCTTACTTCCATGAACCGTCCAGATGCTCATCCTCCTAGATGGTGCGTTGACATGATTCCTGGGGCACGCCCCTAGAATCAAGGCGAAAGTGAACAGTTACGCATGAGCCTTGTCCATTACAAACACTTCCCTAGGGACTGAGTCGAGTGTGAACACTTACCCTGGACCCAAAGGGGGAAGGCACGTTGAAGCGAGAGCCTAGCCTAGAATGAACACTTCTAGATGCTTTGCTCCTCGATCTATGATCTCCTTCCCTATTTATTGAGTGGTCTCCAAGCCTCTATTTGTGTTGCTGATGAATGGTAACTGCATCGTTTATGACTTTTTTTTTTTCTGGCCGTCTGCGAAATGGTGACTCTACTCAAACTCCATTTGATTTGGCAAGCCAAAATCAAGGTTTCATACGAGATTAGAGTAAGCAAGGTGTTGATAGAACTGTTGGAAATGTGCCCTAAAACCAATCATATGATGATACTTTACGGACATTTCAAATGTTAAACTAATTTAGTTTAATATAAAGGGTTTATATTATTGTTTATAGTAGTCTCATATAAATGTTATATGCTTAAACAATAAGTCCAAGGAATATGTGCTTAGTAGAATGTAATCAAAACAAGTTAGGTTCATGAGACCATTCTCGATCATAGACATATCCTAAACATTCCTGATCATAGGATTGCCAATTGGGCATTGACAGTCCGTTAAGATCAGTACATGTTATGTCTTCTCTCAGGGAGAGTGACTAGTCTCGAGTCATTGGTGTGAGTCCACTGAACACGATCAATGATGAGTTTTCATGATCATGTCACATGAGAACTCATAGTTGGGATAATGCAAATTAGTCCTTTGACCTGAGGCATCACACTTGTCTTGTGGTGAGGTCCTTGATCTTTGATTATGTCAAAGTCACCCCATCCGAAGGTGTCCACGGCATAGTTGGGGTTAAGCTACTTAGCCATAGAGGCAAGTGAATGCGCAACAAGGGATCTCTAACTTTCAAACCGTTTGAGGGAGAATACTCTATGATATGATTAAGAATCTCTGGCCAGAGTATGAATAAGATTTAGGAAGTCGTTCCAAATCATATTCAAGGTAATCATATAAGTAAATGAATCACATTGGATAGTAGACATGAATAAACTATCAAACCAAACAATGTGGCCGAGAGTATTGTATTAGAGAAGGACCGTATTGCATTGCAATCCTAACTGAATAGGTTCTCCGCCTCTTCTGATTAGCTTGGGTAGCCATGACATGCTGCTAGGTGTCACTCATGGTTTGTGGATGCCCTATAAGTGTATAATCACTTAAGGGAGAATTGAAAGTATGTTTCAATTCAGAATTGATTTGAAAGAGTTCCAATCCTTCACTGCCTCGCTAAAAGGAACCTAATGGATCGTACACCGAGTAAGGTAGAGTTTGATGAAACATTGGAGATGAGTAAGAATAATTAAATGGTTTAATTATTTATGGCAAGGATTAATTAATATGTTAATTAATCAAACGAATAAGTTCGTTATAGACCTCGGGTTAGTTTTGGGCTTCAAGGCCCAATGGGCTTCGAACGTCAAGCCCATTGACTTAAGTTGTATGACAACTTAATGACTAATAATACATTAGGGCCCTAAGAGCCCAATGAACCCACATGGCCGGCCATTTGAGAATGTGTAGCAAACTTGCTTTAATTGCAAGTTTGCCACTACATTGTGGAAATGATATAAAACAAGTTTATAACATTTCATACTAAGTGTGGTTTTCTTTTGGGAGAATGGTTGAGCATGAAAATGCTCTCTTCTCTCAAAGAGGCCGGCTCCCTAGAGGAGAATAGCTAGCAATCTCTCTTCCTCTAGGGCACTCATCTTCTCATCAAGGCTCTCCTTGGTGTGGAGACTTAGAGGTTCCCTACTTTGGGAACTTGGAGAATCCGATTCATCCATCATCATCCAAGCAAGGAATGAAGGCCCTCTCCATGGGTGATTAGCCTTTGCTTATGCAAAGAGGAATCAACAAAGGTATTTGATTTCTCAACTCAAAATTTGTTTTGATTTGAGTCTTGGTTCACCATATCTACTAGGCTTTGAATTTTCTTGGGTAAAGTTTCGTTTTAAGTGCATAGAAGCATGTTTCCGCCTTTAATTGTTAAATGCATGCTTAATGATGTTGCTTAATGAACTCGGTTAATCCGCAATTTTCCCTTCAAGAACATCCTCGTCTGCTGATTGAGCGTCGTGGTGAGATATGCAACCTACAAAGAAATAGCTTCCGGATGGGTAGATCTCCAAGAGGTTTGCTCTAGCACGGGTTTGCTCATAGATGCATGATGCACTACGGGGAGAACTGCCTAAGGTTGCACTTATGAGCCAAAGACACTGGGAGCGAGGGTTTCTGAATCAATGGGCTCGGGTCGGGAAATTGATTCAACTAGGACCGTCGATGGAGGATAGCTCCACTCGGTAGGAGGCAGTTGAACCAACAACAACACTTTGGTAGGTGGTTGCCAAACTAGTGGCTATTGTTCGACGAAAGTAGGCCAAATGTGGTGGCCGCGCCACGACACCAAAGCAGTAGCCGCGCCAGTAACGGCTACTGCTTTGGTGTCGTGACAATGGTGGCGGCGCGCGGTGGTGGCATGGCGATGGTTGCAGTAGGAACCGTGGTAGCTATTTGGGGCCTCGACAAAGTTGTGGCAATTCCGTTTCACGACGAAAGTGGCTCCAATCCTTGAATAAAAGGTGAGACGGGGGCTGTGATCGGCGATAACTCTGGATTCACGTTTTGAGGCCTCAAAGACTCCATGGCAATCCCAGATTGCGAGGATTGGCCATTGTTGTTCTTACTCGCGGTTCTTTGCATATCCACCATGGTTATTCGATATGAATAAGGATGATGAACTATGAATGAAGAACGCCGAAGAAAGATTTTGGAATTTAATTTCTTTGCTCATATCTCTAAGCGCTCGTTGAGTATAACTCAATATTTCTCCCAATGAAAACACCAATTTGTGAATGCAAATTTTGCACACGGCTGATTTGACGAAATTTCACCTACAAGAGAATAAACACCGTTAGCTTAATTGACGAACACCCTGAAAAAAGGGGGAGGGTGTCCGCCAAAGGGCCTCTGATGCGTAAGTCAGAAAAGTAGTAGAGAGAAAAAAAGAACTTGAGAGAGTTCTAAGTAGTACGTGGCGATTACCGTTTCCTTTGTTTGACCTGGCTATTTATAAGAAAAAAATCCTAGCAGACAGTTGGGTGGGAAGGTTGCAGAGCATACTAGGTAGTTCTTGATGATGTAGGCCAATCTCCATAGTCCTGCCAATTAGCAGTTCTGAAGGTCTCTGTTGGTAAGAGCACAGATGTGTCAAACACCAAAAAGGAGACTCCGGAGAGTCGGTGCCCTGCCACCATTAGATCGTGTATGGCTCGATGGCATGGGTATTATGGACATCCCGAAGGGTCCATAATATACATGTCATGGGTGGCCCGGAAAGCCCACGGCCCATACCATGGCGGTCCGGAGGGCCCATGGCCCGTCAGTGGAATAAAAGCCCAATTACATTAGGGCAGACTACTTCTTATCCCTTTATGTAATTGTGTGGTCTACTCACGACGCCAAGGATAAAACTGTTATATTAAGCATATTGTCCATGTGTCATTTTCCTGTTAGATGTGGTTAATTTATGTCTCTACAAATTATACATTGAAAAAATATCAGGAACATTAGTAAATTTAGTAAGTCAATGCCTCGTATTAAGACGATATTGTATAAATTGCCAAGTAAAAATAATTTAATTATAGTAGGTAACTTAAGTAAAAAAAAAGTTGTTCATCTTGTAGTGTATGCATCGATGTAAGATATCATTCTTCTCCCTATTTTTTTTATCTCATTAGTTTAAATCCATCATAGTTTCGATTCAATCCAAACAATGAATTAATTCGAAGATCGCATTTTAAAGGGTGGGATTTGACTTAAGAATGCTCATTTTAGTATCTCGCACACCTTTCAAATGATTTAATAATTTTGTAATATTTTCATATATGAAAGATAAAAAATATTAAACAATTAAAAGTGTATGAGGAAGGCTGAGTAGCGTGTGAAAATCATCTCCTTAACTCATATGTCCATATTAAAAGCCAAATATTGCAACTTCATACGTCTCAATGATTTGTCAATATTGCGAGAAAAAAAAAATGCAGTGCCATTTTTGGGAAGGAAAAACCCAAAAAGAAGATAAAAAGAACATGGGGAGGTGTCGTGGTTTGCTTGCACATGAGAATGATGCGGTGGTCGGTTGTGGGCGGTGGCTCCTACTTAATTAAGGGGATGAATGTGTAACCAAGCTTTGCTCCGTCCAAAATATTAACGATGAATACTCATTTCACATACCAAAAACAAGAATAGAAAAGTGAATAATTTACAAGAACCATAATACTTTGTACCTTGTGGAACAAGATTATATTTATTTACTTAAAAAAAAAAAGGTTCTAAATTTGAGCCACACGCAAGGCAATAGCAGTTGTACTTCGAAATTTAATAAGAAAAAAGATTAATTACTAAAGAACACAAAGAAAACATCATTTGATTACTACCTTACTGAAATTTTATTTTATTTTATCGTTTATTTAAATTATTTTCTTTATTACAATTCATAGAGGGAAAAGGAAAATCGAACTTGGGTTAGCCAATCTGATCCCTCCTCTAAATAAAAACCACCATCCGAAGTTAGTGCAAACTTAGCAGACTGAGTCTCAGTGAATTGATCAACTTTGATTGGGGTTATTTCCAAACAAAACAGTTTATAATGGGTAAAAATTGCTTTAGCAAATGAGCTTAAGGGGTATATATATATGAAAACTAACTTGCATGAAATGACTCGCTCCCTCTCTTCATGTGCTTATCGTAAAATGGGAGATTTTTTTTCAAGTACTTGTTTTTTAAAGAATATTTCACATGTCATAATATAAGGGGAGGAAATAATATATTTTTTTCCTATCCTTCCACTTGTATTATGACATGTGGAGTATCCGGTTAAAAACTAAGCACTTTAAAAATTTCTCCATTTTAAGGGCGGGCAGTGGTTCCGCATGCTCCACTTCGAAAACAAAAAACTGAATTGAATGGTCAATCTGATCCCTACCCATATTAATCGCACGAGAGATGAAAGATAAACACATACATGTTGTGTTGTCGGTAAGTTCGTCTCCTGTATAAGGCTCTTGAAAATTTCTAACAAGAAGAAAGAAAAAAAACGAGAGATTTTGAAACAGTGTTGATATCAACTAGTTTACTATTTTAATCACCAATGATCACTTTTTCTAGTCCATATTTTTCTAATTTTCTCATTGGATTATAACTTACTTCAACGGAGCTGGGACACACCAAATCTTTTGTAGAAAGTTGACATGCAATGCAAACATGGCGCCTTCATTTTATATTTTATCAATTTATAAAAAATGCCAGGAAATACAATTATTTAATTATACCATCTAGAGTAGATCTACGTTTGATCTACTTTTGATGTAACAATCTGCCTTGCCCCTTGTCCAACCCTCTACTCATTTATTCTTTGTCCCCAAGTAAGAATAAAAAAAGTAAGATTCATACCATGATAACCAATACAATTGTACTTTACCTGATTAATTACGGAAATTATTATTAGCACTCGTTCATTTTTTGTTATAAAAATATAAAGAAAAAAACATACACATTAAGAAGAGAAGACTGATCTTTTCAAATTGCTAATAACAACTCCTTTAATTACTACTCTTCCAACCCCTTTTCAATCACCCGAAATTAATTTTTTGGTAACTCAGAATTGTTTTATTTTTCAAACAAAATAGTCTCATAGATTAATTATTTTCTAGAAGCATATTCAGCTGACAACTTTTGCACGTTGTTATTGATAATTCTAGATACTTTTTGTATTTTCAATATTAATCTTTAGTTTATAACTTTAATATATAACATAAAATCCATAACACCAAACTCTCAAGACCCAAATGCATAATTAATACCAATTACCAAAAGAAGTGCTAATTCAACAATCCAAGGGGCTTATATCTAGTGACAAATTAGATACATTCATACAAAGACTTTGATTCAATAGTTGTGCCAATTAATACAATAATAAATAAATGACCTAACATTTGTCTCTCAATTTAAGTCCATTATGTGAAATTTTTGTCAATACCAAAATTCTCTTATTTCGATGATAATTTAAAGATTTCATCTAAATATGTGGTTATTGGTTTATGAATTGATATGTTGATTCTTAGAGCATCTCCAAAGGAGATGTCAAAATATCCAAATCAGTACCAACAGTAAAAAAAAAGCAACAAATTTTTTAATTGATTATTAAATGCATTTTATTAATTTATTTTTGTTTTTTGTTTGAAAACATTTATGAAAAGAAAATAATGTAATAAAACAATAGTTTAATTTGACATATCGGGTGTAGAGAAAAACTATAAAAGATGTCAAAGTGCTACATATGCTGTCAAATTTAAATTTTATGTTTAAACTTTGACATCTTCTTTGAAAATGCTCTTATGGTGTCAGTAGTTTCTAGCCCCCAACACACATTAACAAAAATTTTATGACCTACAATGAAGGCCAAAAAAGACCAATGTGAACGTTAGGTCAATAGATCATACATTAACGTCTGGACAAGAGATGTGATATGTATCTCTAAATCTATATCAATGCAGCAACATGCCTAGGATCTCGGTCCCAACCTGATCTTCAAAAATGACATGCTTTGGTATTTGACAGACACGTGTATATTATGTGTGTCATCAAAATTTTGGGATAAGAAAAAAAAAAGTGAAAAAAAACCAGAAATTAGAGAGAGTGAGTCCAAAAAGTCTCCAAAAGTGGTTTAAGAAGAAACCAAACAGGTGTACGCCCGCGGCCCACCCAATGCCTTGTAAAACAGAACGAGCGAGTCCACCAAACCATAACATACACGCGCGCGTACGCTAACCGCTGCGTGATTCGGGACTCTCGGAGACAGTAAGCTCTCGGCTGTCTTCGTATGGACTGTCTCAGCGGGTCTTTCCTTATACCAGACACACCGTTCTCTCTCTCTCTCTCTCTCTCTCTCTCACTTTGCTCTCCCACGAAGAAAAATCGATCCTGTTTCTCTCTCTAAACCCTTCTCTCTCTAGAACCCATCTCTCTGCTTTCTGCATTATACGTGTTGGATGGTTCTTTGGGCACCGAAATCCTGAGAGGAACCAAGTAATTAATCCATTTGGGCATTATTTTCAGTGCATGTTCTTGATTTTCTGGAGGTATGGAATTCTGGGTTGCCGTAGATTTCACGTTTTCTTTATTGGGTTTTGATTGGTTTTCAAACTTTGTTCATGAAAAAGTGCTTTTAAGAATGGAAGCACTTCTGCGTTTGGTATTTACTGGTATTTGGACTTCTGGGTTTTGATCACTTCTGCGTTTTGTTTATTGGGTTTGATTCTAACTTCTTACTTTTCTTTGTTCTTGTTCATGATTACCATGATAGAGGACGAACAGACAGAATTGTACTCCACTGGATGTTTTAACATGTTGTGTGTTTTACTGTTTCATTAGATTTGATGCTTCATATGCATATAATCTATATCTGATTCGGATTTCCGGTTTGTCATTGAATTATATGCCGTAGAACCAATCTTTGTTCATTTCTTTTCTTGTTTTCTTTGTTTGAATTTCGTTGTGTTCGCATTTGTAGGAACCTTTTGAGTTTATGTTTGCTAAAATGTGTCGATGTGCTTGTTAAAATATCCGCGAGGATATCGTATTCGTATCTGTATTCTGTTGATTTGCTGAATAAATTTATACCTTAATCTAGCATCTTTCATCATGACGAGTATTAGGGACTGAGTAGGAGGGGTTGGTAATTTATAGAGTGCAATTCCACAACCACTAGGCTGCTTGTTTGCTTGCTTTAGGTCTACACATGCGGATTTGATTTGCTTCTGATTCTGGAATTGGTTGGGAGTTGACTATTGATTTGTTGCTTAATATGTTCTGGCTAGATTTTTCTCCAGCAGTGGAATCTGAGGAAGACTTAAAAAACTGGGAAATTGGTTTCTTCTCCACTTGGTAATTGGTGGAGATGTCAAGTTATGTGGGTGTTCACATTACAGATCAATCGCTTCAAAGCCAGTTCACGCAGGTTGAGCTTCGCAGTCTGGAATCCAAAGTATGTTTTGTTCCCTAGCCAGTTGATGTTTTAAGTATAGGAGGTTTATCTGAATTTTGATAGTTTTTCTTTAATATGTGGCTTTGAGTTAATTGCAAATTTTCTGTGCTTTTCAGTTTAATTCAGCGAAGAATCAGAATGGTACAGTTATGGCTGGAGATTTGCCACCTTTAATGATGAAATTAAAGGCATTTAGAGAAGTGTATTCTGAGGAGGAGATCCGAGGTATCTTAAGTGGGTTGGATTCTGACTTCAGTGACGAGATTGATTTTGAATCCTTCCTGAAGGTGATTCCTATTGTTTCTTTGTTTTTTTTTTCCTCTCTCTCTCTCTCTCTCTCTCTCTCTCACACACACACACACACATGCACACTCACACACTCACTCCCCCACGCATGTTATTGAGTTAATCATAGCGCTGAACAAAGTAGGTATAAGCATAACGATTGGCAGTCGTTGGTTCAAAACTTCAAATTCCAGAAACAGCATTGCTAGATGCAGGGGCAAGGCTGCATATGTGTGTTGCCCTCTCTAGATTCGAATAAGTGTGGTAGTTTGTAGTATCATAGTACTATACCACCTTTTTAATCGAAAGAAGTCCCAAATCAGAACAAATGTTTTTAAAGTTTTTTATTTTCCATGTTCTGTAGTTAGGTATATAAGACGTTGCATGTAATTTGCATACATTTACAAGGGAATTTATAGGATTTCACATATTAATATATTGCACAAAATGCACAGGCATACTTAAGTTTGCAAGGGCAAACAACAGCAAAATCGGGTGGTTCAAAGAACTCTTCATCATTCTTGAAGGCCACCACAACCACCCTCCTTCATACAATCAGTGAATCAGAGAAAGCATCTTATGTGGCTCACATAAACAGCTATCTTGGGGATGACCCGTTTCTAAAGCAGTTTCTCCCATTAGACCCAGCTACAAATGACCTATTCCATCTTGCAAAAGATGGAGTTCTCCTCTGGTATTTAAGCAGGGTTCAGTTTATTAACGTCTATGCAGTTGTGTCAGTTAAAGCTGTTTTTTAATTCATGTAATTGATCAAATGCAGCAAGCTTATGAATGTTGCTGTGCCTGGGACAATAGATGAACGAGCAATTAACACCAAAAGGGTTCTCAACCCATGGGAGAGGAATGAGAACCATACTCTTTGCCTCAACTCTGCCAAGGCCATTGGCTGCACAGTGGTTAACATTGGCACGCAGGACCTGGTTGAAGGAAGAGTATGTTTAAAATTTTGATTCTGAAACTAGTTTGGTTTATATTTTTGGGATACTAAAATTTATGTTTTGGTTATTTTTATTTGCAGCCTCATCTGGTATTGGGGTTAATTTCGCAAATTATAAAGGTAGGTAGCTAAAGTTTAGTTTTGACACTAAATCTAGCATAACCACAGAGAAATTAAGCTAGGTGCAGTACGGATTCATTTAGTTGACTCTTTCACCTTTTTCCTTGCATGAAACCAATATGGAAACTTCAGATCCAACTGTTGGCAGATCTCAACCTTAAGAAGACGCCTCAGCTTGTAGAATTGGTGGATGATAGCAAGGTTATACAGTTTGGAATTTTTTCTTGTATTCTTATCTTCCAAACTCTGCAGTTAATAAAGTTCTTGGAAACAAAGAATTTGTTAAGGACTTTTTTTTTTCTTGTAACTCACAGGATGTTGAAGAGCTTTTGAGTTTACCCCCTGAGAAGGTCTTGTTGAAATGGATGAATTTCCACCTCCAGAAAGCAGGCTACAAGAAACCTGTTTCAAACTTTTCTTCTGACGTGAAGGTATTTTATCATTCCTTTTGTATATCTAGGACATGTAGCACAGTAGCAGTGTCATTATTCTCTCTTTTTGCGGGTAGGTGGTAGGGAATTTAGAATGCTTGATACAATCCCATTCTTTCTCCAAAGCAAATTAACTTGAAAAGAAATGATCTGATTGATTTATAGAACAGGTAATATAACACAGAATATATTTGTCCTGGTATAGAATAGAGTGTGAAGGACTAGTATTGTTAACGACTCTTTCCAGTTTAAATATTCGCAAGTGATATCCTCTTTCCTCACTTTACTCACTACCACTGTATCGTTATTTGTTTCTCATCAATTGAATTGACCTATAAACCAACTGATTATTTTTCCATAATTTGTAATCCAAGCACAGGATGGAGAAGCTTATGCTTACCTACTTAATGTTCTTGCTCCAGAACACTGCAATCCCGCCACATTGGATGCCAAACCCAATGAAAGGGCAAAGTTGGTTCTTGATCATGCTGAGAGAATGAACTGCAAAAGATATTTAACTCCAAAAGACATTCTCGAGGGTTCTTCAAACTTAAATCTGGCATTTGTTGCACAAATATTCCATGAAAGGTTGGAAATGAACTATCATATACTTTTTATTGTCAAAGTATCTTTGTGGTATTTTATATAGGCATACAATCCTGCATATGATATGTTGTCAGAAGAATTTGATGAATTAATTCTTCTAGTGGCCTAGCTTTTTGGTCTTGTCATATATGTGAAGTATGTCTCTTTTGCTAGACAGTCTGGCACACTATGCTGTTAGATTGTTAGCGATGACCGCTGATAAGGCCACACTCTGACAAGCGAGCATTGCATTACTCTCTCTTTCTCTCTCTCTCTCTCTCTCTCTCTCTCTCTCTCTCTCTCTCTCTCCCTGGATGTGTGTGTGTAGTTAATTTCATAATTTTTACAAAAATTATATTATTTTAGTAATTTGTTGACCAAGAATAAACCGTGTACAGGAATGGCCTCTCTACAGATAGCAAGAAGATTTCTTTTGCAGAGATGATGACAGATGATGTGCAAACATCTAGAGAAGAGAGATGCTTCCGGCTGTGGATCAACAGTCTAGGCATTGTTAGTTATGTTAATAATGTATTTGAGGATGTGAGAAATGGGTGAGTGTTCCTAGTTTAAGCAAGGGTTTATTTGACAAACATAGATACACTGCTTTTTCCTGATGTACTCTTTTCATTTAATTTTATGATTTTGGCACTCACAATATATGTGCTTTACTTTAATAATTCGTGTATGCAGATGGATACTATTAGAAGTACTCGATAAGGTTTCTCCAGGATCAGTTATCTGGAAGCAAGCATCAAAGCCTCCAATTAAAATGCCATTTAGAAAAGTAGAGAATTGCAATCAAGTTGTAAGGATTGGAAAGCAACTGAAATTCTCGCTGGTGAATGTGGCTGGAAATGATATTGTGCAGGGAAACAAGAAACTCATACTTGGTAATTTTCACTGTGTTTATATGTGTGCACACCTTAATTTTCACTGTGTTTATATGTGTGCACACCTTCCTAGTCCCTTAGCGTTTGAGCTTAACAGACCTACTGGAGTAACTGGTTATGTGCTAAATCTAATTTTTTGCTCCGTTTTCACGCTTTATTCCTTACTGGCTTCAACCGTATTCTATTGATCTCAGTGTCGAATTTTATTTTGAGTTCTGAAAGGGAGATGCATGATGTAGTTATTTGATGAAGTACATAAATCTGCATCCAGAGGGGGACTTATATTTTTTGAATCTGACTTTATGTTAAAGATTCTTCTTGTTTTCTGTTCTCAAGAATAAAATGCTGTGTTGTTGTTTGCTACTCCCGATTAATTAAAATAATGTTTTCTTCTTTTTTCTGAACTGGATTATTTGTCATCTCTGTAATTCTTGAGAATTTGTTATCAAATACTCAAGTTTGTTTTCATCTTTTTTCAGCGTTCCTATGGCAGTTGATGAGGTTTAATATGCTTCAACTTTTAAGAAATCTAAGATCTCACTCCCAAGGAAAGGAGATGACGGATGCTGATATTTTAAAGTGGGCTAACAACAAAGTCAAAAGCACAGGCAGAACTTCTCAAATGGACAGTTTTAAGGTTGAAACAGACCAAACCTGTTTTCATTTTTTAAGTATAAGCGCGGTCATAATTATAGAGATGTTTATGTGTTTTATTCTGAAACCTGCGATTTCTCTTCAGGATAAGAGCTTGTCAAATGGGATTTTCTTCCTTGAGCTTCTCAGTGCTGTAGAGCCCAGAGTTGTCAATTGGAACCTTGTTACTAAGGGTGAAAGTGGTAAGCTTCTTTGCAATATCGTTTACAATTGAGCAAGAAAAGGCCTTTGAGTCTTTGACCCATTGGCCAAGTTTGAGTAAAGTACTGATGAGAAAAGTGCTTTTCTTGTTGCAATGATAGCCGATGAAAAGAAGTTGAATGCTACATACATAGTCAGTGTTGCACGGAAGCTTGGCTGTTCCATATTCGTGTTGCCTGAGGACATCATGGAGGTAAAGAATAACTCCAACTGCAATGTTTTGTTTGTTGATTTACCTCATTTAATACTTAGAGACTAAAGTAGTGACACCTTCTCATCACTTTGATGGCCTACATGATATTGTGACACCGTTGGACGGGAAAAACTGTAAAAATTACATGCATTTTGGCGTATTTTCCTTCTTGAATATTGTGAAGAGTTGTTAATCGAGTACGGCTAGTGGCCAATGATTTTTGAATTTTGCTTTAAAGAGAAAAGATACAGACACGTACCCTTGAAATTTATAGACACACACGGAAGCAAGCTGTGCACAACTTTGGAACAGTAGCAATATAGGTTTCGTATAACTTCATAAACTGCAGTTTCAATTAACACCGAGAAGTCATTATTGTGATGTTATTGCAGGTGAATCAGAAGATGCTTTTGACCCTAACAGCCAGCATTATGTTTTGGAGTCTGCAACAACCAGTTGATGACACAGAAAGATTGCCGTCCCCTGTTGATGCGTCACCGGCGACATCTATCAGCGGAGAGGATGAAAGCTGTTCTTCCCTTGGCGGTGAAATTTCAAACTTGAGCATCGACGACACTGCCTCAGACACTACACAGGTTGAGAATGACGGCAGCAACACTCCTCTGGGAGGCGGGATCGGGGTGGACGGGGAAGGAGGGTGCATAGCTGTTAAGTAGGTCGACAGAAAAGCGTAAATAGACTTAGAGAGCTCCATAAAAATATGGTTGTTTGTAAACAGAGTTAGAATCACAGGTTGAAAGAAAAGAAAAAAAAAGGGACAACATTGTAAAGTATTTCTACAATGTAGATAGTAACTATCTTTTTGACAGTAATTATGTCAGTCGACAGACGATATAATTCACAATATGTTTGGCGATTGGTGGGCGAGGTAGTAGTAGTGAGACAAGCTACGAAAGGGAAAGAAAATAAAAGAGAGTGAAGTGCAAGGATTGAAATGTAAAGTACAAGGAAAGAGCTTGTCTTAAATAATTTTTTTTGTTGCTAATCTGTGAAAAATGACAGTCGAACTTTGTTCTAAGGTTGGGCTCTTCTTATATTAAAGGATTTTTTGAACTTGGGTGCAAGGGACGGGCAGACTGCCTTGGTTGACTGGCGTAACCAACCCATATCATCTACATTACTACTCTGTTAGAGGATGTAATATTCTATATTAGAATGTAAGAAGATTTTACAAACCAACTCAAATGCATTTGTGTTAGAAGGCTAACCTCGTCGTTTGGTAAGTGCTTTTAAATGATTGAAAATGCTTTCAGAGAAAATATGTTTGGAACCAATCCTTAGTAAAAATGCAAGTTAATCCTGAAAAAGCACTTCAAGTCATGTGCTTCTTGTAAGTGTTTTTGGAGTCCAAAAATATTTTCTCTAAAAGCATTTTCAGTCAGTTAAAAGCACTTATTAAACGAGCTCATTTGTGTTAATAAGAACTTAAACTTCATTTTATGGCACTAATAACATGTTCACCATCAAGAATGGATGACTGAGGTATTAGGAAACTTAGTTGATCAAATTCCTGATTTAAAGGTAAGGCACTACTGATTTAAGGTGGTGATGCAGGCCATGGACCAAAGGCATTACTATATTAAATTAGTGGCAGTTGAGATTTAAGTGTTATAATAAAATAAATGCATTTTTGGAGCTATAATGCATGTATCCAACTTTAAATTTGGGACTTATGAGATTTCCAGCTTAATAACATTTTCTGAATTTTTTTAGTTTTCTAGGAGATATTGTAAGCCTTTATGTCTTTTGTCTTTTCATATTTCTCACTTTAAGTTGTAAGCCTATAAATACTTATATTTGTAAGGCAGAAAGGAGGTAGAAGTTGTTTGAATTATAATATTAAAATTGGAGTTGTAAACTCGTTTTTAAGTGTCTTGCCCTTGTTTAAAAGTATGTTGCTTTGTTCTTCTAATTGTCTACGTCATAGACTCATAGGCTGGTACTAGAAGTAAAGTTCTTAGGGTTTTCAAGTCTCTCCTTACTTGAAGATAGTAGATCTTACCTATCTATCCTATCTATTCATTTTATTTTCATTTTTATTTTTCACCACACTGACCCCTGTATCATGTGGGATGCACATTATTTTTATGACTTTTTACCAAAAATGGTTCCTGAAATTGACATATCTCGTCATTTGGTACTTGATGTTGAAGATCGATCAACGTTGTTCTTAAACTTTAATATCAACATCAATGTCCTTCTGTTCGGATTCCGAATATTCATCCCTAAACTTTTCACTTTTTGTGATTGAGATATGATGAAAGTATATGGGAGAAAGGAGGGATGAAGACGGGTGAATGGGAGAGAGGGTGATGAGATGTGAGTCGAGGATGGCTTTAAAGCCGCTCTTTCCAGGCTCAGTGTTGTGCATAGGAGTAATCTTGTGTTGTAGTTTATGCGTTCTAAATTGCAGTATCCATGTTGCGAGAATCTGCAGTACAATTTCCATTCAAGTAAAATTAGTCATTTGGTAATAGAATTATAGAATAAATTTTATGGCACATTGGTTTAATTAGTTATTGAAATCTGAATTTATGTTTCTTGATTTTATTAGCTTGGTCAGTTGAATTTTTTTTGTTGAGTACTGTAAATTCTTAGCAGTTGTTTTTGGTTTTGTTGTTACTATTAAAACGTGATGCATTGCCCACACAAACGAAATGAATGAGGAAAAAAATAAAGTACAAAGAAGTCTGAAAATCATACTAACATCGAGTATTAGATGTGACTAATTTGATTATAAATAAAATAGAAATTGCAATGCATAGTCCAAATCCACTGAATTGTAGAAAGAAAAAAAACTGCAAGTGTCGATTGAATCCAGGTTGACTTATTCTAAAATATAAAAAATGTTATAAGATCGGAGGACACCCATTTTTTGACACACTTTGTAGGGCCCACTTCATAATAATATACAAATGTGATAGTTCCTCCCAAAAGCCATGATCCAAATCCATTTTAGTTGATCAATGTCTTCAATCTGCCAAAAATAAAAAATCATAGACAATCGCCATAATGGGATAGGCTAGAATACTTACAAGCATTCCATGCTTACACGAATCTAACCATTAAGGAATCTAATCATTAATGGTTAGATTCATGTAAGCATGGAATGCTTGTAAGCATTGTAGTTGGATCCCACAAAATAATATGCTCATTTGACATCTTGGGTGAAATCGGAGTTTTACAACATGATAATTTGCCACACAAGCAGTTAAACGAAAATTATAGGGTGGTGCTATTCACACCCTTTTTTACCTTCAACACACTTTTCAATTTTTGGCCATCATATCAAATGAAATGAAGACGATTAAAGGACATAAATTAACAGAAGGTGTGTGGAAGATAAAAAGATGTGTGTGGAATTCGAGATGCTCCTCGTTAAAAGAGAAGTGAAACAGTAACTCTACTCTGACGAGACAATTATCAAGTTAAACAGTAACAAGGAATGTTCATACCTTCCAAAACGCAGGGGATTCCTTCTTCTCTCATTACGGTCCTAACACAATCATAAGTTCCTCGGTGCTAATTTCTGATCCCTGCAAAAGTTAAGAAGGAAAGAGGAAACGGTGGAAGGAAAAGTTACCGCTCCAGTCATTGCACCTGCAAGTTAGAAAGAGTAGACTGAAGGGCTTTTCATTGAACACAGCAGTATATGAAGCAAACCACAGGATGGAGCTCTGAAATGTCGTCCTCACACAGTTGCTGTATGTCGTTCGTAGTTCATTTTTGAAAGCTTTCGAGCACTAGGATAAGAAACATGAAGCAAACCACAGGATGAAACTCGGGATGTAAACCACTAGCCAGCAGCAAGTCTCTGTACAAAAAGAAACTATCATTCCAATGCACCAATGTATAAAGAATTCTCATATGGAAAATGCGAACACAATATAAAGTCTAGTAAATTTGTGAATTATTCAATTTGATGAAATGGAAAGAAGAGAAAAGCGTCCAGAGCACACTGTCTCGGATTTAATGCGGAATGAGAGGCAGATAATTCCACATTGAGTTTTTTTATAGAGACCAGAACGTACCAGACCAAGTAGAGTAGGATTCTTATTATATTCTTAAGCGTCTGCCCATGAGCAATAGCGATATGCATGACCCTTCTCTCAGCAATAGAGCAACAAACAAGAGTTTCAGTTTCCGTGCCAATCTACTTTTGATATGTAGAATCCTAGTAAAGACTAGGTATGGAAATCCCTATCAATATAAAAACATTGAGTATATAAGTATAGTTTTCTCCCTTTCACTCAATAGATGAAGTGGAGCTATCGTATAAACCCACCCACCGGCCGCCCTCGCGCCCCCAGCGACTAAAACACGACAGTCGTGAGCTACTTTGATTCAAAAGAAAGGCGAAGGGTTTGGCAACTGGCTTTCTATCACAGTAGCAAAGGGTTCCTAACCTTAACTACATAAGTACCAGAGGTTGCTTTCGGTTGGTTTCATAAGCTATCAGCAACGTCTTAGATTGAACAACAATAAGATAAGTTAACGTTCAATCTCTGAGGTAGGTTTCCCCTGAGCCAAGTCAAGATTTTCCCCACATTTTTAAGATTTTCCTCTTTGTATTAACCATAAAAGGTTTTACGCTTGTATTTGCAACTTAATGTATGTTTTTGAATCAATGTACAGATAAAAAATTCAGTCACAACTCAGGAACCACCAGTAAATAAATGGATGCAAATAAATACTTGGATGATTGGGGCCTTTATCAAACTTGTCAAATGCATCCAAGAATTGTACATGACTGCAACATATTGCCGCCCTCTCTTTAAATAATGTACCTAGAAATAGAAACAAAGTTTAGATAAGCACTTGTGTAAATAAAATCCAACTTCAACTCTAACTTTAAACTGCAATCTTCAGCCTGATTGAAAGGAAGAGAAAGTGTACAGATTAAAAAAGACATCAATGCTTTGGGAAGTAAATTTTTGTCTAGCTCTAGTTAATCTGATACAAGAACTTAATTGATGATAGCAATCTTATTCATAATCACGAAGCTCCATCAAGAAATAAACAAGCATGCAATTTACTATACTATGAATGTCATCTGTCAAAATACTAAAGGCAAAACAAAAATGGGTCGAAACTCTTACCAAAGCAAAAATGTTGTTTCGAATTCTCACTTGAAAATCAGAAACACCACTGGTGTTGTGCAGTTGGACATTACCAACTCAGCTACAAGACTCGCTAATGAAAAGGGCGGTCTAGTATAAGAAGGTCATTGCCAATGCGAGGCGCACGAAGCCAAAGACATCTTCAGTCATAACCTCATTTCCAGTGAAATGGAGGGCCAATTCAGGTGGCTGGCCTGGCAGTATTCCCTAAACCAGCAAAAAGAAAAATATATATTTCCACAACTTGAAGTGCCGCAGCAAGTCACTTGGGGTAAGTTACATGGTTGTGCCCAGACACCCTGTAGACCCATTCTTTTTTTCTATGCCGTACACTGTAGACCCTGGAATGCAACTTATAAGACAAATTTTGTTCTCTCTCGCTCTCATCCTTACTTTAATAGGTAGGAACCAGGTAACTTTGCTTGAACAGTTGAATTATAGTTGGGTTTTTAAAAACAGTTCATACGTCAGGCAGAAACAAGAGGAGAATATCCAGGATTTGGTAGATCTCTTCAGTTCTAGGATGTGATTTGTCAATTGAATAAAATTGGTAAACTTGGTTATCAACCTCAATCCAACTACAACCTGGGGTTTTATAAGCATTTCGCTCCCTCAGCATCTTCCTCACATTTCGGACGTCATCCCACTTTCCCAACAGCCCATATATATTGGCCAACATGGTCCCATAAGCACCATTATTTGGTTCAAGTTGAATCAATTTTTTAACTGCAAATTCTGCAAGATCTGTGCGACCATAAATCTTACACCCATTAAGCAGAGAACCCCATATAACCTCATCAGGTTCAATTCTCATCCCCCTCACAGCTTCCATGGCTTCCTCAAATCGACCTGCTCGACCAAGAAGGTCTATCAAGCATCCATAGTGCTCTATCTGAGGCTCAATCCCATAACCCTGAGTCATTAAATCAAAATAAGAAATACCTTTCTCAACTAACCCTCCATGCGTACAAGCATTGAATAAGCCAACAAACGTGACCTCATCTGGTCTTACATCAGCCCCACACTGTATCATCTCCTCAAACACACCAATTGCATTGTCGCTTTCACCGTGAAGAGCATAAGAGTTGATCATGGAATTCCAAGAGGTCAAGCTTTTTTGCGAGGTCCTGTCGAAAACCCTTCTTGCCACTTTTAAGCTCCCACATTTTCCATACATATCTACTAGAGCATTGGAAACAAATGAATCTGGACCAAGCGCATTTTTGTAAATATAGTTGTGCACCCATTTACCAAGCTGCAGCATGCCAGTGTGACTACAAGCCGAAAGAACACATACAGCAGTAACCTGATTCGGCCTATTTTCTCGATGTTTCTCCTCATGTGCAATATGAAACATTCTTTTGAACAGAGAAATTGCCTCTGAGAACTGGCCATTTTGCGTGCACCCCGCAATAACAGCATTCCAAGAAGGGACATCTCTCTCTGGCATTTTCTCGAACAACAACAGAGCACTGCCAATGTCCCCAACTCTAGTGTACCCAGAAATCATAGCCGTCCAGGTCACGACATTTTTCTCAGACATTTCATCAAACGCCCGCCTTGCTGAGCCAACATCCGAGCGGAACCTTGAGTAGGAATCAAGAAGAGCAGTTTGCACAACAGGGTATTGGCCAAAACCCGATTTCATGATGTGGGTCTGCACCAATTCGGTCCCATGAGACTTAAAAACCTCTGGACTAGACTTCAAGATGTGGGGGTAGATAAAATGGTTGGGTTGAGGGCTTCCCTGAGAAAACATGCGTCGGTACAACAAAAAAAGAGAATGGTGGTGGGACTGGGAGGCATAACCGGCGATCATGGCAGCATAATGGTATACATTGGGGTAGTGGAGACAGTCGAAGATGAGGCGAGCATAGGGAAGGTTGGCATTGGGGAGAGTGACAAGGCAGAAGCGGACGAGCTTGAAGGCGTAAATTTCACTCTGGGCGTAGCCGAGGGTGATGAAAAAGACTTGCAGTTGCTTTAGATGGTTGAGGGTTTTGCATTTTGCAAGGAGTTGGTTTACATTCAACATCTTCTTTCCTAATGTTGTGTACAAAAATGGAAGACATATACAAAAACCTAACACTAATGTTGCATCTGCTCAGAACGGTGAAGACTCCAATCGTCGCGAAGAACACGTCCCAATACCAAACCAGCAGCAAGCATTGATAAATCTCCAACAATCACATTCAAGCTACAGACATCATTAAGTTTGGATTAAACCTGAATTAAATCTAAAAATTTCACACTAGTTACATATTAAATCACAAATCTTCAACCCTAATACAAAATCCCCAAATTTCCCCAAATCTAAAACGAAAATTAGCTACAAATTAAGTCTTAATTGTTACACACAGTAAAAGCTAAAAGAAAATGAGATGAATAGAGTACCTGAATTTAGGGTTTGTCTTTGATGTTTCAGAAGTGGAAGAAGGGACTCAATAATTCGACAGAGGAGTGAGGGGCGTGCGTGCGTGTGAGAGAGCCTGAGAGCCTGGAGAATTTCTCTTTCTTTTTCAAGTGGGGTTTAGGGTTTTAGGGTTTAGGAGTTCAAGAAATTAATTTAGCCTTAACTTTTGCTATGCCCCATTGTATTATGCACAAAATCTCATTTTACCTCCTCTACTCTGTTCTCTCACACTTTACCTCTTGTACTCATTTTGTGTCCCATTTCATCAACTAGTTGAAGGAGGCGTTAGTATCGCTAACATGACATGAACTTTTGATTTTATTTTCAACTCGTTTTTACATTCGGAACATTTGAAACCCAAAAATAATATTGGTACAAAAAACAAAAGAACTCAAACCTAAGCCAAAATTGCCTCAAGTTCTCTCCATAGCAACTCTAAATGGCTCGATTTTTCGATATTAGTTCTATATTATAAAAGAATAAGTTGTTATTAACACTTCAAAATCTTCCTCAGTAAAGTGAATATGAAAAATTCTCACTAGTGAAGTAAATGTCCTCCATAATGATTTATTTTTGACATGTCCTCCATTTATTAACAAGAAATGAAAATGCAAAGTATGTGTATCATTCGCGTTTCTAACAGATTTTCTGTTTACTAATACACAAAAAATGTATAAATAAGTAAGTTCGATGTTAAAAGCATGCGTTCTATTCCCAGGTTTGATAAATATTATCAACAAGAGGGGTATATTTATTCTATAGATGTTTCAAATATTAAAATAACGCGAAAAAGACCAAAAAACCCCTATCACATTTAGCAAAAGTAGCCTTTTGTCTCAACCCATTTGATGAAATGGTGTAAGATGAGAAACTTTGTGAAAAAAATAAAAGGGGATTGGTAGCAATATAAAAATGCCAAAAGCTAACAACGTAGTATCACACAAAAGGAATGTTGGCGTTAGTTTAGGGGGTTGCCAAATCTCAGAACGATTAATTAAAGAATAAACACGGCTTAATTATTATACTTACATGCATTAAATTCCACAAATTAGAACACTGCAAACTTCCATTCCCAATTCCCAAACTCTCTCTCTCTCTCTCTCTGTCCGACGCGGCGACGCCATTTTCCCTTTGAGCTCTCTGCTCAGTACGACGCCGTTCTTACTCCGGTCGAGTTGATACCCTGAAATGTCTCAGGTATGATTTTCCGGCCAGACACTGAAAATTTTCTTTTCATTTCTTCCAAAATTTGAAATTTGAATAATTTTTTTCTGCCAAAATTTGAAAATTTTCAGGACATTCAATCTGCCAAAATGCTTGGATTTATGGACGAAGATATGATTAGTGATGCAGAAGATGACTCAGTTGACATCGATAGCATGTTTGGATTTGTCTGTTGTATATGCGATGATGGCGGCGACCTCTTGTGGTATGCTCGTGTCATCTAGTTCTTATAATAATGATGGTAAATTCTTTCAAGAAATTTATTTCTTCCAATTTACGTGTGAATGTTTTTGTGTTCTTATACAGCTGTGAAGGGAGGTGCTTTAGGTCCTTTCATGCCACTGTAGAGGCTGGTGTAGGATCTGGTTGCAGATCTCTTGGCTTTATGAGGGGTGCTGTCGATGTATGCTCATGTTATTTACTTTGAAAGTCATATTTATTTGTTTTCGTTTGTCATTCTGTTGTTATTATCATCATGACCTTCACTAATTATATATGTTGTTTGGACTGATAGGCGATGCCAACTTTCTTATGCAACAACTGTAAATTTAAACAGCACCAGTGCTATGCTTGTGGGGAGTTAGGGTCCTCTGATAAGTCTTCAGGTGCCGAGGTGTGAGTTTGTTGTAACTCGAAAGAAACTGAACTACTGTTCCAGTGTTGGTATCCTGATTTTGGATTAGTTGTATATAGTTGTATCTGTATGAAGTGCCACTTGATTATTTTTAACCCTATTCAAAGAGTTTTTGTAATTTCAGAACTAGCATTTCCCTGTTATTCTACTTTTGATTATCCGTTTGATTGGTCAGGAATATCCTATTTCCCTTATTTTCCGTTTACTATATCATTCATTTAATGCATTCACCATTTCTGATGCAAATTTTGGTACGTACTTTTGGGTCACTTTAGAGTTCTCTACCCATTTATATTTCTGATTGAATTTTTCTTAACTAAGAAACTTGAATTTCTTCTTCTGTGAAAGATCCGACTTTTTCATGTTTTTGTTGTTTTATTAAACAGTCAACTTTTCCTTGTATTTCTGTGACTCTGCCAGAAATCATCAGAGTATTCTTTTCTGCCTTATTCACTTTCTTTTAGGTTTTTCCCTGTGCTTCTGCGATTTGTGGTCGTTTTTACCATCCTCACTGTGTTGCAAAGTTACTTTGTCAAAATAATAGAGAATCTGCTGAAGAACTTGAAGAAAAGATTTCTCTGGGGGACTATTTTACGTGTCCAATTCACAAGTGCAGCGTTTGTCAAGAAGGGGAGAATAAGAAGGTCCATGAGTTGCAGTTGGCTGTGTGCATGCGTTGCCCTCAATCATACCATAGGAAATGCTTGCCAAGGTACCCTTGATGGTCTTTATTTTTGTTTTATTTTGAATACTAATGTTACTTTATTTAAAGTGTCTACATGGTTGAAGCCTTAATATCTTGTATCAGGGAGATTGCTTTTGAGGAGAAGGGAGGAAAATTTGGAGAAGGGAGATCAATACAAAGAGCCTGGGATGATCTACTTGCAAACCGCATACTAATATATTGCATGTATGTGTTATTTTCTTTGATGAGCTGTTTTTATTTATCTTTGTTGGCTGTAACTCTGAATGGTTTTGTTTTGTTTTTTTCTTCTGACCAGGAAACATGCGATAAACAGCTACACCGGATGTGCAACAGGGGACCACATAAAATTCCCCGATGTTGAAGAGAGGAAGAGAAAACAGGCATTACAGGAGCTTGCAGCCAGAAGGAAAGCTCCGTCTAAACTGAGAAATGATTCCTATGAGGAGTTATATAGGGGAAGAACTGCTCCCACAGTATCCAAACAGGAGGAAAAGCCATCTTTTTCTGTGAAGCTTGAGAATCCAGATGAACTTGATGTTGATTCAAAAAGGAGGTAACTTTATCAAGCTTATACAATTATATTTCTATCTATGTTAGTACATCCTTAATACACTAGAAGGGATTTGTTATGGTTATAGACAATCATGGGTTTTAATATTATTGATAGTTTTCTATTTTCGGTTCTAAGGTAGATTTTTTTGCAATTCAGAGTATTGGATCTAATGGAAAAAGCTGCATCTTCATTAACTCTGGAAGATGTTATACGTAAGCACCCAGTTCCATCAACTCATGCATACTCATCAAAGTTTTTTGTGAACAAGAAGATGTTATTAGGAAAGGTGGAAGGCTCGACTGAGGTACATGTAGTGAAAACTCCAAATATTATTTCAGTCTGTAGGCAGTGCTATTTTGTAATAATTTCTCTTATCAATTAGTTTTGTGATGTCATCTCTCTATATTAAGGCTGTTCGAACAGCCTTACAAAAACTAGAGAACGGGTGCCGCACTGAAGATGCAGAAGCTGTTTGCGAGCGTGATGTTCTTAACCAGATTTTTATGTGGAAGGTGGTTGCTTATTCTTGTAGCATCCTACATTGTCTCTCATTTATATGTGGAAAACTCTTTTCTTTGGGATGTTCTTTGCTTTAAATCTAGGCTATCTTTGTTAATGCTTTGATGATATACGTGCCTGATATAGTAGACTTATGCATATTAGTCTGTTGCCTGTTCTGTCAGGTTTTTAGGATATGTTTAGGATTGTGGAATGGTTACAGGAACCGGGTATGCTCCTATGCCTGCTGTGTGGGGTGCGAGTAGTTGGTTAAGGTGGTTTGAAATTCTGGTCTACAGTTTGTAGTGAAATGCCAAGTTGGTCCTTTTTATACAGACCAACAGACACTGTACAGAATAATTTTGAAAACATTTAAGTTGTTCTGATATTACCACATCAAATGTTAGTGAAATCTGAAGTTTGTGTCTGTGCTGGTCCTTGTGTGTGTGAAGGTATGTAATATTTGTCAATATTTTGGTTGTGATTATCTTTTGTTACCTTCTTTTACTTTTGTGTGGTATTTGTATTGATTGTTCAGATTATGAAACTATTATGTTCTCTTGGTTTTTCATTAATGTTATACATTTACTTTGATGCAGAAGAAGCTGCATGTTTATCTTTCTCCATTTCTTAATGCCACACGCTACACATCCTTTGGTCGCCATTTTACAAAGGTGGAGAAACTAGAACAGGTAATCTGGTCCTGTTTTCTGTTTCATAACTATATTAAATTTTTCATATTCTGTATTACCTTTCTTCCATTACTGTATAAATCTTTTCTCGCCCTCTTTGCTTCCTTGGATTGAAGAACTTGTCCGTCTCACTCATGTATGAGTGTGCGAACTATGCTTACTGAAAAATCAGGCTAGTTATAAATAAAGGCAAATAAATAATTAACACCAAAGTTTTCTTTGTAATAAATAAAACACTTGATAAAAGAAACTTAATCCTAAGATTGAGTCCATCCTTAGAATAAATGAAATTTTCTTTTGCATCCACCATGAGTAGTTATTTCACAAGTTGGGAAGCTGTTTCCATGTATGGAATTTCCTGTGTCCTGTGTTTACATTAGGATGTGATATGACTTCCATGTAAATTGGTCCTGCCATCAAACAAAAGTTAATTTGACGCAGGACTCTTTCAAATATAGTTGCAAAGTATCTTCTTGGTAGTTGGTTTAATCTTATATTCTTCCCTCTTTCCCATATTTTTCTGCCACTTGAAACGCTGCATTGATGTGTAAAAGTTTGATTGTTGCCTTCCTCGTTCACACAGTTTTCTCCATTTGTTTATCTTTTGTGTGGTTATCTCTCTCTTAAACTTGAATGTGCATAACTAATTCAATAGAGAATGATAAAACGATGCATTGAATGCGCAGATTGTCGATAGGCTCCATTGGTATGTTCAGCCTGGAGATATGGTAAGCATGTATATACTTGTTTTTATGAAATCTTTAGTACTTTGGTGTATGCAAGTGCAATTTATATCTTGTATTCACCTCCCATGCTAATTAACATGAGTCACATACCTATTATATATAGGCATGCCAAAATATCAAGCCATAAAATTCAAACCTATAATTAATGTTTAAAAAAATAATTAGTCCCCCTAATACAGACTTTTACTGACATTATTGGAATTCAAGAGAAATTTCCACCCCTAATTAATCTGTGTGGCACAGATGGCATCCACGCATACTTAAAAGTGGGGGTTAAGCTTGCCACTTAGGTTAAAATATTTGAATAAGGAAGGGCAGACATGACAATGCTTGAAAAACCTTGGCCAGGGTAACCTTTGAGGTGAGGGACCAAAGTGCAATTTTAGGGAAATTACATGGGTGAAATATGTAACCCTAAAAAGTGTGCAATATATAGCAAGATAAACCAATTTGTTCCTATGATACTATAGATTTTGTATAAAGCAGATTTCCCATGGGAAGAATATAATAGTTGTTAATTAAGCTATCTTGGTAATGTATGAACTCGCGTGCAACTTACAAATTTATGTTCTCTAAAAACTTCTACAACAGAAATTGCAAGCGAGTTATCTTTGGAAAATGGTTTCCGCGTTCTGGGATGTTCATTTTGGATACCAAGCTTTCACTTTATTATTAATAATTGCTAATGTTCTTAGTTTTCTATGCACACACATATTAGGTATATGTTCTTGTACAGTTTTGAGTTAAGAGCACCTGATTACTTATGATCCCAATGAGCAGATAGTGGACTTCAGTTGTGGTTCCAATGACTTCAGTATCCTAATGAGCAAAAAGCTTGAACAGACAGGGAAGAACTGCTTGTATAAAAACTATGACTTGTTTCAGCCAGAGGTAATATCCGTTATTTAAGTTCTTGTAATGCCTATTGCATATGATTAATGATCTCTGTAAACAGGGTTGTATGGGTCACCTGCCTTAATACTTGACATTTTTTTAAGAATTTGGGCATGTTGTCTGAAAGGCTTGACTGAGTGTATAAGATGAGTCTTTCCTTTTGGAGTACAATTGCCATTGGGAGGGGGCACAGAGCAAGGTGAAGAGATGCAAAACCGAAGATTTTCCAAGCTTGTTTCTATTATTTTTAAATAACCATAAAGCTTTTATTAGTCACCAAATTGCTCTGTGGTTTCCTCCTTTTCGGCGGTTGCTTCTTCCATTGGTCTCTTACGCTATGTTTGGTGTAAACCACCATATCTCCTAATTTTGTTTAGTAGACGGGGAGGAAAATAAGTTTAAAGCATATCACTCAAAATAGGTTGACTTGGGGACAAAATCTTTTCATCTTTTATCTCACCAACCTTTCTGGTATTGGACCCCATTGGTTTTGGGAGGCCTTGAGAGGTCTGCTTCCCTTCCACTTTTCCTCTCCTACCAAACAAGAGACGTCCCATTCTTCCTTCCCCTTTTCTCTACCCCTCCATTCACCCCTCTAATTTTCCTTCTGAGCAGAAATAGTGGTGTGCAGTGCGCATTACTTTTGAGAAGCTGCAGATTTCTCACAGACTACAGTACAGATCAACCACATATTCAAATGTGGTTGCTTATACATTTTAGTGACAGTTTATCACATAGTACAGATCAACCACATTTTCAAATGTGGTAGCTTATACATTGTAGTGACAGTTTATCACACTGAGAAGTGTTTTGGGCTATTTTTGTTGTTTTTTCTTAATTTCTAAAGCTCTTAAGTAATCTTTGTAAGGGAGGCCTACTGTATATTGAAAATTTTCACTTATAGATCTGCAAGTACTTACAGTCGTTTGCTGCCAGTTTGAATCCCTACTATATTGAGGTTTTGGGTTTTACTGGGTCTTGGGCATAGTAGAAATGAAATTTGGACAACCCGCACTTAGTTTCCATACCTGGTTCTTGATTCCGATCATTGTCATTTGTGCTTAATAAAGTTATTTTAAAGTGTGCCAACGACGGTTGGTTGAGTTGGTAAGGATCGTTCTCTTCGCTAGACCAAGGCCTATGTTCAAGTCCTGCTGCCAGCAATCCCTCTTGGTGGGCGATCTGTAAAATCCAAAAAAGGGACTAAGACCCCCTCTGTAAGTCCTCAAAGAGGCTTGTGGTATGCCCTTGGGATGGGGTAACCTTTCCTCCCCCTAAACTTTTTTTGAATGACAAAGTTATTTTAAAATGTTTATTTTTTTATGGTCATTTGCCTCTTCTTATGTTGTTCTCTTATATAGGTTGGGTTGTAGAGCGTTATATGCATGTGCTGATTTAAATGCTCAAAAAACCCAAAAATGTTGGAAATTATGGTTTTGATGTACATTCTGATCTGGCAGAACGATTTTAATTTTGAAAAGAAGGATTGGATGACTGTCAAAAGAGAGGAGTTACAGAAAGGGGCGCCATTGGTAAAAATCGAGGCTTTTGTTTTTTAAATAACAAGATATCTGGATACAAAGCCTCACGATTTCTTTCTTGAGCAGATCATTGGACTGAACCCTCCTTTTGGAGTCAAAGCAGCTTTGGCGAACAAGTTCATCGACAAGGCTCTTGAATTTGAGCCAAAGCTCCTCATTCTTATTGTTCCACCAGAAACACAAAGGTAGTGTGCAGTTGTCCATCTCTCTGATCTCACTTACTCACAAACACACAAATGCACCCTCATTAGGGGTCTGGGGAATGTGCTTGCACACGTATACTTGATGCTTTTCATTAAATTCGACCCAAATTTGTTATTATGTTCCTCATGTAAGCCTTCCACCAGGTTGGATAAAAAGAAAACACCCTACGAGCTGATTTGGGAGGATGATCGGTTATTATCTGGAAAGGTAAAGATTATAAGCTGTAGTTTGCTTATTGGCTGAATCCTATTTTCCTGAATTTGTATGTTAGAATCTCAGTTTCATGGTGGCTCTTCTCTCTGTGCAGTCATTTTATCTTCCTGGATCAGTCGACGTGGATAACAAACAAATCGATCAGTGGAATGTGATATCGCCGCCGCTTTATCTTTGGAGTCGTCCTGATCGAGCTGCTGAGCACAAGGCCATAGCTCAAAAGCATGGCCACTCCCTTGGAAGATAGGATCAGGGTGGAAGAGAAAGGGTTGCTTAGCTGTTATGTAAGTTGAAGCAAAAGCGCATGTATATGTGTAGTTCCACAAAGATATGGTTGTGACCCGAATTAGGATCACGGGATGAGAAATCGTGCGAAAGTACGTAGCGAGAGGATAGTAATTTTGTAAATCAAAGATGAACTAAATGACTAGTTGTTGTAGTGGTAAGGTTGTGTAGGTGAATGTCGGACATGTTGGTAATCATTTCGTTCATAGCCATAGTTTTCATTTTCTTGCTCGAGATATGGAGAAATTGTATGGGATAGAGGATAGATAAGGGAGGGAGGGAAGTGGAAGTAATGCGTATGAAATTATGCATAAAGTGAAAACTAAAACCTAAAAACCGAAAACAATTCTAATTTCTCATTTCTTGCTCTTGTTTCGCATTCTTCCATCCCTCCACGGGGAAGGGAGAATGAACTCAAACTTCTAGCACAAGAGTAAATGTTCTTAATTAATTGAGATACACAGCCAATTAAAATACTAGCAGGTGGCTGATAATACAAGAGTAATCTAGATTTAAATTGCAACCCGAATTAGCAAGACGATCTGCCACTATATTGCACTCTTGTATGTGTTTAAAGTCTGCAAGCACATTGTTTAATGATAAGGGAGCTTCTATTACAGTAAGGAGTATGACTAGAGGGGTCATTGGATTAAATCGGGTGGCTAAAACATAAAATAATTTCGACGGTGCTAGAGGGGTCAAACTTACCCGTTACAATAAATGGAACGACATTAACAGCGCGAATGATGAGAAATAATGTGATAACAATGACATATTGGGTCTTTTTGGAAGTGTATTTAAAATAATTATAAGCTCTTTCAGATCATCAGAAGCGCTTCTGATCATGTATGGCAGAAAAAGTTAAAAGTATTTCTATGTTCAAATAAGGAGTTTTGACTTTCCAGAACCGTTTTTAGAGTTTTTGTAAGTTTCCAAATTTTTAGTTCCACTTGTTTTAAGACGTAATAAGTTGGAATGCCTACACTTGAGTTAGTTGTGCGAGTTTGTGGTCTCTTCGTGTGAGAGCGTAAACCATCTCCAATTGAGTGCCAAATGGTGATATGTAGCCCATTTTCATCAAAAATCCATTTCCAAGAGGGCCGAAAGAATCTCTAAAAAGATTCTAAGGCTATATGGCCGAATGGTGTGCCAAGTGAAGCCCCCTCTTCACCAAGGCAAGACTATCATGGGCCTGTCGGTGGGAAAAGAATCCATGTTCTGGTGGGTGGTTTTGATCTGGTGTGGCGCAACCCACTAACTATAATGCTGCTCACCTGTTGACTGCAGGCACGTGTACAAATTAAAAGGCATATATAACGGCTAGCTGATGTCAGCATTTTGAGTGCGCTCATAAGCTTTTGGTGGAGCGAGAAACCGAGACTGCCAAAGGCTGATGATCTATGTTTGAAGTAGGGGTTGGGCCAGTTGGCCATTTGCATATTATCAACCAAACAAAGAAAAATATGACATCTCATACGGTACCGACGTTTAAATTCTTTAAGTGTGTAGACAGGATTGGGGATGAAGTAGTCGTTCATCAAATTAAATTTTATTGTCCAAGACCGTGGTTTTCGGTGTTTGAATATGTGACCAACGACGGAGCCACCCCATCTAGGTTGTGGTTGTACAAGATCCTGAGCCAACAAGGCTGCTGCGGTAGCCACTAGTTGTGTATTTGTGCGAAGCCAAGGATCATCTTCTTCCATCATTTGATGTCCTTGCTCATACCAATTAGATTTCATGTTGGAACTTGAACTAGAGCTATCATCCACTGTAGAATTGGTTAACAAAATATTAAAGATGAGAGAAATTGCTAAGGAATGAGATGAAGTGGTAAGATATGGAACATGCACACCATTTATTGATGCATGAAGCTAAAGATAAGAGGTGTCATGCACACCATTTATTGATATGTGAAGTTGAAGATAAGAGGCGTCACGTCAACAACAATCTAATATAAAATTTGGAGAGTTACTCAAGAACCGACATACGTCACTCAAACATTATATTTGAATAATAGTGAAAGGATAAGAGATGCAATGTCGACAAAAATCTAATTAGAAATATGAAGAGTTGCTCATGAACCGATACGTGTCACTTGAAATCATATATGATAAATAATTAGTTTCAATAATGATAAAATGCCACGTGAACTAAAATTTTATATGAAATTTTACTAAATAAAATCTCAAATTTACATATCTCCCATTAAAAGGAAACTCCTATTTATATTTCACGTATAATAAAATGTATATATAATTTTCCTGCGTCGAATTTACATTTCTCGAAATAATAACTTAACCCAAGTATCTCTAAAATAGACAAACACCTACAAACATGTCACAAAAAGCGCAGCGGAAATTAATAATAAACCCTTGCGATCTGTTTGTTTCCCGAGAAAATTCGAAGGGAAGTGAACTTTCTTCGCCACCGAGGTGCAACTGACAGTCTGAGAGTCGAAGGTATTATATCTGCCAGTGCTACTTTTACTTTTTTCTTTATTTTTCTCGAAAGCTAAAACCTTGTATTATACTTCACTTCTAACAGTTTAATGTATAAATGTTGGTTTTAGAGATTTTTTTGAGGTAGATTGTTTAGAAACCAACTTTTAATTTCTGGGTTTTGTTCCATTTTTCGTGTACCGACTGCCTTGAGAGTTCATTGTTGTTATTATGTTGGTAAATCTGTGGTTTAGTGGAAGTTTTTTGTTCAATTTATGGTGACCATTTTGTTCTTTTCATGTAAACAAATCCCAAAATTCGGAACTACCCGTTATTGCAAATTTTGTAGATGTCATATAAAGTTAATGAATTTCACTGCAAGTAGTGATTTCACTGCAAATATTTGGTTGAATTTTATTTTTAGGTGTAAGAAGTAAAACAGTGTGAGTTAAAGAACAGTATGTCATCCTCAGATGACGAAGCCGAGGCTCTGCCAATTACTGTGTCCAATTACCATTTTGGGGATGACGAGGACGAACCCATATCGTTTCATGTTCTGCCAATTCAATGGAGTGATGGTGAGAGACAGGGTGGCAAGAAAGTAAGGATATTTCTATATGGAACTGCTGATAATGGCCTTCAGAAGATATATAAGCATGTTATTGCTTGGAGGTTTGACCTTTCCAATGTGGATCCTGAGGTATCCGTGCTCTCAAAGGAAAATTGTTGGCTCAAGCTTCAGAAGCCGAGGAAGAGCTTTGAGGACATGGTTAGGTCAATCTTTGTAACAGTGCAATGCCTTCATTATGCGAAGAGAAATCCTGAAGCATCCTACAAATCGTTGCAGGTTCACTTGTCTAAAGTTTTCAGGTAACTTACAAAACTGTAACCGTCTGTTAGTTCTGTTTTGCTACTTTTAGTGTAGAGTTTGACTGTTTTACTCAATTTTCAGCTTGTACGACGTCAGGCGTTCTCAGAATTATCTGGCAGAGCACAGATCTTTAATAAGGGATTCTATTAAAAGGAATGGGGTCTTAGCAAGGTGCAAGGTTTGTTTAGCATCTTCCCTTATCATTATAATTGTAACATGCAATGAGTCATTTGTTTTAGCACTTCATATCATTACCTATCTTTTAGATGACTTAGGATACATTATGAACTTTATTATCTAGAGTATTTTTGCTGACATCTGCTGATTGAAAATGAATGCTTGGTCATAATAGTCAATGCATAAAGCATATTAGGGATGAAATTAACAAATTTCCTAGTTTACTTTAGACACCACCATCCAGCTAGTTGCCAACAACGTAGACCATCAAAATAAGGCTTAACCTCATTGTTGTTGCTTAAAATGATCTGATTCAATCGGTTTTATCTTTGTTTTATTTTCACTTGGTTTTTATTACCATTATCTGATCCATTGGCTATTATATTGAACCATATGTAACTTTTTAAAGCTGATATCATACCTTAAGCCTTCTGCATGAAATATAAATTCTGTCTTTCTCTTGATGCACGGTTAACTTCAATGAAAAATTGTGATTTAACAGTTGTTAGCGAATTTTCTTGAAGAGAAGCCCACAAAGAGGAAACTATCTGATGAGGTCATATTCTCCTGCTTATCTGTTTTACCTTCCTTTGGGACACTTTTATCTGAGTTCGTTTATGTATATCCTTTTTTTTTATTCTCAAATTATAATGTTTTGAGCCAGTGTACTCGTTGGATTTCAGGACATTCAAGCTACAAAAAATCTAAGATTTGTGGTTGATGATATAGAAGATGATATGGTTGATGATGCAGAAAATGAGTCTAATGACATTGATAGCCTGTTTAGCTCTGTCTGTGCTTTCTGTGACGATGGTGGTGAACTTTTGTGGTATGCTCTGGTGTTAACTGATTCTTATGATTATGATGGCAATACTATTTGCAGAACTCTATTTCTTAGGAATGGTGGTGTGGATACATTTGTGCTCTAATGCAGTTGTGAAGGGAGGTGCTTAAGGTCCTTTCATCCAACTGTAGAGACTGCTTTGGGATCTGATTGCAAATCTCTTGGCTTGACCAAGGACGAAGTAGATGTATGCTCCTGTTAAATATTTACTTTGTAAATCTTTTATATTTTTCTGTTATCATTATTTGAAACCTCATATAATATATATTATTGTTTTGAACTTGGTAGGCAACGCCAACTTTCTTTTGCAAGAACTGTAAATATAAGCAGCATCAATGCTTTGCTTGTGGGAAGTTAGGTTCCTCTGATAACTCTACAGGTGCAGAGGTATGTGTCTGTTGTAAGAAACTGAACTACTGTTTAATTGTTGGTATCATTGTATGTTGATATTGGATTATTTTTATATGTAGCTGTACGGAGTGCCACTTGATAGTTTTAGCAATCGACACACTGACAAAAAAAAATTTTACATAAGAACTGGCCCTTTTCTAGTTATTCGTCTTTTTTACCAATATAATAATATGATGATTTCTTTGAATCATTGTGTAGTGTTAGGTTGACTACCTCAGTCTTCTCCTCCTGCTGTTCTATTTAATTAGACCTCCTGACGTACTTCTTTACTTTGCTGTGTTTTTGTGCCCATTTCATCTTCTGGGAAATTGTGCTTTTGTGTCCATATAATTGTCTGTCCATTGTTCTGGTTGGAATTTATTTACATTTGTTTGATCATGTTTTCTTCTTTCTATTAATTTGGAACTTTTTTAGATTTTATTTTGTGCTAGAGGCAAAAGGAGGCTTTAGTGTGATGTAGAGGAAGTGGATACAAGGTTGTTTAAGATCTGTTAACTTCTCTGTGATAATTAATTGGGTGGGGGGGCACCTGGGTAGATTTTGGGGCATCCACATCCTATGGGTCTCAGCAGGAAGACTCATTATAAGGGGGCTTAGGAGCAGGGACTCTGATTCACAAGGATTGTGGCTTTGTTAGGACTTAGCGCCTGTGGAGATTTCCTTTCGGGCAGGGAATCCATATGGAAACACTGTTAGTTGAAGTAGATATGGCCTTGATGCTAAGAGGTTGCGTTGTATAGTTTCAGCTACTTTCTGGCCAATTTGGATGGAAAGAAACAGACTGATTTTTGAGGATTCTGCAGACAGTAGAAGGGAGGATCTTTGGATAAAGTTCGGTAATGGTCATCTCTATGGTCATCGATTACTTCAGAATTTAGAGATTCTTCTTTTTTAGAAATTTGGCGTAATTGGAATGCTGGTATTAGTTAGTTCTGTGGAGTTTTCGTAGTTTCTAAGTTTCAGGGCGATGCTGCTTTTTATCCTCTTTTGTTTGTTCTTTTGCAGACTTCTTGTCCGCCCTAGTATTTTTATTGTTTCTTGGCAGTAAAATTAGTTTCTCTTGAAAAAAAATGCGAATAGGTGGGGTTCCTATATAGCGTTGGGAGGTTCTTGTACAAGCCCTTGGTGGCATAAGCTATTTGAGGAGGCAACATTGTTGCATAAGCTATTTGAGCAGGCAGGATTGAGCTGGGTCATTCGAGCATCTTGTGTATCTGTACTTGGAGAAACATTGTGTCTTTGGTGTAGGTATAAACTGTCAAGGTAAAAACTTTGTGGAGATTTATTTTGGATTTCTTGTGAGTGATTTGAATAGAAAGGAATGCTAGAATCTCCAAAGATACGGAGGTGATTACATTGTGGAATAGAGCAATTGGGCTTCTTCGTAGGCATTGGTAGCTGGAGAATTTAGAGATATTTCTTGTTTTTTCTCTTCACGTTGATTGGGGAACTTTAGGTGATTGATTATTGTTTGGTTTATGCTTGCTGTTATAGTTTTGCAAAATGTAGCCTTTATAGAGAGTATGCTAATTGTATATTGTTCTCTGTTGATTTTTATTTTTTCTTGGTCCGGAATTTTCCATTTTTCTTATTAGTATATCATTGATTTAGTGCATTGCAATGGTCTGATACAAATATCAGTACATGTGGGTCAATGTAGAGTTTTTGAGAAGTTTATTTCTGTAATTCAATTTTCCTTTGCTATAAAAATTGAATTAATTTTTCCATAAAAGATCTAGTTTTCCATTTTTCTTGTTTTATGTTTTATATGGGAAAATTTGTCAACTTTTCTCAATGTAAAGTAAGAAATCATCAGTGTATTCTTAGTTTCCTTTTTCATATTATTGTTACCATTATTATTAGCAGCATAAATTTTATGCTTAGTTTGCATAAAAGCAATTCTTTCAATATCTTTTAGGTGGTTCCGTGTGTTTCTGCAATCTGTGGTCGATTTTATCATCCATGTTGTGTTTCAAAATTGCTTGATCGAGATACTGGAGTTTCTGCCGAAGAACTTGAGAAAAAGATCTCTATGGGGGAGCCTTTTACGTGTCCGATTCATAAGTGCCGCGCTTGTAAACAAGGAGAGAATAGGAATGATCGTGAGTTACAGTTTGCTGTGTGCCTGCGATGTCCTAAATCGTACCACAGGAAATGTTTGCCAAGGTACTCTTAGTGGTCTGCTCGTTTTGTTTTGTTTTTAATATGCGGTTATGGCTCCTGGTGCCATGGTCTCTTTACTGTTGTGTCTAGATGGTTGATGGTTGTATAGCATGTATCAGAGAGATTGGTTTTGAAATGGGAGAAGGAAGCCACGGAGAAGGAAGATTAATCGCAAGAGCATGGGAAGGTCTATTACCTAACCGCATCCTTATATATTGTACGTAAGTATTATTTTCTTTAATGAGCTTCTTCTACATGTTATCTTGTCGGCGTTATCTTGTTGGCTGCAGTTTTGCTGAGTGGTTTTGCCTATTCTTCTGACCAGAAAACATGACATAAATGAATACGGCAGAACTATATTCAGGGACCACTTAAAATTCCCCGATGTTGAAGTGAAGAAGATTAAGAGAAAACAGACATCAGAGTTCCTTGTCGAGAGAGACAAGGTTATGTCTAAGAAGAGAACGCTTCCCTTGGAAGACTTACAGAGGGTAAGAACTGCTCCTGCACTATCCACGCAGAAACAAAAACCATTTTATGCGAAAGTGGGTGACAGAAAAGTATTTTCTGGGTTTGACACTTCGAGAAACGCAACAACAAATACTACATCTAAAAAAGAACTTAAGACTTCCATCTCTAAGAGCATTGGTGATGGGGTACGCCAGAAGAGTCTCAGCCGTGGGAAGAACTGGGGCAATGATACATTTGGAAAGCTGCAGCATGGTGAAAAAGAAAAGAACAGAAGAGGAATGGATGAGATTTCATCAGTGAACAAAACAGACGGCGGAAAACTTTCTGCCAATGAGATGTGCAATGAAATGCTTCCGCCTTCTGAGCGCGGTGATAATGATAATCGGAATTCTGAGCCAAGTAAGCCTGGTACGCAGTTTGTAGCTGCTAGAAGTAGAATCCGGGTCAACCTTCCTGACAACACAGCTAGTAGGTGCATCACAGATAGCAACGAACCTGGTTCTGGCAATAGGGCTATAAACTTGGAGCATCTTATGGAGTGCATGAAAGACGGCTCATATCAACCACATTGTAATGAAATGGATGAGATACTTACGGGGGAGACTGACATAGGAAACACATCAGCTATGGAGCTTTATGCATCTGACCTGCCCACGTTGAGTAGACACAGTTATGACCCGACAGAGCTTCGATCTGGTCACCCTTGTAACCCCCTGGGTTTTGCTCTTGGTCCTCACCTGAAGTACTCGCTTCATAACACAGCAGGTTGGGTTGATGAGTAGTTGTTGTTTTGCCATGTGTATGAGCTAGTGAATGTTTTGCTCTGTGCTATACAAGGTCTTTGTTGAAATCCTTGCTACTTCTACAATATAGTTGCTTCATGAAGTAATGTATTATATTACTAGCCCTTTGAGCACGCGTACGTGTGATTACTATCTTATTTTAATTTGTTAAAAGAAAAAAGAAATCAATTTATTTCATGGAAGTGTGAGGCCATCTCCTACGCAAGACACTTATATTTTTAGACCTATATTCTTATATTTTGGTCCAAAAAAGGATGGCGGGTTTAAGTTTTTTAGTTTTCTCCTCCAAGGCAAAGATTTGCATTCGAGGAGAACACATTGGAGTGACAATCTGGACTTGTGCATCGTGTATATATATACACGAGTTTTAAGCCTCTTGCGTATTAGAGGGATTTGAACTCATATTTAGACTAATAAAAGATTTGAGTCCAAATTTTTGAATTAAAGATGGCTTGGGGCTGGGTGCCTTTGTAGTTCCTCGGCACCATCTCTTTGAGAAAATTTCTTTCATATGAGGTTAGGCACCCTCCATCCATGTAATAACAAATAAATTAGCCCAAAGGAGTCTTCAAGACATCATGCATGGCCGATCGTGAATCGTGATCGTTCCGATCTTGGCCGCAGCCAGAAGGTGGTTATTTTTGAAGGCCAACAAATTACAATACCAAACGGAAAAAATGAATGCACTGTGTTGAAGCTGATCGATATACTCAAAATATATAGTTGCAAAAATAGAATTTATCATGACTTGCAGTGCAAGAAAAGTTTTGATGAAAATCAAAATCAACATACTAACAACAATTGAACAATTAAACAAGTAGGCTACAAGTTTCATCCAAGACAATTAAACTTGATCCAAATTATTTACCTCATGATAATCGGGAGTAGCTTGTGAAGAACCATAGTATTAGTTGGATCATACTGGAATAAATTAACTATATTCTCTTTAAGAATTTTCTAAGACAAAGTAACATGAAAAACCTTGATAGATGAACCCATATCTTGTCCATCATAAGGTCACAAGGCCCCCGCTTCTGCACATATATTCAATCACGAATAATATTGTGGTCACACAACAATTAGCTAAGCCTAAGGGCTAGTTTAGTATTGCTGTGCTTTGAAAAAAAGCTGCTATGAAAATAAGCGGCTGTGAAATAAAACCAGCAAAGTGTTTGATAAACTTTTTTGTAAAAGTGCTTTTGGAAAAAAAAAAAAGCAGTATGATAGTGTTTGGTAAACTTTTATGTAAAACAGCTGTGACTGTGTGAAATGACCAAAAAAGGTATAACATATTCTAACACTCTTGTAATTGCTATTTGGAATTAATGGGATTATGCTAATGCAAGATACTAATACAATTTTCTACAAATTAAGCATCATACCATATAAAGCTTATGCTCTAATTCTATCATCAACTGACACTAAAACCTCTATCAACAGCATAATCCACAAAGCTATAGAGTGGCACCACTCCATCCCCGTACTTGTCAAACCCCTCCAACTCCTGCTTAGCTTTGGCTCTAAGCTGCTCTGCCACCTCCATAGCCTTCTCCAACCCATACATTTTCACATAGCTGAACCTTTTCTTCTTCCCCTCGTCATCGCCATCATCCCCGCCCTTCATCTTTTCCTCGAGAATATCGTCCACCACCCGATACAAAACCCCGACAGCTCTCCCATACCTCCTCAGCCTATCCACCTCATCATCTTCAGCACCTCCCAGCAATCCTCCGCAAACAGCAGAACACTGACTCATTTCCCCAAACTTCTTCTCCTGCGCGAATTCAATCTCCTCTGGCCCCCCTTCGAGGTCCAGGAATTGCCCGGCTGCCATTCCCGTGGACCCCACGGTCTGAGCAATCTCCGTGATCACACGCAGGAGGCGCGGCTCCGGCACAAGGTTGGAAGGCGTGTTTGACACAATGTGCTGAAACCCCAATGGAAACAGAGCATCTCCGGCTAGAATCGCCATGTCATCGCCGTAAATTGTGTGGTTCGAGGGTTGGCCTCGCCGTGATGAGTCGTCATCCATGCACGGAAGATCATCGTGTATGAGCGAAGCTGCATGTACCTATCAATTGTCATTCAAAGAAAAGCAAGCAACTTTATGAATATTCCAATCACAAAATACAAAACCCAAGTAAAAAATTGAGCAAAATTAGCAGCTAATTATCCAAAACCCAATAAACCAAACAGGATTAAAAGCTCGATTCTACATCTTTTTCTAGAAACCCAATTCGGATTCTGTGCAAAAATTACAATTGATGTAAGAATTTTCATTGGGTCCTATGGAATCAGTCTAATTAGTTTCTGTCAATAAAAAGGGGAAGAAATTACTAACCATTTCGAGAGCACATGCGGTGGGGAAGGCGGCGAGGCGGTTGCCGCCGAATAGCTCACAGGCGGCGACGCACATGACCGGTGAGGCTCGCTTGGCGCCATCCGCGAGGGCAGAGTATCGCATGGATTGATAGATCTGCTCTGGGTACCGAATAGGGATGGCTTCGTGAAGCTTCTGGTTGATGTCAGCGATCAGGGTCGTCCAGTAGGTTTTCAAATCGAACTTGGTGGAGCTCGATTGGGTTGAAATGGACGGTGACGATGAAGTGGAGCAGCACCGGATTGGAAAAGCGAGCTTCTTTGGGAGGCAGAGGTGGGATGTCGATATCATCGAGAAAGAAGCCATTTTTTCTGGGTTCTGAAGCTTTCCTCAGCTGGGAGTTCTGATAGGGAAATTTTGGATTATTGAAAAATTCATTAAACCTACACTGTTCACCCGTGTTTTTGATAAAAAGCTGTTTTTGGAAGCTGCAGCTGTTTTTGAGAAGCTGCTATCAGTTTTTAGGCTTCTTTTCACCCTAAGCTTAAAAAAAAACTACTTTTGGAAAATTTACCAAACACCTAAAATCCTTCTAGCTTTTTTCCACCCCAGCTTTTTTTTTAAGCACCTCACTCCCAAACTGCACCTAAGTAAGAGCAGCATATCCCTTTACTTAGTGGTAGATAATCTTCTAAACACCAAATAATAGATTTTAACCATCAAACAAACACGTAATGAAAAGTCCAATAGTTCAAACATGCACAAAGTTTGTGAGAGAAAAAAATTAACCATAAACAAAGCTACAATCAATATACAGTTGATCTGCTAAAAAAAGGTAGCAATTGGCAAAAGAAAACTTCAATGTATTTACATCAGTCATAGATAACAAGAAATTAGAAGAAAAGAAATACCCAGACACAGATTAAAAAGTTATAACCTTACAATTGAAGTCAAACTTCCAGATTTAGAGTGAGTGAAGTGCAAACTGCAAAGGGGTTTCAGAACCCTATCTTCCTTAAAATCCCAAAATAAATCAAACACACGCAAAAAATCAATATGACCCAACAACAAAATCTCTGTTTTTAACCTTTATTCTAAGACATGGACTCTGAAATCAAACCCTTATTACACCAAAACGCTTTTCCCCAAATCCATGAATTTGCATGAGCTATACCTCTATAAAGTCAAATAAAGAAACGAACAATTAAGAAGAGAAAGAGTAGAATACCAGACTTCTCGAATCTCGATTACCGAAGGGGAGGCAGAAAGCAAGAACGCGAGGTCACTGGGTTCTCGGAGTAAACTGGCGAGGTTGCTCAATCAGTTCTTGAGATATTTGAAATAATTTTAGGGTTCAAAGGGTTATAAACTTATGTGGGTGAAATTTTAAGTGTTTTTTTTGGAGCAGGAGATGAAAAATATCATAGTGATGCAAGCGGGAAGAAGAGATTTCGCGATGGAATTTGGGGGAAATAGAATAGCTTTAGATAATGCTGTAAACAAGAGCAGAAACGCTATAACAAATAGCGTTTGTAATAACGCGAGAAATGTGTTATAGTTGGTGAAAAACCAGTTTTGCCCCAACTAAAGCTAAAGAAATGCAGCGTTTCGTTAGAGCAGTTCCACCCATTGCCCAATTGCAAGGGCAATCCAACCCAATTGCCCTCCAACCCCAAAAAAACCCTTCCACCGGTTTCAATTGCGAAGGGCAAGAGGTGGGCCCAAGCAAGCTCAACTTCAAGCCCGAGCAGGCGCCAGTAGGCAAGCTGACGTCACGCTGACGTCAGCCACGTTTATTTATTTTTTAATCAGGCTCGTGCACAACACGCTCGAGGAGGGGAGAGTGGGCCAGGCGTTCTGTCAGCGTGGGACCCACGCTTGTCGGGTGACGTCAGCCAAAGCCAACGGCTCTATGACGTGGTGTTTTCGTGGCTGTTGGATTTCCAACGGCTAGTTAATCTAGACCTTTGGATTTCCAACGGAAAAAAAAAAAAAATCTTACGTTGTGCCACGTGGCACAATCTGGTGCATTTGATTAAAATTTGAAAAAAAATTAACGACTAGGATTAATCCTACCGTTAAAAATGAAAAAAAAAAATTTAAAATTTATTTATTTTTTTATTTTTTATAAATACCCTCAATCATCTTCTTCATTCCTCACACCACAATGTATAATTATGGTTGTTGTTTATTTTTAATTAATTATAGTTGTTGTAGTGCTATGGTTTGCTTTGTAGTTGAAATTAAATTATTTGAATTAGACAATCGTTTTATTTTCAACGAACAAATTAAATTATTTAAATTATTTGAATTAAATAATATTTTTCTTTGCCCTTGCCCTTGCCCTTGCTCAATGGGTGGAGTTGCACAAAGGCAAACACTGTTTTTGAAGCGCAATCAGTTGTCCTTGCCCTTGCCCTTGCCCTCCTCTAACGGGTGAAAGTGCTCTTAAGTAAACGCGGCCAATGTTGACTTTTTGCAACATTGACACAAAAAACGTTGTAAAGTAAATATTGCAAAAGAGCATATTTCTTGTACTGGTGCTGTTTGTTTTTTGTTCTTGCTTTTGCTACCCCTAAACAAGAGGGTGCTAGTTGTCATATAAAACTTGTTTAGGAGGGTTTGAATATGAATTTTTTTGGTTCTAACCTTCATTTTGAGAGTCATGTATAAGTTTTTCTTCATTATCAGACCAGAGCATAATGGTGGTACCCATTTCATGTAAGTTCCTCTCATATTTTGAGAAATGAAGAGCCAAAATGTCTCTTGAAATACCAATTTTCCTAAACAAACTACATAACCAAAAAATGAAGTGTCAACAAGATGCATGTGCAACCTATTCGCGTACGTGTCTAAAATATCTCCTGATGATTAAATTACAAAAAAAAAGATAACGGGATGTTACAAAAAAAAGTTGGGGTCATTTGTGTGTTTGGCAAACAAACCAAAAGTTGCTTATTCTCACAATTGAGGGTCATTTGAGGCTGAAAAGGGGGAAAAAATGGAAGCTGCAAAAAGAAGCTTTGAATAACTGACTTTTATTCCTGGAACACGGGTGAACAGTGCCTCATCAATGAATTTTTCAAAATGATGAGCTTACCCTTACTTTCTCCCGAGAATTAGTACCCCTATCTGATGCAGAAATCATATTTGATTTCGTGTCTTCTGGTCTCTGATCCTAGTCTCTGGCATCTTTTTTCTTATCTCTAGGCATTGCTCTCTCTCATCTCCCAGCTCGAGTTCTCCTTCCCAGCTTGTGAATTTGGTAAGTTTTCTTATTTTTAGTATAAATTTCAGTTTATTTGTTGGTTTATTTGCTAGGTTTTCTTGTTGGGTTTTTAAATTTGGGGTAGTAGATTGAAAATGGTTCAGGTTTAACAATTCTAGGGAAAATGGTTTTTGTTATGACTCGAAAAGATGTAGTTATTTTTTGAACTTATGATGTTGGTAGAAATGGAATCAAATTTGATTAGTTCAACGGATCTCGAGTCGAATTGTTTAATGATATGATGCAATTCAAATCCCATCCCTTTCTCTTTGGGGAATTGGAATCCTAGGCTGAGAAATAATTGAGATTTCAGGGGAATGGGAAAGAAATGCAATTCATGGGGAGCTGGGGGGTAGGTCCATAAATATGGAGGTATGGTGTTGTTTTGTGCGGGTGCAGAGCAGTTAGTGAGGAATTGAAGGTGACGGAAAGAGAGGAGAGGCCAATTGGGATGAGTTTTGGTTATAGTTTGTGTATCTTCTTGGGAAACGGAAACGTGAATAGTCTGGGGAAATGACTTTTGTTATGACTCGAAAAGATGTAGTTACTAATGAATTTGTGATGTTGGTAGAAATGGAATCAAATTTGATTAGTTCAATTGATCTCGAGTCGAATTGTTTTTTTATTTGATGCGGCAAAAGCATCCTTCGTTTCGATTTGCTTTCTTCTTAGAATTTGCAGGTTTAAGTGGTTTGTAATACTGTTAATCGGAATTTCATATGCCTCATGACATGAAAGAATCTAAGTAGTTGCATGTCTTTTGTTGCAGTAGAAAATGAAGTTCTTTTGAGCTATAATCCCATAAATAAACTGTTACAGGAAAATTAGCAAACTTTGGGTCTGCTTGCAAAGGTTTTTGTAGAGAGATTTAAGTCACAAGAATACGTGGGTGCAAATAGAATTAAAAAAATTTCTCTAAAAATTATACCATATGGTTTGAGTTTTTGTTTCTTTTGTGTAGCTGGAACAATAACAGTCAACAACATATGTATTATGCATGGAATTTGATAACTCAATATTATATTATATTTTATGGTGCTCCAAGTTAGCTTTTATGTTTGTTTTTTAGAGGATTTTGATACTTCTTTATATGTTTTTGTCATAGGATGGATTGAATCGGCTTTGCCCGTTAAATAGACAAATTGTTGAGTTTTGGAGCTAGAAGATTATGTCAAAGTTTCGAGCCTTAATTCTATGCCGTTTGATCGTGACGAATAATTGAAAATGAAATGCGTAATTTGGACATATTCACCTTTTTGGGCTTATTTGGCATATAAGTGATCCAAGATGACGTTTTTGGGCCAATGTTTCTTCCAAAAAGTTGTAAAGGACGTTTTTAGCTTTCGAACAACATATTATGATCCTAATTCAGAGCTGATTTGGTAGATCAAAAAGTGGATTTTCTGCAGCAGTCCAAATCCCTGTTAGAAAAGGAATTTGTGATTTAATTTATTTTTGTTTTTGTTTCCTGATTTTTTGGGAAGCCTATTTTTAGTAGGATTTGGTTTTTTCTAGTAGTATATATAGTCGAGTCTCTAGGGTTAAAGGCGGAGAACGAATTTGGAGATTAAAGTGTGAAGAACTCGGCTTGGCTTTTGACGTTTTTACTACTTTTCTACAACACTGTTTTCTAAACTTTCTTTTATTAATTTATTTTATGATATCAATTATAGTTATGCGTAACTAATTCTTTTTCTACGGTGAGGCCTTGAGCCTTTAGCATAAATATGTAGTTTCTTTTCGATTGCTTATGTTATTTTGCATGTTACTTTGAATTGTCAATCACTGATTTAAACTGTCTATTTATCTTTGTTACAACCCGTCCCAAATTTTTATGTGAAATTACCAAAATACCCCTAGTAGTCAAATGTTGACTTTTGTTGACTTTTCGAGACGACATGTGAAAATTTATTTCTTTACATATTCAAATAGTACTCGTCGATACAAACACGTGGACGCAAGCGGAACTCAATTCGGAGTTAAAACGAACGTTTTGCGAAACTTTAAAGTGTAGGGGCATTTTAGTAATTTTCACACCTGTAAGTAAATTAGGGTTTTTGGCTGGCTGCTGTGCAGCCAATCCCCTAATTCCCTCATTCAATTTGCATGATCTCTCTCTCTCTCTCCCACTTCTCTCTCTCTCGGCCAAAAACCACCAAAACCCTAAATTTTGGACGAATCACAAAACTGTTGAACCGTCGCTCAAGATCATTACCATTACGATCGTCTTGTCATTTTGGACAAGACTATGATTTCAGAATTCCCATACTCGAACCCAATTGGCCAAACTGAAGCTGGAACGAAAACGGCAAATTGCCATTCAAGTTTCTGTACAATCCCGACTTTGGTAAGCCTCGAAACCATTTCGATTGGTTTTATTACGTTGAATAGGTTCAAATCGACATAAAGAATGTGGAATTTGGTGCAGTTTTGAAGGATAACGAAATTAGGGTTTCCCGAAACTTTCCGGCCAATTTCAGGCCATCTCCGGCCATCTTTCCGGCCCCAAATTGATATGAAAATATTCTACTCTTCAATACCTTCAATTTGATATATGGCACGTTGAATTTGGCTAAGGAATGAAGAAGTTATGAATTTTTGAAGTTTTAGGATTAAATCGGTCAATTTTCCAGAAATTCCGGCGAACCAGCGGCGGAGGACGGCAGCGGCTCGGGCGACTGGCAAGAGGTTGAGGGTGATGGAATATTCCGTCACGGTAACGGAATATTCCTGACGGCGTCAGCATATTCCAGAAAAGGTATATTCCGTTAAACCTAACTGACGCCGTTAATTCTGACGGTGCTGATGTCAGCAGGCGCGTGGCTAACATTAGTTGCGCGTGGGGATGACGTCATCAGGCGCGTGCCAGCGCGTGCCGGCGCGTGAAGGCTCCTCCCGACGCGTGGCGGCGCGTCTGGCCGTTTCCCGGCGCACGGTGGATGGCGGCGGCAAGGTTTTCGGGCCCCGAAAATCGTTTTTCGAGCCCGTTTTCGCTAAATTAGTCTTATTTTTGGGTTCTTTTTCTATAAGGGCTATATTAATTTATATTAGGGATATTTTTAACACGTTCCTTAATATTAAATAGGCAATTCTTTGACTCCATGCTTCGAGGAGGGCAACACTGAGGAAGATTAGACTCCCGAGCACCAGTGAGTGGACTTTTGTTTTCTTACTTGGTTTATTTGTTTGAAAATAATTATGAAATGGTTTTCTAACATGAGTTTAAATGTTTTTGGGGCTTGTTTATATATATATATAAATGTTGGTATTCGATTATGCAACCTTATGGTATTTAATTATAGTTATATGTTATGAAATGGTTTTGAGATATGAATATATATATATATATATATGTATATATATTTTATGAAATGACTTTGAGGGTTGAATATTTATATGGATATATTGGTACTTAATTTATGGCTTCTAAGCATGATTATATTCGATTACACAAGGTTTGAATATTTGAGAAATTATGAAGTATATGATGTTCTTCACTTTTACACATGATGTATATATGTATGTTTTCAAACACACTTGGTATGCTTTCACTACGTTGTAGTACCGTCTCACGGCCGTAGGACAAGTCTCACATGTTTGGGTCACACGCACTGTACTCCAGGGGTATTGTCCGGTAAATACCTTAGTGCAAGCTTGTCTTATGTTTATATTTATTTTGGGGAAAAGGCCCCACTACGTAAGGACTCGGGTGTGACACGCTATTGAGCAAGTGCTTACATGTGTGTGGTACTAGGAGTACAAATTGATTGATAACGTAAAGTGCTTGTACAGGGATTGAGAGGCTGTTCCTCAACACGTACATGGGTGATCGCACATATACCCTGTGTTGGTTTTCCTATTTATACTATTGATATATATGATGAAATGACTTATGGAAATATGAATTATTATTTACGGTTTTCACTTTGAGATTTACTTTCAGTTATATATATATAATATAGTATGATTTGACACATACTACGGTAGTATGATTTTACACCTATACTGGTTTTCAAACAGGGGGTTACTATGTTGAAAAGAGAAAGGTATTTAGAAAACTTTTATTTTTCGTCCACTCACACCTTTTGTTTTTGCGCCCCCTTTAGGACCTAGTGATAGAGCATCTGATGCAGTCGAGGCATACGAGTGGCAGCTCTGATTCTATCCCCGACCATGTAGGGATTTATTATTCTTGTTTAGTTTCCTTAATAATATCCATCCCTGTTATAGATAGAGATTCTAGGAACTTGATTTATTATTTTGTTTCCGCTGATTCAAATTAGTACGCTCTGAACCTTGTGCATATTGGCATTAAATTCCGCAAAATTTATGTCAATGTAATTTACTTAAACTAAGTGTTGTCATGCATTGAATGGCTTTGTCACTTACTAATGTCGGCCAGCACGCCCAAACTCGGTATCCACGTGGGTATCGAGGGTGGGGTGTGTCAATCTTAGTGCTTGATCACCATTAGGATGTGTAGACAAGTAATTGGATGCAATTTATGTTGGAATATCACCCTTACATTAGCTAGGGCGTATTGTGATTGATAATTGTAGGTTCACTTAATGCGAATATCACACTCTTAAGGGTTGCATGGTTTTTTGAAAGTTTTTCACAAAACTTAGTGAGTCTTGCATGTTCATATTTGATCTGAATATCACAGACATGTTGCATGTTAGATATACGTTCTAGCTAGAATATCACTAGTAGAATATCTATTAGGAAAACTTAACATTCAAAGTGCATGTGTGTTACACCCCGTACCGGGAAATAATACTATTTTATTCCTGGAGGTGCAAAATGACGATTTTGCCCTTGGTTGACCTTTCGGTTGACTTTTGCGTCGTAACTCGCACGACGCTTCCACTTGTATTTTCTCGACGTGCCCGTCGATACGGACTCGTAGGCGCGAACGGGACGACATTTGGAGTTCAATTGAATGTTTTACGGACGTTAATCTTTTAACGTTCCGTTAATTGATTTTGTGATTCTGAATTGGGGCTTGGGCCCAGTGGACCACGTTGGCCCAACCCACTGACCTTGTCTCTGTTCTTCTCAGTCTCACTCAATCTCTCTGTCACTTTCCTGTAAAACCTACAATTACTCATGTCACCCAACTCTCTCCCTCCCCGAGAGCAAATCCTGATGGCCAACCACCATTCCTACACAAAAGCTCCACCATTTTTGGTGCAAAATCACACCGAGGCTCTCTTTCCTCATCAAGCCATTTTCATGGCTGGCCATTTTCCCTCCTCCTCGAGACTTCTCCCTTCCCTCGAGCCATTTCGTGGCCAAATGAATCTGCAAACCTTCACCTTCATTAATCGAGCCACTGTGCTTGACTCTACAACCTAGAAACTGCAAATTTCTTTGCACACCCCGAGCCTCCTCCGAGTCAGAAACTGGTGGCTTGCCACCTTTCCCAGCAAACCAGATCACCCAAACCTCCCTGCAGCCACTGGACATTTCTACAACCCCAGAAAATCTAAAACCCAGCCCAGAATTCGAAACCCAGAATCCGGTGGGTGTCCCCAAACTTCCCGATGGATTTTCTCAGTGAATTCGACCTCAACGATCCTCATCCTGGTCACCATTCAACTGCTCAAGGTCCTAGGGACCTTGCTCGAGTCCTGCATGGCCGAGAATCGACCTTCTGGAGATCGACCGACTTTCAGCCATGGACATTTCTCCGAATTCCGGCCAACTCCGGCCGAGTTTGGGTCCCAAATTGGTAAATCCTAAATCTACTCAACTCCAGCTTCAATTTGACGTAAAGTTTGTGAAAAATGGTGAAGAATTGGAAGTTCTGCAATTTACCAGTTTCCGGCGACGGCGACGGCGGCCGGCGGCAGCGCCGGTGACCGGAAAATTGTTGAAGACGACCGGCGCTGACGTCAGCAAACCGGGTCAGACCGGTCCTGCTGATGTCAGCAAACCGGTTCAACCCGGTCGGACCGGAATATTCCGTCCGTTAGTTTTAACGCCGTTAACGGAATATTCTAACGCCGTTAGAATATTCCATTAACCCTAACGGCGCATGACCGGCGCGTATCACCGGCGACTGGCCGGCGCGTGGTGGACTTCCACTGGCGCGTGGCGGCGCGTGAGGGCGCGTGTGACCTCACAGTCGCGCGTGGCGGCGCGTGAGGGCACGTGGGGCCTCACAGCGGCGCGTGAGGCCAAACGGCAGCGTGTGGCGGCGCGTGCGACGGCGCACGGCGGCAGTTTTGGGGTTTCTGACCCCGAAACTCCGTTTTCGGATTTCTGAACGCCGTTTTCTTCGTAGTTTCGTGTACTTTACTAATTTGTGGGTTTTAAAAATAGGTTTTGGCAACCTGTGGCATTCGGAGGACGTACGTTTGGACTTCCCGGCTTTGGTAATTGTGAGTGGGCCCTTTCCTTACTTAAATTAAATGTTTTATATGTTTTAAACATGAACTTGGGTTTTAACTATGCTTTTAAGTTGATTTTGTTACTTTGTTAGCAAACCTTAATTTATGCCCACACTATTGTTATGACTTAAAGTTAGTATTTCTTCTTGTATGTTGGTAGACCTTGTAATTCATGGCAACTACTTGGTTTACTAGATCGTATCGGTATTTCGTTAGGCTATGGAAATTAGTGGGCCCTGGCCTACATTTCCATTTGGGAATTACACCATTAAATTGGTGATTTCCGTATTATTTTTGTACGCGTATTGCTTGTATCGAACCAGCCCTATTTTAGGGGGTTTTAGGGAATTAATTGATATTGTACCTATTTGTGATTATGGGTTTTATACCTATCTGACGGCCTTGGGCCGTATTTGGGTGAACCTTGAAAATGGTAATTTTCTACCGTATTTTGGGTTCACCTAGTTTACCATTAAGTTGGTATTTCTATACCTTGGTACCCATGTGGCGTATTCTTGGTATTTCACGTATTGTAGTTGTACGCTTGGTATTCCGGGTACGGCACTCGAGAATACTTTATATATTGATTGTTTAAAGGTTATCCCAAAAAGGGAAATTACCTCACTTGTTTTAATTAAAAATACTCCGTGGCATGTTTTTGCACGCTCAACCTGGGAGGCTTACACGGTGTTGATTGTACTGTCCCGGGCCAGGACCAGCCTTCACGTGATTGTTCACATGCACCGATACGCTCACTATGGATCCATAGTAGGTGCCAGCCTGTTCTAGGTCGCATGGGCGACTCGAACTCGTGTGATGCGCTTATGCGCCAGCTTCACGTGATCGTAGTACATGAGCGTACCATTATTTATACACCCAGCCTGTTCATGGCAGAATATATCTGTATGAACTCGTGTGTCTGCCCTGCCTAAACGAGCGTTTATATTATAGTTGGATTGTGATTTATCCCTGATTTTCACTGATGCCACGGATACTACTATTTGATTTACGGGTTTTCCGTATAGCTTTATTTTACGAACTTTTCGATAAAGTATTTTATGCCGAACGGTGGCTTTCCGCCCGTTTCGGACGGTAAGTATATTTCCGTACTTACCTTGACTTTCTACCTACTATTATAGTACGTTTTCAAGAACAGTTTTCTGAAACTTCGTACTTGTTTTACGGCGAGGGGTTAGTATTTTCTAAAGGAAAGGTTTTCACAAAAATCAGTATCTATGGCCCACTCACCCTTATGTTTTTGCGCCCCTCCAGGTTTAGTGGCTGGAGCTGTCTACGTCGAGACCAGTGGTATGAAGGTGTTTAGAACTTCCCTTTTATTTGTAAATTTTCAGTATTTCGTATTCGTACGATAACTGTTATTTATTTATTAATTCTTTACTCTGTGCAAATTTTGTATATCCTACTCATTAATTCATTCAAATATTTCTTATTGTATCCAAATTGGCTTTCGTCACCCTACGTGGTGTCGGCCAGCACATCCGACTTTTGGGTGTCCACGTGTACATTCGGGTCGGGATGTGTCAATGTGTAATTCATAAGTAATTAGTAGAACTATATATGATTGTTATTGATGATGGCTGAACTCTAGAGTTTCTTGTCTTTGTTTTTCGATAATTGCTAATGAACTTTATTTTTTAGTATTTTAATTTCAACAAATTTACTATTTTTAATTTAATTATTTTGTTATTTTAGTTTATGATTTCAGATTTTTATTTCTTGTATTAAATACTTAATTAAGAATTGTTTTTAAATACAAGTTATTCGCATCAATCTATGTGGAACGACCTTGCTTGAGTTATCTATACTACAATAACCTTATACTCTTGCAAGTATTTTTATGTGATTTTTACCTTAAATTTGGGTGCGGTAAAATTGCTACCAATAAATTGGCGCCGCTGCCGGGGATTGATATAATAACCTGTGTTTATCGTATTATTGGTTAATTATTTTGTATATAATTTTTATTTAATTTTCGTTTTTATTTTATTTTTGCAGATTAATGGTCAAAACTCAATCACAAACTACACAACTTGTACAGTTTGATCCAGAATCTGAACGCACATTCAGACAAAGACTACGGGAAAGGAATTTGCAGTGGGAACCCTCATTACAAGGAACTATTATGCAGAATTTGTTTGGAGAAGAAGAAGACAACACCAAGCGAATGACTTTAGAAAGACCAGTAGTTGGGCGTCCACTTCGAGAATCAATGGTAGTGAAAGCCAATGCATTACCGTGATGTATTGTGTATCCAACAATGGAAGATGGCGAAGCTTTTGAAATTCGACACCATATGCTTGAAATTCTACTTTCTTTCCATGGTTTGTTGAATAGTGAGCCTAATATGCACATTACAAAATTTTTGGTTGGCTGTAAGAATATTTTGATCAAGGGTTTTTCAGAAGAATCAATTAAGTTGCGCTTGTTTCCTTTCACTCTAAAGGATAAGGCGAAAACTTGGTTATTCACTCTTCTAGCAAATAGCATTACTACATGGGAGGAGTTGCAAACAAAGTTTCTCAATAAGTTTTATTCGGCATCCAAGACTCTTGCTTTGAAGAAAGAAATTTTGGCTTTTGCTCAAAGACCGAATGAAACTTTCCATGAAGCTTGGGAATGTTACAATGAGTTATATATGAGATGTCCTCATGCAGGGTTTGATGCAAATTTGCAGATGCATATTTTCTTTGATGGTCTTAACGTTACAACTAAGAGTCATGTGATTGCATCGACATGAGGAGCTTTGATGGAAAAATCAGCTAGGGAATCATTTGAATTGTTTGATAGAATGGCTTCAGAATCTTAACAATGGGCAAAGGAACAAACGTAGAAAAGAGTTTTTTAGATGTTTTTGGGTTCACCTAACATTTCAGCCCAAATGACATAGTTGGAGAAGAAGTTTGATGCTAAATTTGATGTTCTAATGCAAAAAATTTCAGCAACCAATTCGGCAGCACTTATCCAACCCCAGACTAGCTGCATTATTTGTAGTGTTTCTACACATGATATTTCTACTTGTCCCCACAAGGATGGATACCCTGAGCTTGTGCAAGAACATGTTAACATGATGAATAATTTTCAGAGGCCTAGGAATGACCCATATTCTAACTTCTATAATATGGGATAAAGAGATCACCCTAATTTCAAGTGGGTTGGAAATCAATAACCTAAGCCATATCCCCAACAACCCACTCAGTAAGGTAATGTACCACCTAAATCCTTTATTGAAGATTAACTTTCCAAATTCATAGAAGCAACACAATCGTTTGTTGATAAAATCACTCAGGAATTTCAGAATATCAAAGCCTCAATTAAGAATATGGAGCAGCAAGTTGGGGAAATTGCACAACAAAATGCCTAAAGAGAACAAGGCAGATTTCCTAGTCAAACTGTACCTAACCCAAGAGGTTCGGAGGAGTGCAACGCGATTATAACTTTACGTTGTGGAAAAAGCTATGACAACTGGAAGAATGACGAATTTGAAGAGATACCAAATGACAATTCAGCACTTGAAAAGACTGCAGAAAAACAACCAGAGGTCGAGTTTGAAATAGTCCCTAAATCTGTAACTACACGAGTTTATGTGCCACCATTGCCTTATCCACAAAGACAATAGCAGAAGACTAAGGATCAGCAATTAAAGGATTTTATGCAAACCCTTGCTAAGGTTCAGACTAACTTGACATTGTTGGATACAATCAAGAACATCCCCATCTTATGCCAAATTTTTTAAGGACTTTTGCACTAATAAGAAAAAGTTCCTGGAGTCCGAGAAAGTGATCCTAACAGAACAATGCAGCACTGTTTTGTTACACAAACTACCGCCAAAGAAGAAAGATCCGGGGAGTTTCACTATCTCTTGCACTATTGGAATTCTGATTTTATACGTGCCTTAATTGATTTAGATGCTAGCATAAACTTAATGTCTTATTCTGTTTTTCAGAGATTGGGAAAATGGAGAGCTAAAGCCAACATCAGTTATTCTTCAATTGGCTGATCGTTCAGTTACATATCCTAGAGGTATAATTGAGGATCTGATCATCAAAGTGGATAATTTCTACCTACCATATCAAAAACTGACTTCAGTGCCAATCAATCATTTGTGATTTGTTTTTATGCTGTTATTTGTTAATTAGTTTAGGGTCAGGCATAGCTAATATATATACACATCATTATTTAGTAACAATGGGGGAAAATGGGGCGACTTCATCAAATCCTCCAACTACATGGAATGCCAACAATACTTTTATATTTTGTGATGTGCATGTGCATCAAGGAGGTTGAGGCCGGAAACCATCCTGGCACTCACTTTAACAAAGAGGGGTATGCAAATATTATAGCTAGCTTTAAAGCAGAGACCAGACATGATTATGATAGATTTCAACTGAAAAAACAATGGGGATGCACTTAAATATGACTGCAAGTTGTGGAAAGAACTAGTTGGTAAAGAAACTAGCCTAGGGTGGTATATGAGCAAGGGTACTGTTGATGCCTCTGAAGTGTGGTGGAATAATAAAATTCAGGTGTGTTTACTTTTCTTTTTATATGTGTGTACACTTTCTTTTATATGTAATATAATATTATGCACCGTGTACTAACAATATTCTTTCTTAATTGTAGTTAAACAAAGAATATGAAAAATTGCACAAAAAGGGCATTAGTCCTGAGATGGGGAGAAGCTAGACTTGATGTTTGAGAGCACATTTGCTACTGGTGCACATGCTTGGATACCTTCATCTGGTGTGCTACCACCAGAGAGACTAGAGGAATCTGTAAGAGAAGATGATTCAGATGATGAGGAGGAAAATAAGACTACTCAAGATTTGACACAAGTTGCTAGGAAGGGAAAAAAAAGACTGGCTAACCAAGGAGACTTGCAAAAGAAGAAGGCTGATAAGAAATGGAAAAAAATGGGAGGCCAAATTGACCGTCTTGTTGAAGCTTATGAGAGTAGGAGTTCAGAAACATCATTGATGAGGAAACTACATATAGGTAGTAGTATTATAAAAGTGATTGAGGTTGTTGCATCATTGTTTGGTTGTGAGCCACCTAGCGAGTTGTGGTTGTTTGCTACTCGTTTGTTTTGTAATGTAGAGAAGAGAGAGATGTTCGCCATCAGGAAAGATTCCAATGTCCAGCTTACTTGGTTGAAGTATGAGTTCAACCATTAATAAGGAGCTGAAACTATTAAATTATGTATTGTTTCGTCATAAATGTACTTTGGATTATGAGCTGTTTGTTTTAACTACTTATGTTGGTGATGTTGCTTGCTTGTACTTTGCATTAGGACTTCTTGTTGAATGTTGGATTATGCGTTAAGTTCCTTACTTTGTGTTTATTCTTTAATATGTGTTGAGAATTTTATGTGTTAAAAGATTATATGTTAGTTTGCAGGTGTATATGGAATATGAATACCCCAGATGATGATATTGAGGATTTGGAGGATGGCCTAATTATATGCGCTATAGCGAGAGCTGTTGAAACATATTATTTGAAATATGTCTCCCAAACTCCGTATATGGATTCTTCCCAAACAGGTAACATTTGGTTGATGGAAGCACTACAAAAGGAATGGTATTTGATGCTATAGAATATTTCGGATGAACAAAGATGTCTTTTATAGATTATCCAATGGCTTGCAAACTAATTATGGATTGAAAGGTTCAAGAATAATGAATGCAACTGAAATATTAGGAATGTTCTTGCATATGTTGGGACATGGTGTGAAAAATATATTAGCGCAAGAGAGATTTCAACATTCTGGGGAGACTAGTAGATATTTTGGTGTTATGTTGGATATTGAATGTCAGATGGCAATAGATGTTATTAGACCGATGGATTTGGAGTTTAGTGCCACCCCAGAAGAAATAAGGAGAGATACTAGATACATGCCTCATTTTAGGGTAAACTTTATTTATTCTTCTTCTAACTTCATTAGTAACTATAATGTGTAGATTACTAGGTGTTCTAATAGGTTATTATTTATAAGATTGTACTGATGTCATAGATGGAATACATGTTGATGCATCAATACCACCTCCGGATTAAGTTCCATATATTGGTAGGAAATGAACGCCGACTCAAAATGTTATGGCCGCATGTAATTTAGACATGCAATTCACATTTACTTGTGGCGGATGAGAAGGTACCGGCACCACATATGATACAAGAGTGTTTCTATCGGTGCTACGGAATCCAAATTTAAATTTTCCTATGCTTCAAAGTGATAATCTTCTTACTTTTTATTTGTCTAGAATCTTCATACTTGTTATTAACATTTTACATACTCACTTTGTTTAATTATTACATTTGCAAACAAATTTTTCATATCACAGGAAAATATTATTTGGTAGATGTGGGATACCCACAAATGATAGGGTATATGGGACCATATAAAGGCGAAAGATATCATCTCCTGGACTTTCGTAGGGGTGCCCAACTAATAAGCAAACGAAGATTGTCATTGCTACTGACACGCCCATGATTTGGCCCAAACTAAACCCGAGCAGGTAACACTTCACATTACTTTTTAAGAGCAAAAAGTAACTACTTCAAAGTTTCCAAAACTGAACATAAACAATTTCATTACCATTTTTTTTAACAATAAATCTCGAAATGAATTACAAAGGCTCCAAAATTCAGAATAAAGGTACAAAACATCTAATGTACAAAGTGTTGTCAAAACAATTACAAAAACATCTAATGTCTTCCAAAATGAACCAAAATCTTCAATAGCTCTTCAAATACATCCAAAAAATGTCAACTTCTCACCCCCCAAGCTTATCTGAAAGGGAAGGGAAAAAGGTGAGCTACAAAGCTCAGTAAGCAACAATATCTGAAACAAAGTGATTTGAATGCACAATCAGAGGAGTTAGATTCAAAGGCTGCAGTACAATGAACACATGAATTCAATAAATCAATAACAATACAAATAGCTTATGTAATTCCTCATTAGTGAATCCAATGAGGCCTTATTCCCATGGTGGTCACATGGGCTTTATTACCACCTGATCAAAGGTCCAAAATCCTTCACAAAGAAGGCACAAACACTATGATTTAGACGATCCGAATCAACCACAAGTTCAGATGCCATTTGATGTTTGAATACAAACACTGTGAGCAATGAAACAAAAGAAATGATATCTGAATCAACAATGAAATGAGGTTCAATTATCAAAGGAGCCAAGTGAAGACTGAATCAAAGATGAATAACAAAGTAGCGCAAAGATTCACAAACATGAAAACAAAGCTAAGAGCACAAAGAAACTTACATGATTCAGAACACAAAGATACTTGCAAGAATACTTACCAGAATACTTACAAATTCACTAAGCTTGAAACCATGAAATCCAGCAAGTAACCATTGCTCCATGTATTTTTTAGCTTAGACAAGCTTCTCTCAAACTCCAATATCTTAGTTTTGGTTCTGAAATATGTAAAAATGGGCTGAGAGAAGCAAAAACTGTCAATAACAAAAAGACAGATTTCTTTAAGCAAGTGGTGAAGGGTACTTCAGTTATGGGTTTGTTTGTCAAGAGGTGGGAGCTTACTTCACATGAGGGTTTGCTTTAAGCAAGCAGACAACTTAGCTTTACAGATGGTGCCAAGTTTGAAATGCTAAAATCTGTCATTTTGCACCCAAATAGTTAGGCAAATGACACTAGGGTCTCAAAAGAGTTGGGCTGTTACAACTACAATGGCTCTTCATAACTACATAAGGATGTATTTTGAACGTGATCGCCATTTTGATGACCCTGATGACTTTTGTGAAGAGAGTGATAGTGATGATGTTGATGAAGAATGCCGTAATTATCATGCTTAAGTATCACAGGAGATAGAAGCATTACAAAATAACATAGCCGCAAGTTTGATGAATGCATCTAATTAGACTACTTTTATATTGAACAACTTTTGGATTGTTATTCTATTTGAAATATGTATCATTTGATTGATAATATTTCAAGTGCCTCAACAATGTTGTGCTAATTAATCCTAGCTATTCAGTTTGAAATATTTCAATATTTTGAAGTAATTTGTTGTAAAATTAGTATTTGAGATAGATTTAAATTAAGATATAAAAATTATTTAAAAAAAATTATATTAAATAATTGACCTTTAATTGCCAAACAATTATGCCCTTTTTGGTTATTTTACACATCCACAATTGTTTTATATAAAAATTTACCGAACACTTTAATATTATTATTTTTTTTCCTAAAAGCACTTTTACAACTATAATTTACCAAACACTTTCTTGCTTTATTTCATAGCTGCTTATTCTCACAGCTGAGCAGAAACAGTTTTTTTTCAAAGTACATCAATACTAAACTAGACGTGTCATAATCATGCATATAAAAAAACAACGTGCGTTAGGCCCCCGTTTGATATTGCTTTTTTTTTTTTCACTAAAAACTGCTTCACTTTAAAGTTAAGCAGATAAAAAGTGTTTGGTAAAAATGAAATATACTGCTTATTTTAAAAGTTATGGCATTAAAACAGCAACTTTTAAAATTAGTATGGAGGTTGCTTTTAAAAGCTGCTTTTATAAGCAGTTTTTTTTTTAAAGCACAACAATCCCAAACTGGCCCTTAGCCTTACAGTCTCAACCCATTTATTTACAACAAACGACATGTCGTTGCGCTAGGCCGGTACGGACGAAGAATGATACTTTCCCAATTTCCTCACCGCCACATATTTAATAAGAATTCAAATTTCGTAGCAAATTGGGGGAACACAGACTGAGCGTTTGAGGACGAAGTTAGGGTTTATCCGATCAGGTACACAATTGTTCAATTCCCAATTTCTTTTTCTAATTTGCTTTTTAGGATTCAAATTGAAAGCAGTAATTATCGAATTCGTTAATCCAATTTTGACTTTGGTTTCAAGAATTCCAGATAATTCTCCTAGCCCTAGAACCCAATTCCCAATTCGATTCTGTAGCTTTTATCTCCCTCTTCTTTCCGTTGATTTTCACACTGTTATTTGGCGTTGTTACTGCTCTGCATTGTTTAAAGTTCATTGTTTGATTATATGTTTGGGTGTGAATTTACAGTGTGAGTTGTATAAGGGAATGGAATCGTCGGACGATGAGGCGGAGGCGGTGCCGCATTTTGTTTCGAATTACCATTTTGTAGATGACAAGGACGAACCCATCTCATTTCACGTTTTGCCAATTCAGTGGAGTGAGGGTGAGAAGCAAGATGGCAAGAAACTGCAGATATTTGTGCGTGGCACTGCCGATAATGGGCTTCAGAAACTGTATAAGCATGTTATCGCCTGGCGGTTTGATCTTTCGAACGTTGATCCTGAGATATCGGTGCTCTCTAAGGAAAATAGCTGGCTCAAGCTTCAGAAGCCGAGGAAGAGCTTCGAGGAAGTAATAAGGTCAATCTTGATAACAGTGCAGTGCCTTCATTATGTGAGGAGAAATCCTGAGACATCCGGCAAATCTCTGTGGGATCACTTATCTAAAGTTTTCAGGTATCTTTCGATTTTTTAAACATCTCTTCTGTTTTGGCTCATTTTCTTACGCCGAAGTTTGACGGGTTTCACTCATTTTGCAGCTTGTATGAGGTCAGGCCTTCTCAGAACGACCTGGTGAATCATATTCCTCTAATTAGTGAAGCTGTTGAACGGGATGATGCGTTAGCAAAGTGCAAGGTTTTATCTAGCTTCTTTTCTTATCATTGTAACTGTATAATTGTTTATTCAGTTGGGGTATCTCAGTGGTTATGGTTGGTATTCTTCGATATAGGTTTTCCATCTGAAATTTGGAGCAGGCAAACCACTACTGTTTCATCCTTCCCCTTTCTTGTTTTAAATGAAAAATTAAAACTTATAGATTTGTGAACCTTTATGTGAACACGTTGAGCTCCAAGTACTACCAGCTTATTCATTAACTGAATGTGTGAACCTTAGACTGCGAAGCAAACTTTCTGTTATTTGAATTTTTTTTAAGATTCAAGCTTTCTCTTTACTTGCTCTTCTTTCACTTGATTTTAGCTTCATTTTGTTTTCACTCTGTATTGTTTCCTGTTATTATCCTTCTGCACGAACTACAAACTGTCTTTATGTTTATGCACGGTTAATTAAAATTACATTCTGTGTCTTTGTTTTGAACAGTTTTTAGTCAACTTTCTTGAAGAGAAGCCCGCCAAGAGGAAACTGTTTCATGAGGAGGTAATCTTCTACTGCTTACTTGTTTTCTCTTTCATTAGCACACTTTTATCCTTTAGATCTTTAAATTTTCTTTTAGTTTCATGTTATAGTGTTTGAGCCAGTGAATTCATTGGATTTTCAGCAAATTCAAGCTACAACAAAACCTGGATTTATAGTTGATGATATGGAAGAAGATATGATTGATGCTGACGACGAGTCCAACGACGATGATAACCTGTTTGATTCTGTTTGTGCGTTTTGTGATAATGGTGGCACTCTTTTGTGGTATGCTCTGTTGGCTAATTCTTATGACAATAGTCACGAGATCATCATTTTTAAAATAACTTCATTTCCTAGAAGTTATTGCATAAATATATATATTTTTTTGCTCTGCAGTTGTGAAGGGAGATGCCTAAGGTCATTTCACGCAACTGTCGAGGATGGTGAGGATTCTATGTGTAAAACCCTTGGCTTTACCCAGGATGAAGTAGAAGTATGCTCTTCTTATTCACTTTTGTTGTGAATCCTTTTTCTTTCCATTTGGTTGTTTCTTTTTGTTACTGATTTATTTTTATTCCATGTTTTGAACTTGGCAGGCGATTCAAAACTTCTTCTGCAAGAACTGTCAATATAAACAGCATCAGTGCTATGCTTGTGGGAAGTTAGGCTCCTCTGATAAATCTTCAGGGGCTGAGGTATGAATTATTTTCTACATAGCTGTTGACATGCTAGCTTGATTAGTTTAAGGATGTAATTTCAGGACCAGGAATGATTTTAGTTATTCTACATTGTTTGTAATGAAGCAATACTGACATACAGTTTTCTTATTTTGTTTGTTTCTATTATTTGGGGGAAGGGTGCTGTGGTTTTTTTCTTTCCTTTGTATGTGTGCTAACATGATATATTGTTCTGAATTTATCTGCTTGGGATCATTTTCTAGTCTTAGGTATACTCGCTCAAAGTCTTCCGCTACACTCTGTTGATCTTTTTCTTTCATCATACTTCTTCTTTTATCTCCTTTGTTGTGTTTTTTATGATGCTATCTTAGGTTAGGACCTACATCTTTTCTTCAGTGTGCTTGTACTTCTTCATCTTTTGAGCATCATTTCTTGTTGGAATTCATTTTAGTTTTTTATATTATGCTTTCTTCCTTCTTGATTTTTATTCTACTACTGTAGTGTTGCTACTAGCTAGGGTACCTCTTTCTTTTCCCAGCATTTTCCATCTGGCCCATCATTAATTTAGTGAATCTCCCTGGTGCGGATACGAATTTGAGTATGATCGTTTAGTCAGAGTTCTTTACCCATTTATTTTCCTGGTTAAAGTTTTTTGTTCTTTCATTAAGAAATGTGTTTTAGTAATAGGAAAGGTGAAACACATAGAATAATAATTATCCTTAAATCATCTGGAAGAATAAAAATATGAATAACCTTCCACAATGCAGGATAATAATGTTAGACAAGCCTTTTATGAACTTATATAGACACTATTATCATAAAGAGAGTGGTTCCTCTTTAAACTCTTTGGAAGTGGAAACCTAAAGAGAAGCTAAAACATGTAGTTTTATCCCAAATACAGTTTCTTGAAAATCCTTGGCTCTCTGCATCCATGGTATCCTAAGAATGGTCATCACAGCGCACCTTTGTAATGTTTGAGCTCAACTTTGACTAAACCCCAGTGAGTCAATTTTCAACAATGCAAGGCAATTGGGTGCAAACCCAGTGCAAATCAATCATTTAAAATACCACCTTCGCATTCAAGAAGCCACTGGTTAAACTGGGTTTAGTCAAGCAATTTTTTATTTTTTTTTGTAGAGGGTCTGGCATTTGTAACGTTTCATTGTTTATTTTATCTGGGAGGATCAGTCATATGTAAGCTTAATTGAGGGATCACTTAAATAAGCTTAACTGAGGGACACTTGTGTAGTGCCCACTCCGCATTATATTTCAATTATCCGAACGGTCTAAATTTTAGGTCTTCTGTCCAAAAACATCGTTGCAATGAAACACCAAATAGTTCAACCACTCAATTAAATGTCGTCATTTTAGTGTTTTCTTGGAACAGCGTCTGTCTTTCTTTTTTTTTTTCAAGTATGATCTATGTATGAAAAATAGACTGTTTGAGTCATTAAAATATAATCCGGAGCGGGCTATACAAGGTGTCCCTTTGATAAGAATATTCGAGTGATCCCTCAATAGAAGGGACTCATATACATACATACATATATATATATATATATATATATATATATGTATATCATCATCATCATCGTCAGACTATTATTCTGCTTTTCCTTTTTGTATTGTCATCATCAGTCATGCTCTTTTCTGCCTTCTCGTATTGTCGTCATCAGAGTATTATTTTTATGTTTGGTTTACTTAAAGCATTTTTATCAATTCTGTTAGGTCTTCCCCTGTGTTTCTGCAACCTGTGGTCAATTTTACCATCCACATTGCATTGCAAAACTCATTTATAAAGACAATGGGGTCTCTGCTGAAGAACTTGAGAAAAAAATTGCTATGGGGGAATCTTTTACGTGTCCGATTCATAAATGCTGCATTTGTAAACAAGGAGAGAACAAGAAGGATCCTCAGTTGCGGTTTGCCGTGTGTCGGCGTTGTCCTAAATCCTACCACAGGAAATGCTTGCCAGAGTAATCTTCGTAATTGTTCTTTTTTGTTTTTATTTTTAATATGCTCTTAGGAGACCATGCTTTGGTCTTTTATCCGTGTATAGATGGTTTATGCTTGAATTGCTTGTACCAGGGATATTGTATTTGAGAAAACAGAGGAAGACGAAGAGGAGGAAGACACAGAGGATGAAGGTACAACAACAAGAGCTTGGGAAGGTCTATTACCTAACCGTGTACTAATATATTGCACGTAAGTATTATTTTTGTGAGCTGCTTTTGTTAATTATCTTGTTTGATTTAATTTTTCTGAATGCTTTTTTCTTTTTCTTTGGATTAGAAAACATGAGATAATTAAAGACATTGGAACGCCAATAAGGGACCACGTAAAATTCCCTGATGTTAAAGAAAAGAGGACTACTTTTGATCAAAAGAAGACCGATTTTGTAGAGAAAAAGAAGAAACGGACATCAGAATCCCTTCAAGATAGAGAGAAGTCTCTGACAAATAAGAGAAACCTTTCCGCTGAAGAATTCTATAGGGGCCAAACTGCTCCTACGATATCTAAAGAAAAGCTGAAGTCATCTTCTGCTGCAAAAGTGGGTGGTAACAGAATTAGTAAAAAACTACCTTCTGGGTTAGATACATCAAGAAAGGTGAAAGTGAATAGTGCTTTGAAAAAGGAAGCTCAGATTTCTGTGGCTGGGGAACAAAAGACCTCATTGGGTGATCAGCTATATGCCTATATGAACAGGTCTGAGCAAGTGAAGTCAGGGAAGCAGGGCAAACCTGATGGGGAGCATGATTTGGCAGTAGTTAATCCTGCCTCAAAAACGTTGATCAGTGCACCACCATCTTTAGATGCAGCTACAGAGAGGAGGTAACTTAAATTAAAAATATTTACCAATTCGGTTCTGTTTATACATTGTAACTTGTTACAGCATTTTTTTTATAGCATTACCTCTTTCATTTAATATACAAGGGAGAATGCCTTGAAGGTGAGAATTCAAAATACCAAAACTACCCCTATTTAGCTTAATTTTCTAAAAGACAATTAAATATAATGGGGGTAAAGTAATAAATAACTAACGAGAACTTAAAAAATCAAAGTATATTAAAATATTATGATAAAACCCCATGTAGGTTGGGCTAGTGGTTATCCCCAACACACGTACCCATCGTCTCCATTTCATTAGTTTTTCTTCGAGTTTTTTAAAAAATAACAAAAAACGTCACATTGGCTTATGTGTGATAGTGTCCTCTCTACACGCACATGCACACACACGTATATGTTTGGATACTTTACAAGGACTTACCACGGTTGCAGACAATCTTGATTTAAGGTTTGTGTAGTTCTTTGATTTATTTCTTGCAATTCAGATTATTAGCTTTAATGAAAGATGCTGCGTCTTCAATAACTCTGGAAGATGTTATAAGAAAGCACACAGTTCCATCCACTCATCAATCCTCGTCCAAAAATGCTGTGGAGAGGAACATTACACTGGGAAAGGTAGAAGGCTCAATTGAGGTACATCCCTGGGAATATTTAACTGTTATTTTGCACTGCAAAAAGTGTGAACCTTTGATGATCTCTCTTATCATGCATTTGGTAATGTATCCACGTGTATTTTAGGCTGTTCGAACAGCGTTACGGAAACTAGAGGAAGGATGCAGTACTGAAGATTCTGAGGCTGTTTGTGCTCCTGAGGTTGTTCACCAGATTTACAAGTGGAAGGTGGTTTCGTATTCCAGTCTATCCTACAACTTCTGATTAGGCAAAGTTTATTCATCTTGATATTGTATTAAGTTTTAGGTTTCCTGCATTAATGTTTGTTGTCTGTGTTCCTTGTATACTAGACTACACATCTCAGCTATTTGTCTATTATTTTAGTTCAGGTTGTGCTTGGTCTGTGGCTCGGGTATAGGGTTGTAAACTAGCCAAGTTAAACCGAGTATTGTAGTGGTCAAACGTCTTAAAGCGTGACGTGACTTAATGACCGTAGGAAAATATAGATGCATAAGTGAATAAAGAAATAAAGAATCATGTGACAAATATAAATTTTTAATAGAGAAACGAAGGATATGGACCTCACACCTGTAGCACAAATAGATGAGGCAACCTCAACTCAAAGAGAGTTGTCTTGTGATGAAATCTGAGTTAGACACTACCTTTACTAGCTTGGCTTGTATTTTTAATTTTATAGCAAGCTTTAGTATTTTATTTGTGTGGCTTTTTTCTTACAAGCCAAGCTCAAATGAGCCAAGAACATTTAAGAACTGACAACCTTACTAGGTTGGTGTGTGCTGTTATTCTTCATGCACATTGTTCTAGGGTAGGCAAAGTTGGTTTAATTTCAGTCCACACTTTGATAAGGAGGCCTATTTGGTCATTTGGTACACGTTTAAAGACTCGTTCACAAATGAATTCTATACATTGTAGCTAAGTTTGTGACATTTTACATTTTTAAATGTTAAGGAAACATCAAGTCTGTCCTTGTGTTTTCTTGAAATGTAAGATGTGTAATGGTGAGCTTTTTGTAGCATCCCTTGTGCCCACACTCTATACGAAGAGCTATATTTGTAGCATCTCTCTCTCTTTCGCTCTCTGATCTTAATTTTTCTTTGTTACCTGTTTTCTCTTTCTTTTTGTGGTTGAGTTTGTTATGTGATTTTATTTTCACGTAATATGTGCATTAAAGGTTCATCAGATAATGGTTGTGTTTTCTAGTTTCCCATTAATTTACTGATTTATTTTTGTTGCAGAACAAGCTGAGAGTATATCTTGCACCTTTTTTGCACGGAATGCGCTACACGTCCTTTGGTCGTCATTTTACGAAGGTGGACAAATTAGAAGAGGTAATTTGGTTGTGTTCAAGTTTTTTCTATTTCAAAGTTATAAAGCACTCATTTGCTAACTTATTATTGCTTATACTTTCTTCTCAGCTTGGGTTTTAATGAATTATTTATATAGAGGAAACTTGCATTTGTGAACATGTCCGCCCCACTCATGTTTGGTATGGTCACTTATGCTTAAGAGAATCTTGACATTGAAAAACTCGTGGTGGTGTTTTGGTTTCTCCAGTTTTAAAGATAATGAGATCCCACATGGACTTTTGGATTTCTTTCTTTAATTTGTTTTCTGTTTAGAAGAAAGGAAAACTGTATCAGTAGACAAAGTCAAGACGTTGCAAAATAATCTCCAGTATCGTACAATAGGTCCACCAGTTGGACAAAAGAACAAAAATATCACCCAAATCACCCAAAAATTCAGAGTGCTGTGGATTTTGGTTTACTCGTGCTTTCACATATCATTTTGCAAATTAAATTCTGCTCGTATATACTATATGGTTATTCATTTTTGCTTTACTCTTTCACATAGTTTTACCTTTTATCTCGTCTGCACACAATCACTTAATTAAACTTGAGCCATTGAGCTTGTATTATGAACTTCATGAATCCTTGAAGAATTCTAAAAGCATGATTTTAATGTGCAGATTGCTGATAGGCTCCATTGGTACGTAAAAGATGGAGATACGGTAAGGATCTATATGCTTATATCTGTGAGATCATTTTAGTACATAGGTATATGTGAGTGCACTGTATATCTTTTAACATGAAATATCTTTTGGATGTTTCTTTGAGTGATGCAGTTGATGATACTCTCGTTTGTCTTTGTAATATTTAATGATCTGAATTGAATCAATAAATTAAGCTCATCCGAATTGAAGTCAAATGTTATTTGGTACTATATGCGTAATTTTTTATTTGCATGACTGGCTTTTTTTTCCTGGGTGTCTATTCCTTTTCTTAGAAGCTTCATAGCACCTGAACGCTTTATTTGACTGTTCACCTAGAGGCCAACTCAAGTATAGATCATTATACTATATTCCACATCTGAGTTTGTAACGACATGGATTATTTTATATTTTTTATATATCTTTTTTGTTTTGAGAAGAAACGATAGAATTTTATTAAAACAATAGAAGGAATTACAACAAGTGGATAAGAAATCCACCAACTAGAAAAACTAGCTAAGATCTCTCAAGTAGGACTACTTTACAAGTAATTAAAGCTGAACCAAATTCATTTTATGGCTGCTAACACATCCATCACTATATAAGAGAGAGAATAGTCCTTGAACTCATTACCTCGCCTTCAAAATAATGTTGATTGCTCAGTACCTGATTACTTATGGTTCCAATGAACAGATAGTGGACTTCTGTTGTGGTGCCAATGATTTCAGCATCATAATGAAGAAAAAGCTTGAAGAGACGGGGAAGAACTGCTTTTATAAAAACTACGACTTCATTCAACCGAAGGTAATAGTCATTCATATAAGTCTTTAATGTTGGTCAATCCACACAAATAATATTATCAATGACATATGCATACATGGTTGCATTGTTCACCACATATGAACATGGGATATGATGTAAGGTAGAAACTAGAACAGTTTTTGCAGCATCAGAAGTTATTCACTAAGGCCTCATTTGATTGAGAGAATTGGCTTGGGTAGGACTATTCACCATATTGAAGGCATTTTAAAGGAAGAAATGGATGACAAATTCCTTATTTTGTCCAAGTTGAAGGTTACTCATGAAGAAAAGATATCCCTACTAATCCCCACAAAAATGGTAGGATTAAAAGGGACAACTATTCTTCATGAGTAACCTTCAACTTGGACAAAATAAGGAATTTGTCATTCATTTCTTCCTTTAAAATACCTTTAACATAGTGAATAGTCCTAACCAAGCCAATCCTCTCTATCAAATGAGCCTAACTGTTTATGATGGGTTGTCCGATGTAGCTTTATAGTCTATCCCTGAAATTTCAGTTGGTGGGATTTCAGAGTCAGTGAGATTATGGGACACGCTTCATATAATGAACAACAAACAAATGTTCCCAGAAAAAAAAATGATAAATGATCTACTTTTTCTTTATCGGATGCATTTTCAGCCATTAAATGATAAAGCTTTAAGAGTTTAGAGTAGGCGTTCATTATATTTTTGCACTTCAATTTCTGGTGGAAAACGTAATAAGGGATGAGGATGTGTGTCGGAACTTGTAGTTTTTTTCCTTGTTGAAATTGTCAAGGACCCTAATGTCTGCTAAGGGTCAATATATTTATATATATTTTTGTATTAGAGAGACTCGATGTCCTTTTGTTAGAGGCTTTGATTTTGTGCAACGAGGTCTATTGGGGATCAATTGAAGCTTATGAATCTGTCTTTCTATGCTCAACTGTAAGATTGTGATTGGTGAAATTTAAGAGTTGTGAAAAGGCTTGCTGTCTTAGTATCTCTATTTATGTTTTCTACTATTTTTCTCCTCTTTATCTTTCTATTTCTTTAATTTTCTTCAATTATGGAAACCCTAAAGTTGTTTCTTCTTTATTTTTCCATTTCTCTAGTGTTCTGTTATTTATTGTCCACCATATAAACATAGGCAGCACATTACTTACCAAGAAATGGCAACCCACACTTGTTGAACTTTGGACTGATTACTGACCAGCAGCCCTCTTTCTTTAACTCTCATTTGTGCATTAGCAAAAATAGTGTTGTGCTTGTTTGGAAAAGGCCTCAGATTTTGGAACAGTATGAAATATGATATATTGGGATATGATAGTATATATTAAGACAGTGTATTGTCAAAACAAGTGTTTTTGGGCTAATGTTGGATTACGTTTTGTAACACCTCTAAAATAATTTGTAAGGGGGGCGACTTAATAGACAATGATGTATAGTTGGACAATAATAGCCTATAGGATAAATGCAAGTACCAAACATTTTTGTGCTTCCACTGTTAATGCCTACCTTATTTCAGACTTGGCTTTTATGAGGTTTGTAGTTACTGTGGAATGCAATTCAGACAACCTGCACCGGGAGTTATATTGCTCACTCTTGCTTCTTTTCATCCTCATTTTAAGTCAAAAAGTTATTGTGATTAATTTTGTCTCTTAATATTGTTTTTATTTGCCATTCCCTATGTTGGTTTTAAAGGCTGTTGTGTGTGCATTTTTACCGGCTTAAAACAGAAAAACTGGGAAACTGATTATTTTATGTGGATTTTCGTTTGGCAGAATGATTTCTGTTTTGAGAAGAGAGATTGGATGAAAGTAAAACCAAAGGAGTTACCGAAAGGGTCACAATTGGTAGGAAATACGTGCTTGTTTTTATTTGATCAAGACATTTGAATTTCTGAACCTTTGTGTTAATTGTTTCACTCTCCGCAACTTTGCTTCTTGAGCAGATCATGGGGTTGAACCCTCCTTTTGGAGTTAAAGCAGCTCTGGCAAACAAGTTTATTGACAAGGCCCTTGAGTTCGATCCTAAGCTCCTTATTCTTATTGTTCCACCAGAAACTCAAAGGTAGCTGCTTGCTGTTGTTCATCTCTATCTTTCTCTCTCACACACACAGGCGTACATCAATGTGGCCATGCCTTTGAACTGGACTTCAATTTGTATATAGTTTCTTACATATGTGTCTTTCATCAGGTTAAATGAAAAGAAATCGCCTTATGATCTGATCTGGGAGGATACCCAGTTTCTGTCAGGAAAGGTATGTGTTTGTCCAGGTGGCTGAATCTTAATTATCTGAATTGAAATTTTACAATGGGAGTTTATTGGTGACTTGTCTCCTTTCAGTCTTTTTATCTCCCTGGATCTGTTGATGCGAATGACAAACAAATGGATCAATGGAATGTAACGCCACCACCACTCTATCTCTGGAGTCGTCCTGATTGGTCTGCTGACATCAAGGCTATAGCTCAAGAGCATGGTCACATCTCTGCATCACAAGGGTATATGAAAGATCATTCCGACTCTCTAAATCACGGTCGGTCAATAGGTAATAAAGATCAATATGGGGAAGCGCCTATGCTGATTGATGATGATGGCAGCATAAAAACCGATAGTCCCAAAGATGTTGAAGGTGGGGCTGTTGTGACTAAGCAACACAGAGAGAGCTCCTGTGAGAACAGTGGTGATAGAGGTGGCGACGAGAGTCCTGGGGATGGGAACAACATTGATGAGATATGCAAGGAAATTTTGCCACGCATTGAGCCTGCTGAAAAAGGAGATCGGCATTCTGAGCCTAGCAATTCTGGTTCAAGCATGCAGTTCAGAACTACTTATGGTGGGACAAAGGTCATCACTGCTGGTGAGACAGGCAGAAGCTTCGCCATGAGCAGTGATGAGCCTTACTCGAGTCTGACTCGTAGATTGTCCACTGGTCCCAGTTCTGGTTATAGGGCTACAAACTCGGAGGAACCGTTTGTGGGGCACACGAGAGAGAGATCGGATGGCCTTGGTTATAGGCCATATTTGAATGAGGCAGAAGATGCATTTAGGAGGGAGTCTGACGTACGTTCTCAGATTCGCCTTTATGGTCAGCAAGATTTTGATCGTTTAAGAAGTAATTTTCTAGTGGGTCAGGATTCTGTAAGTGGACAGATTGGATCGTATTCATCTACTTACAGAATGAACACATCAGCCATGCAGCGGTATGCTCCTCGGCTGGATGAACTGAACCACACGAGGATGGGCGGCTTAGGATCTGAACCTGCTTTAGGATACGAACGGCACATGTTCAGTGGCAACGGCACTTTTGATCCCAGGGCACCCCGGCCTGGTCAACATGGTGGCTCCATGGGTTTTGCTCCCGGTCCTCACCAAAGCTATTCGAACCAAAATTCAGCAGGTTGGCTGAATGAGTAAAGCATGTACCATGTGATCAGTAGGTTTTCCTTTTTGTACGTAATAGTAATTGCTGGTGTGCATTATATAAAAGTAGGTTTTCCTTGAAGGGAAACTTCTGATATTTTAGTTGTTTGTTCTTCCATCCTTTTTTTGTTTCTTATTTTGGCTGAATGAGTGAGTTTGCCGTATTACCGAAGATATATTCGCATCACGTGATGTGTGAGACGCTCACATGGGTTACATATCTCTGGTTACAACCGAGATTCTCCGTGTTTCTGCATCCAGTTTTGGTTTTATTGCTCAGAAACATGATTTTCTTTTTCCTCCAAATATCTTAAATCCTTTGGTTGGGTATAATCTCGTTGTTCATGGTTGTCACACCATCTTCAATTATATTATGCTCTTTATTTTTAAGTTTAATTTTAACCAAAAAGACTAAAAAGTTATATTATGAGCTAACACAAAATTTATACTCCACCCAGCATAATAAATAATTAAGGGTAAATCTCACTTTACTACCTCAAGTATCGTAAAATTCACACTTTGCTACCCTTAGTTTTTTTCGTCTCACTTTCATACCTAAAGTTTCATTTTCATGACACTTTCATACCTCCGTTAGTATTTTCGTCAAGTGTTCCGTTAAAACATGACGTGGCGCTTGACTGTGCAGAAACGTTGACACACCCCGACCCGAATATCTAGATGGACACCGGATATCGAGGCGTGCTGACCATCACTCCGAAGGAGTGACGAAGTCATAGGAAATTGATAAAGAATTAAAGAAGGAATTTAAATCAGAGTTATGCTAAAATTTAAAGAAATACAGAGCGGAAGTGTATAGTGTGGGTTAAGACCCATGACTACACAAATATCAGAGCTAGGTGCAGAAAATTAAAGGAATATTCCCATCCCGTAGGATGGATATAGAACAGTACTGAAAGGAAATTAACATACTTCCACTGAGGGTAGAATGTAATATCAGCAGCAGCCACACAGTCTCGTCAGCAAACTAAAATCTATGTCCTGGAGGGGCGAAAAACAAGGGTGAGTGGGCCAAGTACAGTTTTATAAAACCTTTTTAAAAGTTTGGAATAACCCCTCGCTGTAAAACCCGTAGTATACTGAAGATATAAGTTTTACTAACAGTAAAAGTAATAACGAGATAAACGGGCCTACGCCCACAAGGATACGGGTAAAAAGCTAACAACAGCAGTAAAATATCACAATACTCATCGCATAATCAATGTACACAAGTCATGCAGAAAGTAGCTACATGACAGGCTGGGTGTCTAATACATTACGCTCTAGCACTACATGCACGTGAAGCTGGCGCTAAGCGCGTCACAACAAGTCCAGTCGCCGAGGCAACCTAGAATAGGCTGGCACCTACGATGGATCCAAAGTGAGCGTGTCGGTGCGTGTGAACATACACGTGAAGCTGGTCCTGGCCCGGACAATGCTAACACCGTGCAATATGCGTGATGAGTAATAATTTGCCAAAACGTATAGACATGCCAACATTTAATCGATAAAGCCAAGTAAACATGAATACTAAGTCATAAAGTGTCACATAAAACATATATTGGTTTATAAAACATGGCATGCTATACATAGTCATGGAAATCACATTTAAAACACGTACTAATATAATATTCAGAGTAAAGAAAGGCCCACTCACTGGTAAGTAGTCGGATCGTAGCCTCCAAACCTCGCTTGAGCTCGTAGCTCCTCGGGATGGGTCTCACCTATATGGGAATTTACTAAACTAATCATTAAACAAGCCTATTCCAATTTAAAGTAAGGAAAAGACTCGAAATTCCCCTTTGTTTGCTCGTTTCGGGACTTGAAATCGTTGGAAAATGGGTTCATGCGCCGCCGCGGAGCTCCACGCGCCGTCACACACCCACACGCGCGCTCACGCGCTCGCACGCGCGCCCACGCGCTCACACGCGCGCCACACGCCGACTGTGCACTCGCCATTAAAGTTAACGGCGTGCCGTTAACTTTAACGGAATATTATGTTTGACTGACGGAATATTCTCTAACGGCGTTACGGAATATTCCGTCACCGTTAGGGAATATTCCTTGACGGCGTTAGAGTTAAACGGAATATACCTTTGGAATATTCCACCGATTCGACCGGTTCGACCGGGCTTGCTGACATCACAGGCCGGTTCGCTGACGTCAGGCCAGGTTCGATGACGTCACCTCCTCCGGTGACGGCCGCCGTGCGCCGCCGCTGTCCGCCGTTCCCCGGCGCCGGAATCTGGAAAAGTCACCGGAATCTGGAAAATTTCATAGGTTCTTTAAAACTCAACCACTTTTCACGAAATTGGTGTCAAAATGAAGCTAGTGAAGAGTAGAGTTTGAATTTACCTACTACTAACCCAAAAAGTGGCCGGAGATGGCCGGAATTGGCCTCGAAAGGATCGGCCAAATTTGAAACTTATCGATCTCGATGGGATTTTTACATGCAGGCCCTGGGCTTAGTTCCCAAGGCTTCCAGAGATGATTTTGTGATGTTTTGGAGTGTGATCGAGGCCTGGATTGAGGTGTTTGGCCGAGAAGACCTCGCCAGAAAAATTCTAGGTTTTGGTTCACTGGTTTGGCTGGGTTCCTGGGCTCGCCGTGGCTCAGGTTTGCTGAGGATGATGATGGTGATGCACAGGAACGAGATTGGACTGGTGTGAGGTTGAGAAATCGAGGGTGGTGCCCTCACGGGGTGTCTTAAGTAGTTTCTGGTATTTTGGTTTTCTGCAATTCTGGTTGGTCTGGGTCTGTTTGGACTTGAAAGGGATGAAGCTCACCAGCACGAGGCTGGTTGCAGTGAAATCGAGGGTGGCAAAAATTGAAGTTTGGGTGTCCAGAGAAATTTTTGGGTTTGTTTCTGCAGCAAGGTTGCATGCACAAATTCACAATGTGTGTGTGAGTGTCTCGGGGAGGAAGGCAGGATGAATGGTTCACAGTGTGAAGGAATGCACACTGGGTGCATGGTTTTAAAACACTACAAAAGTTCACAAGGTTTACAATTTGCACAGGTTGGTCCTTTGCATGCCGACATGCATGCAAGAAAAGGCTGAACTTCTAAGTTGGTTTGCAGGTCAACTAGCCTTGTAGAAACCATGGGCAAGCCCACGGATTTGAAACACTGTTCTTGGTAAATTACCATTTTGCCCATGATCGTAACTTGTCTGTTACAAGTCCGAATCAGGTCCCGTTCGCGTCTACGGGTTCGTAAGGAAGTGTACAAGCTGAAAAGTACGCTAGAAGTACGAAATTAAGTCGATAGAAAATAATTGTCCACGTAGGACTCAATAAGCCTCCAAGGGCATTTTGGTCAATTTACATCATCGGGAATAAAATACAATACAATTAGGGACGGGATGTAACAAACGTGGTGGATAAACTAATGGAAGTATAAAAGTGTCAGAAAAAAGCAAACTTTAGGTATGAAAGTGAGACGAAAAAAAACTAAGGGTAGCAAAGTGCGAATTTCACAATACTTGAGGGTAGAAAAGTGAGAATCAGCCTTTTTTAATTGTCCATGTGAGACCCACAGTGCCGCGTTTCTGCACAGTCAAGCGTCACGTCATGCTTTAACGGAGCACTTGACAGAAATACTAACAGAGGTATGAAAGTGTCATAAAAATAAAACTTTAGGTATGAAACTGAGACGATAAAAACTAAGGGTAGCAAAGTGTGAATTTCACGATACTTGAGAGTAGTAAAGTGAGAATTATGAACCAATAGAAATAATTTTTTTTAAATATTATTAAACAACAGTATTAATGCTATGAGCTTTTAAGAGCTCCTTTCTCACCTCCTAAATTCAGGAGCTGTTAGGAGTTTTATTATCCTATGAGTGGGGTAGAAGTGTGATTGGAAAAATCCTCCCTAATTTTTGGTTGGCAGCTCATTTAAGAAGCCAATTAAAGATGTTTTTACAAATGAAAAAAAATTGAAAAATAAATTTGAAATGACAGATAACTATACAACATGATCATCGTTGGGTTAAATCTTTCGTTGGTTGAAGTTAAAGGTTTTCCATCTGACCATGTGAGAAACATTTGGGTTTGACAATTACATACAATTACAGCTCATACCACTTCTGATCTTTCTAAAGGTGTATTTGGTACTGTTTCTTTGATTACAGCAACAATAACGCCACCAATATGAGTTATTATATTTAAAAGTTGAAACAAACAAATCAAATATCAATTATTATATCTGATACATCCCGTACCGGGAAATAATACTATTTTATTTCCGGAGGTGAAAAATGACGATTTTGCCCTTGGTTGACTTTTTGGTTGACTTTTGCGTCGTAACTCGTACGACGCTTCCACATGTATTTTCTTGACGTGCTCGTCGTTACGAACGCGTAGACGCGAGCGGGACGTCGTTCGGACTCCGAACGAATATTTTACGGGCGTTGGATTTCCGACATTCCGGTATTTTCAAATTTGGATAGTTTGGTGGTTGGGCTGGGGCCCAATACCCTGTTGGCCCATGTGGCCTTGTTCCCTGTCAGTTTGACCCTTGTTTCTGGGTCTTTGTCTTTGTCCCGTGCCCTCTCTCCCTTTCCTCTGCAATGAACACAAAACCACACAAAATTGCTCAAGGAACCCAGTGCCTCTTCTCCCACTCCCCGAGCTCTCAACAGGCCAAATTTCATGGCCAAGCTATCACAACCAGCTGGATTTGAACCCTGCAACTCAAACCCAGAAAACCCAGAAAATTCCAACAAAACCCGAGAACTTCCCTCGTGATTTCTCGGTGAAACTGAGCTCGAATCACCTCGATCTTGTCACCATTGGACTCCTGGATGTCCCAAGTACCTTGTTCAAGCTTTGGATGATCACGTTTGGCCAAGAATCGAAGAAATCAAATCGGCCTCCTTGCACCCGTGGCTTCCCTTCAATTTTCAGGCCACTTCTGGCCAGTTTTTGGCTCCCAAAATGGTAAATTCTGAATCTCCTCACTTCTAGCTTCATTTTGGTACTTGAATCGTCCAATTTGGCCTTGAAATGAAGGAGTTATGAAGCTCTGAAATTTCCCAGAAATTCCGGCCAAATTTCCCAGTTTCCGGCGACGGCGACGGCGACCGGAAAAAGGTCAGGGACGACCGGCGCTGACGTCAGCAAACCAGGTCAGACCGGTCCTGCTGACTTCAGCAAACCGGTTCAACCCGGTCGGACCGGAATATTCTGTCCGTTAGTTTTAACGCCGTTAACGGAACAGTAATGGCGCGTGTCACCGGCGACCAGCCGGCGCATGACCGGCGCGTGTGGCACGTGGTGGACTTCCACCGGCGCGTGGCGGCCCGTGAGGGCGCGTGTGACCTCGCAGCCGCGCATGGCGGCGCGTGAGACCAAATGGCAGCGTGTGCGACGGCGCACGGCGGCCCACAACGGCGGTTTTGGGGTTTCCGACCCTGAAACTCCGTTTTCGGGTTTCCGAACGCCGTTTTCTTCGTATTTTCAATTACTTTATTAATCTCGGGTGTTCTAAAATAGGTTTTGGCGACCCGTGGCGTTCGGAGGACGTACGTTTGGACTTCCCGGTTTCGGTATTTGTGAGTGGGCCCTTTCCCTATATTATTTAAATGTGTTTTATGTTGGGAAATTATATTTGACTTTGCCTACATCATTACTATGATTTTAAATGGTTTTAGATGGTTATTTATTCTCGTATTATTGGTAGACCTCGTACTTCGTAGTATTTACTCGGTTTACTAGTTTCGACTCGGTATTTCGTTAGGCCATGGAAATTAGTGGGCTTGGGCCTACATTTCCATTTGGGAATTATACCATTAAATTGGTGATTTCCGTACCTTTTTGTACGCGTATCGCTAGTATCGAACCGGCCCTAATTTAGGGATTTTAGGGAATTAATTATTTTATTTCCCTACTTGTGCACTTGGGTTTTTATACTCGTTTGACGGGCCTTGGGCCGTATTTGGGTGAACCTTGGAAATGGTAATTTTCTACCGTATTTTGGGTTCACCTAGTTTACCATTAAGTTGGTATTTCTATACCTTGGTACCCATGTGGCGTATTCTTGGTATTTCACGTATTATAGTTATACGCTTGGTATTTCACGTATTATAGCTATATGCTTGGTATTTCGGGTACGGCCCTGAGAATACCATATATATTGATTAGTTTGAGGGCATCCCTTATAGGGAAATTACCCCACCTTGTTTTATTTAGAATACTCCGTAGTATGTTTTCATACGCTCAACCAGGTTGCTTACACGGTGTTAGGTGTACCGTCCGGGGCCAGGACCAGCTTCACGTGATTGTTCACACGCACCTATACGCTCGCTATGGATCCATAGCAGGTGCCAGCCTGTTCTAGGTCGCCTGGGCGACTCGAACTCGTTGTGATGCGCATATGCGCCAGCTTCACGTGATTGTGTACACGAGCGTACTGTTATTTATACACCCAGCTTGTTCATGACAGAATATATCTGTATGAGCTCGTGTGTTTACTATACCTAAACGAGCGGTTTATCTTATAGTTCTGTATTGTGATTTTATCACTGTTGATCACTGATACCACGGAAGCTTTTAGTTGATTTACGGGTCTCCCGTAAGATCTTATTTTACGAACTTTCGAGTAAAGTATTTTATGCCGAACGGTGGCTTTCTGCCCGTTTCGGACGGTAAGTATATTTCCGTACTTACCTTGATTTCTACCTACTATTATAGTACGTTTTCTGAAACGGTTTTCCAACCAACTACTTGATTTTGACGGCGAGGGGTTACTACTTTCAGAAAGCAAAGGTTTTTACAAAAATGACTATTATTGGCCCACTCACCCTTCTGTTTTGCGCCCCTCCAGGTTTAGTGGCTGGAGCTGTTGACGTTCGAGGCGGTGGTATGACAAGTGTTTAAATTCTTGGTAATTGTAAACACTCAGTTTCTGTACTTTGTACGACTATTATTGTATTAATTTCCTTCCGCCGTACATTTGTGTACACTCTGGTATTCAATTGTTCAAATAAATTCCTATTTCTTTCAATTTGGCTTTCGTCACCCTACGTGGTGTCGGCCAGCACATCCGACTTTTGGGTGTTCACGTGTACATCCGGGTCGGGATGTGTCAATATCCCTTTTAATGAAAATATGACTTTAACCCCTCAAATTCATTTTTCTTCATATAAAACCCAACATAATTTTTTTACTTGAAAATAACCCAATGACTAGGATCCACATAAGCAAATTCATTAGTTATACATTACTTTACACTTTTTACATTTTTCGGATGCCTAATATACCCTTTTTGCATGATTGTTGTACACAATTAATTCTATGTAGATTGTTAGGGAGAGTTAATGATTTTGTAAAAATTTAAAAAAAAAAAATTTAAAAACATTAACGTTATAAATTCATTGCATATTAATGTCAAATTTGAGAATTAATGTCCTGAAGAAACTATACGAATTATATATTTTTTTAATTGAACAATATCATTAATTTCAATGATTACAATAAATCTTGAATATTAAGCTTATTATCTCAATTTAAACAATAAAAAAAATTAAAAGATCAGATATATGTAATTTGTATTCAATGCATTATGATGTTTTGGTCATTCTTTTCAAATTTTGCATAAAATTAGGCATTTCTAATTTATTTTTTTCATTTTCTTACCAAATTGGAAATATGAAAAGGCACTGATTTTGGATTTCTAGCATTTAGTGTATGTGTTTCTCCCAAAATTAGTGTATTTCTAGTTCTATATAAATTTGGAAAAGTAATTTGTATTTTACCTAGCATATGGTAAAATAAATAAAAAAACAAAATGTGCATAATATATGTTATACATGAAAAATAATTCACCTACAAAGGGGAAGACTGCATTTGATATTTTTTTTGTCAATAAAAGTTTGTATTTGATTCAATATATAAAACATGGGTGTTGTGTATACAATGTTTAGGGTAAATTAATTTTTTGTTTATATTACAATAAAATAATTTTGACACATCCCGATCCCGGACGCGCCAGGTGTCGGGAAGTGCTGGCCGACACGCGTTAGGTGACGAAAGCCATTTAGAAAAATTTAAGAATAAATGATAGAATATTGAATTAAAACAATGGTCAGAGTGCACGGAGTGTGCGGGCGGAAGAAATAATAGAATACACTGCGAGTAGAGTAAGGGATACAAAGTTACTACAAACGTAGAAAATCCCTACATTGTCATACCCTCGCGCCATCGACGTCACAAGCTCCCAGCCAACTAACCTGGAGGGGCGCAAAAACATAAAATGGTGAGTGGGTCAAAAAGCAAAGTTTGATAAAACCGTTGTTTTCAAAAGTTTAGTAACCCCTCGTTTGAAAACAAGTATAATTGAGAAAATACGTCATGCCCATAGGCATGAACCTCAAAATACTATCATTTAAAACATTCGGGTACTCCCCGATAAATCTTTACTGACATTTGCTCACCCATATGTAAACACACACATCCACGTGGCTAAACCACAATGAACAGGCTAGGTATAAAAGTAATACGCTGAGTACTACAATGACGCGAGTCTAACGCTAAGCGCTGGTGCACAAAGTGCAGTCACACAAGTTCGAGTTGCTTAGTGCAACCTAGAACAGGCTAGTACCTACAATGGATCCAAAGCTGCGTAACGGTACTGGTAGTGACTACTCCAAACGTCAAGGCTAGTCCTGGCCACAAGACTGAGTACTAATACCTGGGGTGTATACATCTACTGATGAGCAACAGTATGAAAACATGCATGGCAATATAGTACGAATGTTCTACCTCCAACAATCGTAATGATATGCAACTACGCTAACAGTTAAAGAAAGCGTTGAAAAACCATACGTATAAATATACATTTATCAAACAAAGACCCACTCACTCACCTGTAGGTAGCCGGGTCGAAGTACCCCGTCCTGGGTAGCTCCGGTAGTCCTCTGGATAGGCCCCACCTATATGAGATATCACCGGTACAATGATTAAACTCATAAAGGTAACGAATTAATTAAACCTATCCCTTGCTTTTGCAAATTGGAGGTCCAAAACACCTCAAAAATTAAAATGCATACTACCCCGAGGTAGTACACGTTGTCACGAGTCGACCCGTGAAAACAGAATTCAATTTGGACCTCCCACGCGCCCTCACGCGCGGCTTGAAGTTCGGGAGCTCGGCTTCACGCGCGGCTCACGCGCGAGCCGGTCAACGTGAGCCGGTCAGCCGGTCAACCCGGTTCGGTCAATGCTGACGTCAGCAAGTTCGGTCTGAACCGGTCTGCTGACGTCAGCAAGGCCGGTCCAACCCGGTCCGATGACGTCAGCACGGTCATCCCTGCCAGAATTCCGGTCTCCGGCGTCGCCGTTGCCGCCGCCGGATTCTGGAAAAATGGCCGGAATTTCTAGAAATTTTCAAAGCTTCATAACTTCTTCGTTTTAAGTCCAAATTGGACGATTCAAGTACCAAAATGAAGCTAGAGACGAGGAGAACAAGATTTTACCAATTTGGGGACCAAAAACTGGCTAGAACTGGCCTGAAAATGGGGAAGAACCCACGGGTGCAAAACGCCGATCTGGTTTCGGTGTTTCTCGGCCAAACGCCGCCATCCAAGGCTCGAGCAAGGTTCCTGGGACATCCAGGAACTCAATGGTGATGAGTTTGATGTGATATGGGTTCGATTTCACCAAGAAATGGCCGAGGATCGAAATCGAGTTCGTCGGGAAATTTTCTGGTTTATGGGTTTCTCTGGTTTTCCAGGTTGTAGGGTCGAGCACACTGGCTCGGATTGTGTGGAGAAGAAGGTCAGTGACCTTCCCTGGCCAAGAAATGGCTCAGAGAGGGGGAGGATAGGCACGGGGTGCCTTGAGCATTTTTGTGAGGTTTTTGGTTTGTGTTGCAGAGAAGAAGAAGAAGATGAGGACTGGGAGACAAGGATGCAGAAAATCTGGATTGGCCAAATGGCCTGCAGACATTTGGGCCCCAGCCCAAACAAGACAAAATTGCCCAATTTGAATTACGGAAAACGTCGAAAATCGACGTCCGTAAAATATTCGTTCGGAGTCCGAACGACGTCCCGCTCGTGTCTACGCGTTCGTAGCGACGAGCACGTCAAGAAAATACAAGTGGATGCGTCGTACGAGTTACGACGCAAAAGTCAACCGAAAAGTCAACCCAGGGGCAAAAACGTCATTTCCCACTTTCGGGAATAAAATAATTTAAAATTTGAACGGGATGTTACAAATTTACCTAACATATGGTAAAATAAATAAAAAACAAAACGTGCATAACATATGTAATACTACATGAAAAATAATTCACCTACAAATGGAAAGACTGTATTTGATTTTTTTTTGTCAAGAAAAGGTTGTATATATAAAACATGGGTGTTGTCTATACAATATTTAAGGTAAATTATTTATTTTTAATATATATATATATATATCACAAAAAAATAATTTACCTGAGTAGGTTGTATATATAAAACATGGGTGTTGTCTATATATATATATATATATATATATATATCAGTTAACTCTGATACCAAATGAGGGCGAAATACAGGGTTAACTGAGTAGGCGGTTAAACCAGCCAATAAACTTCAGTTTACTGAGTAGTATGATCAGAGTGCATGGTAAGATGATAATCAGTTATAATAATTATATACCAATGATAAATACATAAGAAGAATTGAAAATAGTCACTATCAGTATTAACTGACACATCCCGACCCGGATGTACACGTGGACACCCAAAAGTCGAGTGTGCTGGCCGACACCACGTAGGGTGACGAAAGCCAATTTGAAATAAATAAGAATATTTGAATAAATTAAGATTAAAGTGTACACAAATGTACGAGCGGAAGAATTTATACAAACACAGTTGTACATGGTACAGAATACGAAGTATTACAATACCAAGAAATTTAAACCTTCGTCATACCACCGCCTCGAACGTAGACAGCTCCAGCCACTAAACCTGGAGGGGCGCAAAAACAGAAGGGTGAGTGGGCCAATAATAGTCATTATTGGTAAAACTTTTGTTTTCTGAAAATAGTAACCCCTCGCCGTCAAAGTCAAGTAGTTGGTTGGAAAACCGTTTCAGAAAACGTACTATAATAGTAGGTAGAAAAACGGGGTAAGTACGGAAATATACTCACCGTCCGAAACGGGCGGAAAGCTACCGTTCGGCACACAGTACTTTATCAAAAAGTTCATAAAATAAGATCTTACGGGAAACCCGTAAATCGACTGAAAGCTTCCGTGGTATCAGTGAAAACTAGTGGTAAATCACAATATAAAACTATAAGATAAACGCTCATATACACGATCACGTGAAGCTGGCGCATATGCGCGTCACAACGAGTTCGAGTCGCCTATACGACTTAGAACAGGCTGGCACCTACTATGGATTCATAGTGAGCGTGTGGTGCGTGTGAACAATCACGTGAAAGTGGTCTTGGCCCCACAATCCAAGACTACAAGATAGATGCTCGTTTAGGTATTGCAAACACACAAGTTCATACAGATATATTCTGTCATGAACAGGCTGGGTGTATAAGTAACAGTACGCTCGTGTACACAATCACGTGAAGCTGGCGCATATGCGCGTCACAACGAGTTCGAGTCGCCTAGGCGACCTAGAACAGGCTGGCACCTACTATGGGTCCATAGCGAGCGTATCGGTGCGTGTGAACAATCACGTGAAGCTGGTCCTGGCCCCGGACGGTACACTAAACACCGTGTAAGCAACCTAGTTGAGCGTATGAAAACATACTACTGAATACTCTACATAAAATAAGGTGGGGTAATTTCCCTATACGGGATGCCCTCAAGCTAATCAATATATATTTGGTATTCTCGGGGCCGTACCCGAAATACCAAACATATAGCTAAATACGTGAAATACCAAGAATACGCCACATGGGTACCAAGGTATAGAAATACCAACTTAATGGCAAACTAGGTGAACCCAAAATACGATAGGAATTTACCATATCCAAGGTTCACCCAAATACGGCTCAAGGCCGTCAGATAGGTATAAAACCCATAATCACAAATAGGTACTAGTAGGGAATTAAAATACTTAATTCCCTAAATTCCCTAAAATAGGGCCGATTCGATACTAGCAATACGCGTACAAAGATACGGAAATCACCAACTTAATGGTATGATTTCCAAATAGAAATGTGGGCCCAGGCCCACTAATTTCCATGGCCTACCGAAATACTGAGCTGAAACTAGTAAACCGAGTAAATACCACGAAGTACTAGGTCTACCAAAAATACGATATAAATAACAATTTAAAACCACAATAATATGTAGGCATAGTCAAAAATAATTTCCCAAACATAAAACACATTTATATAGTATAGGGAAGGGCCCACTCACAAATACCGAAGCCGGGAAGTCCAACGTACGTCCTCCGAGCGCTAAGGGTCGCCAAACCTATTTTGGAACACCCAAGATTAATAACGTAATTGAAAATACGAAGAAAACGGCGTTCGGAAATTCGAAAACGGAGTTTCGGGGTCGGAAACCCCAAAACCGCCGCCGTGGGCTGCCGTGTGCCGTTGCACACGCCGCCACACGCTGCCATTTGGTCTCACCTACATGAGGTATCACCGGTACGATGATAAATCTCATAAAGGTAACGAATTCACTAATTAAATAACCCTATCCCTTGCTTTCTCAATTTGGAGGTCCAAAACACCTAGAAAATTAACATGCATACTACCCCGAGGTAGTATACGTCGTCACGAGTCGACCCGTGAAAACAGAATCGAAATTGGACCCTCCACGCGCCCTCACGCGCGGCTCAAACGCGCCAAGCCGCGGCTCCACGCGCGGCTCACGCGCGGCTCCACGCGCGGCTCACGCGCGGCTCCAACGGCTCACTCACGCGCGCTCACGCGCGGCTCACGCGCGGCTCCACTCGCGGCTCAGCCGAGCCGGTCAGCGCCGGTCTGAGCCGGTTCGCTGACGTCAGCAAGGCCGGTTCGACCCGGTTTGCTGACGTCATCGCTGACGTCAGCGCCGGTCCTCTGGTCTTTTTTCCGGTCGTCGGCGCCGCCGCCGGCCGCCGTCGCCGTCGCCGGAAACTGGAAAAATGGCCGGGAAGCTTCTAAAGCTTGTAACTCACTCATTTCTCAACCAAATTCAATGATTCAAAAGCCAAAATGAAGCTGGAGATAAGGAGATTCGAATTTTACCCAATTGGAGTTCAAAATCAGCCGGGTTTGGCCGGAATTTGGAGAGAAGCTCTCGGCTGGGAAAAGGCCGATCATCAGAACTGTAATTCCTCGATCGATTCAAGCTTGCAGGCCCAGATTAAGGTCTTTGGGACCTCGAGGAAGAAGTTGGTGATTAGTTTGAGACGATTTGGGTTCCAAATCAACAAGAAATGGCCGAGGTTCGAAATCGAACCTCGCCGGGAAATTTTCCAGAAATGGGGTTCAACGATTACCTGAGTTGCAGGGGTCCAAATCTAGGAATTTGGGGTCGAAGAAATTGGTGGTGAGGCCAGTGGCCTCCCATGGCCAGCAAGGATGGCTCAGTGGCTCGAAGTTCGAGCTCGGTGAAGGTTATGGGTGTCCAGAGAAATTTCTGGAATTGGTGCTGGGTTCGTGTAACCAGCAAGGTTTTGATTGCACAGCAAGGGCTCCAACTGAGTTCCAAAGGAAGTTTTGGCCATGAAGGTGGCCTGGAGAAAACTCGGGGAGAGGGGAGGAAAGCTCGGGTGTATTCTGCAACCTGTGTTTGCAGGAAGAGAGTGAGGGACTGAGAGACAGAGAGAGGAAAGAGATGGGAGTCTCGGGTCATAGCCCAGACAACATCCCAGGAATCCACGGATTGCCCACATGGGCCTGCAGACCAATGGGCCCCAGCCCATCAACTCAAAACTGCCCAACTGTTAAAATACGGAAACGTTGAAAAATCAACGTCCGTAAAATATTCGTTCGGAGTCCGAACGACGTACGGCTCGCGTCTACGCGTTCGTATCGACGAGCACGTCAAGAAAATACAAGTGAATGCGTCGTACGAGTTACGACGCAAAAAGTCAACCGTAAGGTCAACCAAGGGCAAAATCGTCATTTTGCACCTCCGAAAATAAAATAATATTATTCCCGGAACGGGATGTAACATTAACTCTCCAAATTAAATATTCAAGAAATTGTCTGGGCGTAAGGTTTCTCAAGAAAGGACGAAAGTTTTCTAAAATAAAACTTGAATGCATTTTTAAATTAATGAATGCAAATATATTTGAAATTACTTTTATTGAAAATATTAAAAACTTACAAACTTTGACTGTTGTTTGAATCAAACAAATGACTGATGCATGAAATGAGATGTGGAGCTCGTAGGCATCCTGCTGGAATAATTAAATTACAAGTGTTTGATATTAATATAAATTTGTTTGACTGTGAGAGTCTTTAGAGAATTTTCGAACTTGGTTTTCTTGCTGAAATGAGCTCTGCCTTGAATGAATGAGGATGGCTTCTTAAATAGCTGAGGAAAGAGGCTTGAGTGGAGGCAGAATGATTGCCTTTTGACTGATTGAAGGGCATCTTTGCTTTTGGTGGAGTAAAAAAAACTTTTACTGTAGGATTAACCTTGCTTTTTTGCTGTGGATGAACAGTGCTTTGTCTGGATGATTGTCGCTTTTGACTGCTTTTGACTCTGAATGATGGCTTCTTTTGACTGCCTTTGGAATCACATGTTTTGACTGTAGTTTTCACAGATCATAAGGATCTTGTGAATCTTCATAATCTGCCCATCTGGCTTTTGTCCAATTTTTGCTAGCACTGGCTAGTTGTTGGAAAGAGGCTTCTGACTTTTCTGAATCTGAAGAGTTTTCTTTGTCTTCTTCTTTTTCTTCTTCTTCTTCTTCTCCGGAATGTAACGCTGCTGCTTCTGCTAGTAGTCTCTGTGCTAAGTCTTTTAACTGGGAGGCTTTGTCACAAGACACATGTGTTGATTTAGTGGACCGGGCCTTGCCTTTGGTGGAAGAGGATGGGCTGATGTTCTCCAGATGCTGAGATGGCGAAGCTGGTTCTTGCTTTGGTGATTGACTGGTTGGCACAATGGGTGCTGAACTGACTGGTTGAATTGGGAATTCTTTGATTACTTGGCCAATGATCCGTTCCTGATTGAACCGATCCCACCATTTGACTGATCTGACTCTGTGTAGCTCGCCTAAGAATATATCATAATTCCATTTGAGAAGCCATGGAACTTTGTACTTGGCCATAAAAAGTGCCAGAAGGGCAATTTGATGGTCAAATTTACTCCTGTTGAACTGCGGTTGAAAGTGAGTGTTGAGGATTGCCATAAGTGACTCTGGGATGATGACTGAAGTGGGGCCATGAACTAGCCACCATTGTGGAAACCATGCTGGGAAAATCATTCTGAATTTGTGGTCAAAGGAGATGAACCACGAGTGACTAAAATCTTCTATTTGGTGCAGGAATATGTTAGTCCATGCACGAATATAATCAAAATAATTATAATTAATATTAGGTAACTGAACATTTCTTGAGTGAAGCTGCTTGTAATTGTAAATGGGCATTCCCCAATCTGCTTCTGTTAAAAACCGATTAATGTGCATAGAGTGATAAAGTAGTTTAACTGGGGGGGGTGAGAAGAGTAAATGGGTTTAATGGCTATTGACTCTGTTTCACTGAGAATGGCTTGATAGAATTTGAGTGATTTGTAGGATTCAGTAGGGACATAATGAAAATTAGGAGGAAGGTAATCTTTTACTATTTTTCCTGGGCCTTGTCCTTTTTGGAAAGAGGACGGGATGCTGAAGAGGTATTCTGAAGTTAATTTCTTAATATATGGGGACGATTTTGGATATAAAAAGGTTGACTGTGGTTGAGGTGTTTGATTATCTGAATAAGGGTCAAAAGGAGAGGCTAAGGCCTGCTGGTAACTGGGTGATTGGTAGTTGGGCCTATGGGGATTTACTGTAGAGCCCAAGGTTATGAATCTATTGGTCATTGCTAAGGCTGAGGATGGGTTTACTGAAGAGTCTGGGCTTGACTCTTTTTTGACTGGGGGTAGTGTGGCGGGAAGTCTCCTTCTGTCCGCCATTTTTGTCCTGTAGGAATTCCCTGGTTAGAAAATCTGGGATGCAATTATGAATGCCTCTGATGTATTCAATGTCAAAATCAAAAATGCTTAAAATTGACTGCCACCGTGCAAAAATCTGTTTTGATGCAATGTTTTGGACATCTTTTTTCAAAACATGTTTTGCAGATTTACAATCGACTCTTACTAAAAACTTTTGATTTAATAAATCATCTTGAAATTTGCTAATGCATAATACTATAGATAAAATTTCCTTTTTTATAGTACTATAATTACTTTGAGCTGAATTCCAAACTCCGGAATGAAAACGAACAATTTGTTCACTAGAACCTGGGGAAGTTGACTGTTTGAGAATACCACCGAAACCGAAATCGGAGGCGTCTGTTTCTACGATTTTGAATGATCATGGAGTTGGAATGCCAAGACAAGGAAGTGTCTTAACATGGGATTTGATCTGTTTGACTATGGCTGTGTGTTTACTGGACCAAGGTGTGGGTGACTCTTTTAACCTGTCAAACAAAAGCTTACACTGCTGCCTAAGATTAGGATAAAATTCTGCTACGTAATTTAAAGATCCTAAAAAACGCTGTAACTGGGTTTCATCAGTAATTTCATCTGGAAATTTGTCGGCAAACTGAATTACTCGATCTATTGGATGGATGGTTGACTGGAAAATGTTGTAACCGAGGAATCTAACTTTTGACTGAAATAGTTTAATCTTAGCTGCAGAAACAACTAAACCATTAGACTTAATAATTCTGGAAAACATGTGAAGGTGTTTCCAGTGTTCATCAATTGACTTAGAATAAATCAAAACATCATCAATGTAAACAATCGTAAAATGACTATATTGATTAAATATTTCATTCATAATATTTTGAAATTCACTTGGTGCATTCTTAAGCCCAAAGGGCATCACATTCCATTCATAGTGACCAAAAGGAGTAACAAATGCAGTTTTATATTTATCGTCTTCATGTATTTGAATTTGCCAAAAACCTGATTTCATATCGAATTTACTAAAAACTACTGCTTGACTAAGCCGTTTAATCAAATCACGTTTATTTGGAATTGGATACCTAATCCATTCCAGTACCTCGTTGAGAGGTTTGTAGTTAATTACTAATCTCAGAACTCCTCTTTCCAGCTCAGCACTTTTCTGAACATAAAAAGCTGGACAAGACCAAGACGACTTACTTTTTCTAATGATTCCTTTACTAAGTAAATCATGAATTTCTTTTTTACAAAATTCCATGATTTCGTGACTCATTTGGATTGGTCGTGCTTTAGTGGGAATCTTACTTTCACTAAAATCTTTAATGTAGGGTAATTTGACTATATGCTGTTTTCTATGCCAAAAAGCATTAGAAATGTCGGAACAAATTTCTTTAATTAATTTTTCTTGGAAACATGAAATGCTGTCTAATAAAGATTTACTGGAAATTTGTTCTTCAATTCTTTTGTAATTAATTTCTTCTTTAAGAAATCGAATTTGTTGTGACTTCTGATTTATCAAATTAATTGTTTTTGAAATACTGTCATTTCGCAAAAGTTTTAACTTTCTAAAATCTGTTTCTGTGCAGAAAGTAAATTTGATTTTTTGTCCTAACATGCGAGTAGTAATGCAATCATGATGGACTTTGAATGGGTAAAGTAGTGCAATGAATGGTAAGCCTAAAATGACTGGATCAGAAATATTTTTAATTAAAACGAATGGGGTTTTAATGCAAACTGAATTTTGACAAACATGTGCCTTTGGTATTTCATATTTTAAATGCATAGGTGACTGATTAGCTGCACTAAGGACTTCATTTGATTTATGAAAATATTTAGTAGGAATTAAACCTTCTTGAATGCAATTTAAATCATCACCTGAATCAATCAAAGCAATGGTTTCAAATTGAAAATCTTCAATGATTATTTTTATTTTAGAATACCATTTTTGAATTCTAATTTTACTTAATAATCCTAAAATTAATTCTTTAGCTGATTCTTTAGACTCAGAGTCTGAACTTGACGGAGTGTCTTGTTCTTCTTCTGGATTTACTAATTTCTTACCCTTGATGGTTTGTGTCTGAAGGTGACTAAGGTGTGTTCTAACTTCTATATTTTCTGATTTTAATAAACCTATTTCTTCTTTGATTTTATTAACTTCTCTCTGAAGGTCTCTAATTGTAACTTCCTTCTTTGGTTGACTAAACCGTTCTAATGTTTTACTAAGACAAATTTTTGGGTTTGTCTGGGACTGACTCGGACTGGGTTCTTCCTGAGTTACTAATTTTTTAAGTTTCTTAAGGTAAAATTGTTTTAACTCTGGATCTTCTACTTTGCTAATTAATTCTATAAAAAGATCTTCTTGTTCTTCTTGTTTACTAAGTACTGATATGGTTTTACAACATCCATCAGTACATCCTATCTTAACTCTTGGTGAGGACGAGGTTGTGGAAAGTTGACTAGAGTTTGAACTAAAATCTGAATTTTCTTCAGATTGACTTGGGTCTGTGTCCCTTAATTCCAAGACTTGGATTAATTGATTTTTCTCTTCCTCAGAGATCTTCAATTGATTAATAGTTTTCTTGACTCTACACTTATTGGCATAATGCCCAAACTTACCACATTTATAGCATTTTCCTTTCTGATCATCATTTTTTGACTGAAATTTATTTGAAAAATTCTTTTTCCATTTACTGGATTTTGGTTTTTCATAAAACTTATCAGGTTCAAAACGTCTATTTTTAAATCTATATTTACTGCGTCTGTGACTTGGATACTTACTATGACTTTTGAAATCCGTGGTTTTCTTTTTGCTAGATGGGGCAATTGGAGGCAACCCATACTGTTCACAAAAAGTTCCTAACTCGTATTTTGCAATTGACCTATCTTGATTAACTTGTTTAGTTATTTTCATATCTATACACATTTTCAATCCTTCCTTCTGGATAATATTGATGATATTTCCATAAGTAAGAGTTGAATATGGTATGATACCATCATCATTGACTAAGACCTGTCTAATTTTGTGAGCAAACAAATTTGGTAAACCATTTATAAATTTTTCTTTCCAAAAAGGTTGATTACTGTCTTCTCGTAGCATGACTCTAGACATAAAAACATCTTTATACCAACGAAAATCACTAAGTGTGGGACAACGTAAATTACTAAGTTGATCATGTATTCTAGAAGTCACATTACTAGGTGTACCAATAAAATGTTCAATAATTGTAAAAATCAAAGTATTTACTGCATCGGAGATTCCTCTTCCAATGCTTTCATCAAAAATTGGGATACCTTCTTCATCCCGTTTTATTGCATTTCTAATTTCATTTTTAGAAAATTCTGTGAGATGTTTTTCCCATCAAGAATGTAACATACCTGTAAAACCTGTGACTAAGAGATCAACAACTTGTATTTGACTAAGATTATGATTAGTAATATAACTATTTGCAACCATAGACATGTGCTGCAATTTATTTAATAATTCTTGCTCAGATAAACCATCAATATTCCATTCATACAATTTATATGACGAAACAGAAAATTGACTTTGAAAATTTCTTTCTTCAAATTGGATATCTGGCGGAGTTGGCCTTGGATACCAGTTTTTAACTAAACTTGTGGGGTTGACTCTTCTATTGGTGATTCTTTTTAATTCTAATCCTTGAAAAGCTTCTTCAATTTGTTGGATTGAATTAACTTCACTATCCTGGACTGAACTAGTTTCTGATTGGGTTTCTACTGTTACTTCTTCGGTTTTTAAAACACTAACTATTTTTTCACCTTTTAACTCACGTAACATTTGATCTATTTTTTGACTAGTGGAAGTGACCTGTAAAGTTGTGGTTTTACTAGACGTAGCATCTGGAAAGCTAACTAAAGGTTTTTCTTTTACTGCTAATTTTGGTTGTACTAATTGGTCTATTTTGACTTCTATTTTGTCTAACTGTTTGCTTATCATGTGTAGACTTTGGTTCGTGAAGTTGTTCTGTTCTATGACTGGTTTTAGTCCACTTTCTTCTTTGGGAAGTTTAAATGGAGAAGCCAGTATGTGAGTATTGGATGAGGTAATTACTATGTTTTCTAAAGGAGGATGACTAGACGAAGTGATTGTTTTATCTTGTTTGACCCAATTTTCTTTTGTAATTACTTCAAGTCGGTTACCAGATTCATAGTATTCTTCAACATAATCAAAGAAAAATACTTCAATTATGTGTAAATTCATGAAGTTTTTCCATTTACTATAAATGTCTTCTTTTTGTTCTACATTATATTTATTCCTAAAATTGTTTCTTCTAGGAATGTTGACTTCAGCTGTTATGTCTTTATTTAACCGTTTCCAATTGATTTGAAAAGGTTTATTTAAGACTAATAGCTGGGGGTTTACTTGAGTTGCTTCAAAATCTGAAGCTGTTGGAGATGTTTGTTCATTGTCCTGATTTTGGTAATGTGGATGTGTGACCTGAGACTGTGTTCTAATTGAATTGATTTTTAAATTGGTTAAGTCATTAATTAAATCCTGTTCTCTATCTATTCTAGATGTAGAAGTGGAACCAGAAAATGAGTTTCTTTCACTATTTATTAATCTATTTGACTGTGATAACTCGTGCAAACTGACACTTGACCTCCTAGCTGGGGGATTAAAGTTAATTCTGACTGTTCCGTCAAAGTACTGTTCTATGTTATCTAAGTTTACTAAGTTATTTTGTAAATTTACCGGTTTACTTTCATTTATTAAACACCAATCTGAGGGCAGATTGACTTCTGACCATTTGATTGTGCGGGGGACACGTATGTTGGCATTTTCTTGATTTGTTTGAATGAAAAGTGTGTGGTCTCTAGGACTTTTGACTAAAGCTTGGAAATTCATATTTGTGCCTGTGACTTTGTAGTAAATTCTGTAAACTAATGCTAGTGGTTGGACTCCTTCTAGAACTTGATAACCTGAGGTTTTTATGTTTAATGTGAGTGCTTTTAACATGTGAGGGTCTGAAAGACTGACTGTAAGATCTGGAAAACAATCAAAATGAATTGGACCATTATAAAGACTTGACTCAATCATACCAAGAACACTATCACTGAAATTTGTAAAACGTGCATCTCTAAGACATAAAAGTACTGAAGTGTTGAGACCTTTTCTTGTTAGTGGTTTTACTGCAATTTGAACTAGTCCAATATGAATATAATTATGACCGTCTTTTTTATGTGACCTAATTTGTTCAGGTGTAAATAACTGACAAGTCTCATGTTCTTTACTCAAAGCATAAGCCTTTTCTACTGTTTTAACATGATGTTCACTACGAAATGAAGTTACTGACCATTTTTTCTTATAAATTGACTTACTGGATACTTTAGGGATATTCCAGTCACTACAAGATTCTTCTGTACTAAAATCTAATTTTTGTTCTTCATTGACTATATCAGGTATTCTACTCATTGTGTTACTAGAGCTAGTGCTGGCAGTCGAATTAGATCTAAATAATCTACTCATTGTAAATGACTCAAAGTTTAAACCAAATAAATTTACCAGATTTTATATATATATATATATATATATATTACAAAAAAATAATTTACCTACATGGACAATAATTCACCTAACAAATGGTAAAATAAAAAAAAACAAAACGTGCGTAGCATATGTAATATTAATACATTTGAATAGCAATACATACATATATATATATATACTACAAAAAAAAATAATTTACCTGTTTACACTGAAAAATACCCATTGGGCTTAATCGGGCTTAATTGGGGTCACAAACTGATGGGCTGAGCCTAAAGCTAAAAGGCCCAGCCCAATCCAGTAAAGGAGGAAAGAGAAAAGACTGCGTCTACCCCACTTGTGCATTTAATGCAAAGATTTAGACAATATGGCGGTAAACCAAATCTTCAGAGGATTAGCTGGAAGTCTCCCAGTGACGACCTGCAGTGAAGCGACGTGACCGTGTGACAGCACCCAGTGGTCTATATAAACTACAAAAAGATCTATGCCAAAGGATACTCAACAAAATCAAAAACAGAACTCACACGTTCATACCTACAGAAAGAAACTTCTGAGGAAACCCCTCAAGCTCTTTCACAGATACTAGATTTCTATCTTTATCTGTTGCTCTCGTTCGCACTACTTGTGTAGCTCGCGACTCTGAGAAGCTCAAAGACCAGTTACCCAGGATCATATATCCAAAACTCCCACGCGGAGTAGTGTTTAGCTCTGCTATCCGACCAACTTGGTGATAGTATCGATTAGAATCTTGGACCAGAGAGTCTTTGATTTAGGTTTTCCCTAGGAACCAACGTTTAAAACCATCCCGATAGACGTTGTAGACTATCCCGATGGAACTAAACCCATCCCGACAGGCTATTACCCAGGCTCTGATGAACTCGAAATGTAATAAAATTGATCTTGTCTTTATTTGATGTCTTTTACGTTCAGTTCTGACTAACTGCCTTTAATTAAAAGTCTTTACTTAACAGTCTTTACTTAACAGTCTTTACATTCAGCTTTTACTTGACAGTCTTTACTTTTGTGTACGTTCGAGCGTGGGAGGTTCTCGGCTATAACCAGTTTATACCGTAATCCCATCTCAAACTATCTCTGGTATAACATCAAGAGAGAATAAAGTCCTTAATAAGCAAGGCAAATAACGAACCTAACAGTTCATATATATATATATATATATATATATAAGACGCCAATCCGATGAACGGAAGTTACATTACTTGTGGCGCAAGTATCTGATAAACATTACATCTTTCTATTGGCAGAAGCCAATAGTGGCACGCCTGACAAACATTAAATACAACACAAGGTCTCGCGAACATCCCTCTGAAGGGATAGGAGCTAAGCCTGTTGAATCAGACGCCAAATAGAAAGGTTCGAGACCAGCGGTCGGGCCGACTCGATATATTCCAAGCCTGCATCCTGCAAAAGGGCTCGCGAACATTACCTACATGAACAATAATTTACCTAACATTGATAAATAAATAAAAAACAAAATGTGCATAACATATGTAATAATACACCTACAAAAGGGAAGACTGCATTTGATTTTTATTTTTTGTCAATAAAAGGTTGTATTTGATTCAATATATAAAACATGTGTGTTGTGTATACAATGTTTAGGAAAAATTAATTTTTTGTAACATATATATATATATATATTTAAAAAAAATAACGTACCTACATGAACAAAATCAGTTGTATTAGTGGCATGGGTGGCATGGGTGTAAATAAGTTGTATTAGTAGGTCAATAATGTTTTAGTGTGGCTGCACATTTTAAATTTGGATTTTTATTGAACGTTTTTATCTATGAATCATGAATTGTAAGGGCCAAAATCTAAAGCTCCTCCGGGATTCATAACCCGTGGTTTTTGTCGGGTTAAATAACCCATGATATCCAGACTTTATTATCCTGTCCGTGATGATTTGACAGCACTAAACATCAGTTGGGTTACAAATCTAATTTAATTAAACTCAATTCATTCTGTCAGGCCCACCAAACGGGCCCTAAAAGTTTATATGAATGTGTGATCAAACATATTTGTGGACAGTCATAAACAATAAGAAAAAGTTAAGCCACAAGACTAATAGGGTACGTTTTGTACGCGAAAATGAATTTGTAGAAAATAATTTTTCATGTCCTTTTTTGGGGATGGGGAATGAAAATGGAAAGTATCACTTTTTTAAGGATATAATAGCTATTTTTAATTATCAATGAGAATACGTTAGTCATAAAACTTGAGGTGTGTAAGCTTTTGGGAATTATTATTTTTTTAATTACTTCTTTAAATCATAAATAGTAAATACCATGCTTTTGTTACACCTTTATGTAATTGAGTCGACTCTGGGCCATTTCAACCCTGCGTACTCATTAGTCATTAGGCATTTTTAGTTATGGAGGGCTAATCGTAGACTTTGTCTATAGTCTTTTAAAAATTAATATTCTAAAAAAAAATTGTAAGGTTAAATTTTTTTCATTTCCAACCATGCACGGCTAAATATTTCCATCTTGACTTGGACGTGTTGGGGCCCTCCGAGAGGTTTGAAGGCTTGCTAATTGCTATATGTAACTTGTCTTTGGCTAAACTTAACCTTTTCTTTTTTACAGATTCATTTTGGCCTTTGGTTGGAGACAGATTTTGCACATATTGGAACTATAATTGACCTATAGCTCTTGGTTGGAGTTGGCCTTCGATTAGAATATTATCAATAAAATTGTCGACTATTAGGGCTTGGACATCAATGTTTAAGGCAAAATGACTAGCAGAATCAATTGGCCGAAAATGCTCACTCGCGCATCTAATTTGTGCATGGTTTGCGCTTGACTCGTATTTACAATTTTTCCCAATCATATTGAATGATACACTCTGTTAATATGGTAGAAAAGTATGGTAGAGATACTTTGTCAATACATTACTTACCCTAGTCATGTGCAAACCATGGGCACAGCCCAAGTGCGCCGGTGAGTAAATCTCATTGGGTTTGTAAAGTTCATGGTATGATACTGTATACGTATATGTTTGTACTGTATTGGTATATAGAGTGTTGGGTAGGTAGAATGAAGCATTTCATGCAAACTACTCCAGTCAGTCACTCCAGTGTGCTCCCAGCTCTCTCTCTCTCTCTCTCTCTCTCTCTCTCTGCAAGTCATTATTTCTTCTCTTTCTTCTTCTCTCTCTGCAGGTCATTATTTCTTCTCTCTCTTCTTTTTCTTCTTCTTCTGTTAGTACTCAACCCTCGTAAATCCTCATTCTTCTTATGCTCGTTTCTAAATTCTGATTTAGTGTTTTAGGAATTATGGGTTTTTAATTTATGTTAATTTAATCGGGACTAGAGATTTTGGAATTCAATTAATGTATAATTACTGATTTTATGTAAATGCTAATTTAGTGATTTAGGAATTTTGCTTCTTCTCTATTTATGCATGCAAAACATCTCCTTTGGACATCAAACTACTCTTTCATTCCATAATATAAGTTCAAAATTAATGTTTTTTAAATGAATAAAAAAATTTTTAAAATTTATGAGAGTAGGGAATTCTTGAAGAATTCTGTGGTAGCCAGTAGCCACTGATTATTGCTATACTCTGTTTAATTCAATGTTCAAGAGATTTAATTAGAGTGACGTGAATCCTTTAGCCTCACAAGTTTGCAACTTTATGAGATGTAAAACAAAGGATTTTCCTTTGGGTGTTTAGTAGCTTGCTGGACATATCAAACAGTAAAGATTTCCTGTTATTCTGTAGAATTTGAAATTCAACTAGAGCAATATTAGCTGACTGCATCGTCACAACGAGCGTTTGAAATCCTGGATTCATCCCTCTTTTTTCTTTCATTTTCATTTTGGTTAACAAGAAAGCACTATATCTATGGAGTCGTCCTGATTGGTCTCTCGAGAACAGGGCAATAGCTCAAGAGCATGGTCACATCTCTGCGTCACAAGCGATTACGAAAGAAGCACGTCGTTCTGACTCTCGAATTCACGATCATTGCAGTGACGTTCCAATGCTGATGGATGAGATAGGTGTGAGCATTCAATGCTTGCGAACACTGTAGCTAGTCCCGAAAGTGTGGTCCAAAACTTAAAATTTATGAGTGAACTTTAAATAATATTTAATCACCCAATTATACATGATAAACTTCATAAGATATGGGTCATACGGTATGCATATATGTGATATGTAGTGAAATGCAATAAGCATATGGGTGCATTTTTGCTAACTACTCTCAAGTGGTGATAATGCTCACCACTCCATTTATTATTGTTAGATTATTTTAAATTTTGAGATTTGCATCTATCTACTACACAAATGTTGAAATTTAAACTCATCTAATGATGATAAATAGAGTGGTGAGCATCATCATCACTTGAGGGTGGTGAGCAAAAATATTTCCTACTCATATAAGACACTAGTCATATGATAAGATATTAATAAGCATATAATAAATGGAATCAGCAATTATCTCATATATTATTCGACTAAAAATGGGATTGGGAATTAGGATATCATGTTTTTTGTATATTAATTGAGATAATTGTTCTTGATCCATTTTTCTAATGGGATAATGATTAACCTTTAATCAATCAAGGCACCGAAGGCCTTTAAGAATTTAGACGCAACCAAACGCACAGTTTTATTAAAGGCAGCAAACCAAATAAAACGGCACCGTCTCACACAAATGAATGCAATTAGATCTTTTTCTTTGCTAAAATCTCCCGGCATTGGCAAGTTGGAGACTCCATAGCCACCTTCTTCATTTTTCCTCATTTCTATTCTATTTCAGGGACCCAAAATAGTGGAAATTAACAGTGATATCCTGGATATTAACAGAAATTGGTCAAAAATGCCCACCATTGCCCAACTTCTGGGTGGGCAAATTTCGATCCGATAAGTCAATCTTTCAAGGTCTGGGTGGGCAGCTGCCCACCTTTGCCATACTGTAGATCTGCCCTTGTCTATGTGCCTTGAACTTTGTAGGTTTGAGTCCTTTAGCAGGATGACTGATGTATATAAACGACTCTTTCGATATCTTTTCCGCATTCCCTTGATCTCTAACTTATATGCGGCTGCGATGTTATTGTGTTCATGTTTTTGGAAAGTGACGAACTTCAAGTTCCCTCCCAAGCATCCATAATACCAATTTGAAGGAGTAAAAATTTAGTTCTAGTACCATTTGAAAATTAAAATTTGCAACTTGTTGTGGCCTATATTATTGAAGGGTTAAGAACAGGGAGAGAGATAGGGGTGGGTTCGAAAAACCGAAAACCGAAAAAAACCGAGCCGAACACCGAACCGAAGCCGAAAAACCGAAAACCGAAAAAAAAACCGAACCGAATCACGAAAACCGAACCGAACCGAATTTATTTGGGTCGGTTTCGGTTCCAGGGGTTCAGAAACCGAACCGAACCGAACCGAACCGATTTCCCAAAAAAACGACGTCGTTTTTTGGTTTTTAATTGTCGTTTTTTACTAACCCTACCTTCTGAGTTGAGTTCTGGGCTCTGGCTTCAGCCTTCAGCCGTTCACTTCACTTGAATCTCTGATCTGTTCTGCGTTCCACTGCACTCCAGCCTTCCTTCCAGACTTCCAGTCGACAGCCTCTCTCCCTCTCTTACTCCAACCCTTCCAGTTCCAGCCTTCCAGTAACATCATCGTCTCCTCCAGTCGACGCTTCCAGTTCCAACCCTTCCAGTCGACGCCGCCTCCGACCTGGTGACACCGCCTCCTCCAACCCTTCCAGTTCCAGCCTTCCTTCTGCACTCAGAGTCAGTGACCTCGCTCGCACTCACCCACCCGACCTCACCATCAACGATTCAAGGTAAGGATTGAAGCAAATTTCTTCTTGAATTGTTGAGCTTTTTGAGGAATTAGATGCTCAGATACGTTTGCAAATTTCTTTAATTTTTGGATGAAATATAATGAGATACTCAGATACGTTTATTAAATTTGATCCTTAAATTTTCTGCTCTCCTATTATGATAAGATTGATTTCCAAGATTGATTTTATGGACTGATTTGGAATGTCTCGATCAGTTTACACTAATTTGCAGAGATTGGTTTTGGTTTTGGTTTTGGTTTTGGTTTTGGTGGCAACTGCTGCAGTTGTTGCAGTCGGTTCCTTTTATATAGTTTAGTTGGTTGCAGAGTTTTGTAATTCAGAGCACAGATGCACGAGAATCTTACTTTAGTTGGTTGCAGAGTTTTGGTTGCATAGTTTAGTTGGTTGCAGAGTTTTGGTGTCGAGAATCTTACTTTAAGCGATGGGCACCAAATTGATCTGCAGAGTTTTGTAATTCAGAGCACAGATGCACGAGCACAGGCTGTGGTTAAATCCTGCCTAACTGCAACAAGTCGTACATCAATAGCCCTCAAAAGCTCCTTCCTGTACGAATTGCATTGAGAGAATAAAAATGAATGAGACACCAGTTTTGGGAGGGGAAGGGGGTGGGATGCTTTAAAATAGAATATGCATCTTAGATTATTTACTGCCATCAGTAATGATGATGGCAGAGCTATGGCGAACTGTTCAAATTAACATGAGCAGTCAATTCCGATCTTTATATTTAACTGCTAATTTGGATTTTAATACAGATATTATGACTATATTTTTTATTATGACTAGTAGTGGTGATTGTTAGTTTGTCTCTATATTTTTGAAGTTTCCCTATATTTTTTTTCCTTCAGTTTTTTTTTTTTATAAAAAAAAAAAAAAAACCGAACCGAACCGAAACCGAACCGGAACAAACCGAACCGAATCCAAACCGAACCGAAAAAACCGAAACAAAAAACCGAACCGAACCGAACCGAATAGTAATTTCGGTTTGGTTTCGGTTTTGGCCAAAAACCGAACCGAACGGAACCGAACCCAGCCCTAGAGAGAGATGGCCGGTGGCTCAGAGAAATAGGATTGAGAGAAATTATGGTGTGTGTTTCCCTCATGCTAGTGCCTTTATTTATAGTGAAATAAGTACAATCATAATAGAACAATGACTTTAGGATGATGAGAATATCCCAATCCATATCTACCTAGGATTTACACAATCACATTTATTACATGTCAATATTATCTACAACACTCCCCCTTGAGAATGCAAATACTCAAGTAAATATCGCATCAGATCTTCAAAATGATATAGAGATAGTTGATGAAGTCGTCTCGTAGGCACAACAGAGAACATGCTAGTCTCAAATATGGAACTTGCATAAAGAAGTAAACCTCACAAAACCTGGCTATGGTAAAACCCAAGGCAGAACAAAACCCATAGTCTAAGGAGAAAAGTGAGTTAATGCAAAGTCAATACTAAACATCTACCAGATGTCAGTAGGACGTACACAAAGGTATGACCAACCCAGAATGGGTGCCTCATCAAAACCACATCAGGCAACAAAAACCCAATGGGAAAAAATGATCCTGATCATAGGGAAAATAATACATTAAGGTCAAGCGAGTATACTTCAAGATACTCCCCTTGAGTTTGAAAAAAATTCCAAATGAGAAACTAACAATGTTGCAAATCAGACAATTTACGCATACCAATTCCTTGAACAAGCTTCTAAAAAGTAAACTTCGACAGTGACTTGGTGAAGAGGTCGGCAAGGTTGTCTTGAGAACGGATTTGCTTGACGTCAATCTTCGGATGCTCTTGCTATTGATGTGAGAAGAAGAACTTCAGCGCAATATGCTTGGTGTTGTCTCCTTTGATATATCCTTTCTTGATCTGGTCAATACATGCGACATTATCTTCAAAGATTGCTGTCGGGACATCAACGACGGAAGAAAGTCCGCAGTTGCTTCGAATATGCTCAACAATAGCTCTCAACCAAAAACACTCACGAGTAGCTTCGTGGAAGGCGAGAATCTCAGCATGGTTCGAAGAGGTAGCAACTAGGGTTTGTTTGGTTGACCTCCAAGATATTGTGCTGTCTCCAACGATAAAGACATAACCCGTTTGAGAACGTGCCTTGTGCGGGTCAGATAAGTAACTTGCGTCAGCATAACCAACAAGGCAAGCATCATTCTGAAGACCAAATGGGTGTGATCTATTCTGAGATGCATAAGGATAGAATAAACCCAAACCCGAAGTACCCTTAAGGTATCGAATGATGTCTTTAACACCATTCCAGTGTCTGCGTGTGGGCGCGTTGCTATATCTTGCAAAAAGATTAACAGAGAAGGAGATGTCCTGTCTAGTGCACTAAGCTAAGTACAATAAAGCGCCGATTGCACTCAAATATGAAACTTCAGGCTCCAAAACCTTTTCCACATCATCTTTAGGACGGAAAGGGTCTCATTTTGCATCTATTGTTCGGACGACCACAGGAGCACTCGAAGGTTTCGCTTTATCTTTATTAGAATGACGTAACACCTTATGGGTGTAGTTCGATTGGTGGACAAGAATACCATCCGAACGATGCTCAAGCTTCAAGCTGAGGCAGTATCGAGTTTTCCCAAAATCTTTCATCTCAAATTTCGACTTCAGGTGCGAGGCAGTTTTCTCAAGCTTTTCGAGAGTCCCAATGAGATTCATGTCATCGACATAGACTGCAACAATCGTAAATATGAAATGTGACGGAGTCAAGTTTCCTGCCATTAGGGGAGAAAAGACCACCGTTCCAGAAGAACGGCGAGAATTAACATGGGATGTACCCACCTTGTCTCATTTTGATCCACAAAGTACTCAATGTGAAAATGAAGTGAGAAGAATCGTTCACCTTCAAAGTATTGCCAATCAAAAGCCAGATGCATTTAATGATGCAATAAAAGTGACAAAAGCACACATACCAGCTGCAAATGCGCCATCAATAATTGATGTCCATGTTGGGCAAAATAATGTGGCAGCAAATGATTCATCTATTGCACGCTTGAAGCGTGGTAGGCCCTTAGGCTCAAAAGATTTAGCCACTCGAAAGAGAAAGTCGAAAACACATATGAATCCAAATGAAATCATTCATGAAAAGAAAATGAATGACGAATCTACAATTCATGATCTTGTACTTCCAGAAAAAGAAAATGTCCTTGATGAGACACATGTCTCTGAAGAGGCAGAAGTACATGAAAGTAAATAAATCTCTATAAATTATGCATGTACTAATGAATTGTGGGATCGAAATGAAATGATCATCGATGATATTCTCATTCGCAGTAGCCACTGAAATCATATTAAGCAATGATATTGAGCCTCGCTCTGTTGATGAATGCAAACGGAAACACGATTGGTCTAAGTGGAAAGATGCTATCCAGGCAGAATTAAATTCCTTGGAAAGACGAAGTGCTTTTGGACCAGTAGTCCAAACACCGCCTGACATGAATCCCGTAGGTTACAAATGGGTTTTCACAAGAAAGCGGAATGAGAAAAACAAGGTTGCAAGGTATAAAGCGCGACTCATTGTGCAAGGTTTTTCCAAAGGCCTGGAATTGATTTCTATGAAACATACTCCCCTGTAATAGTTGCAATTACGTTCCGTTACCTGATAAGTTTGGTGGTTTCAGAAAAACTTGATATGCGACTTATGGATGTCATTACCGCATATCTATATGGAGAATTAGATACTGACATCTATATAAAAGTCCTAGAAAGACTTAAGTTGCCTGAAACAACTAACAAACCACGAGATATGTTTTCAATCAAATTAAGGCGATCATTGTATGGGCTAAAACAATCTGAACGAATGTGGTATAATCATCTCAGTAAATATTTAATCAAGGAAGGATATACCAATAATGTCATTTGCCCTTGCGTGTTTATTAAGAAATCAAACTCTGGATTTGCTATAGTGGCAATATATGTCAATGACACGAACTTAGTTGGAACTCCTGAAGAGCTCAACAAAACTGCTAAATATCTGAAAAGTGAATTTGAGATTAAAGATCTTAGGAAAACAAAATATTGTCTCGGCCTACAGATCGAGCATTGTGCTAGTGAAATTTTGGTCCATCAATCAAATTACATTGAAAAGGTCTTAAAGCGATTTGGCATGGATAAAGCTTATCCACTTAGCACGCCAATGGTCGTTCGATCTCTTAACACTAAGAAAGATCCATTCGTCCAAAAGAAGATGATGAGGTGATCCTTGGTCTAGAAGTACCATATCTAATTGCAATAGGTGCTTTATTGTATTTAGCACAATGTACTAGACCGGATATAGCTTTTTCAATCAACTTGTTAGCAAGGTATAGCTCTACTCCAACAGTTCGACATTGGAAGGGAATCAAAGATGTTTTAAGATATCTTCGTGGGACAACAGACATGGGCATATTCTATTCCGAGAAACCCTCAGATGACCAGAAATACTTGCTCTCTATGAAGCCAGTTGTGAATGTTTTTGGTTAAGATCAATGATCCATCACATCCGGAATTCATGTGGTCTATCTTTAAAAACAAACACTCCAACTATCATTCATGAAGATAATGCAGCTTGTATTGCTCAAATGAATGAAGGATTCATCAAAGGCGATAAGACTAAACACATATCTCCAAAGTTTTTCAGTGCACATGAGCTTCAGAAGGCTAAAGTTATTGAAGTCAAACAAATATGTTCCAACGATAACTTGGCATACTTATTCACCAAATCTTTACCTAAGTGTACATTCCAGAGGCTGGTGCATGGTATCGAATTACGTCAGCTTAATAATCAGTCAAATTGAAAAATGCTAAATCAGGGGGAGATACTCGTCAGGGACAGCATCCAGGACACTTGCATGTTGTACTCTATTTCCTTCGATTAGGATTTTTCCCACTGGGTTTTTTCTAGCAAGGTTTTATTGAGGCAACTAAAATGCACTCAATACTATACCAATGATCTAAGCAAAGTTGTACTCTTTTTTCCTTCGCTATGATTTTTTTCTACTAGATTTTTTCTAGCAAGGTTTTAGCGAGGCAACTGATCACTGATGCATGGGCATCCAAGGGAGAGTGTTGAAAATATGGATACCCACGTGGGTTGAATGAAGTTTCATCATACAAAAAAGTCTTTTAATCTTTAGCCTTACATGTTTTCTTCTTCCTAATTGAAATAGTTACAACCTTATTTAATTGTTATAGCTATAATCATAAATGCTATAACAAATTTTGTCCGGAGAAAACCCTATAGAAAGAGATTGTATTGTATCAATCAAAGCACCAGACTCTCTATTTTATTCACAAGTACAAAATATTAAAGCAGAAGGTAATAATAAGTTTCCCTCATCTCTCATTTCTTATATCCATTTCTCTTGTCTTGTCCGACACCTATAAGAAAAAATAAAATAGTGTCATACATTGCTTCCGTTCGACTTCAATCTCTAACAAAAACGCTCTCTATTTTTTGCCTATTTATAACACATGTATCTTTATTGGGATAGCTAAGATATGAGAGATCTCTCAATTTTTTGCCTATTTATAACACATGTATCTTTATTGGGAAAGTTAAGGTAGAGATAGAGAGAGAAAGCAAATCTCGAGAGAGAGACCAGACCAGACCAGACCAGACCAGAAAATAATGGAGGGTGAAATCCACAACTTCATCAAGGTATGGATCCTAACCAACATCTCTCTATGTTATTGTTTCTACATATCATCCAGAATCCCAAAGGGCATCCTCAGGCTCATCTCTCTCCTCCCCATCGTCTACCTCTTCATCCTCCTCCCCTTAAACCTCCATTCCTTCCACCTTGGTGGGCCCACCACCTTCTTCCTGGTCTGGCTTGGCACCTTCAAGCTCCTCCTCTTCTCCTTTGACCTTGGCCCTCTATCTTCTCCACCCCCACCAACCGTCTTCCAATTCATCTCCATAGCTATCCTCCCAATCAAAATCAAGCAAAACCCACCTCAAAAATCACACCCAAATCCAAACCCGTATCACAAAATCCCCCAAAATCCCACAAAATCTGAGAACCCAAATTACCCAAATGGTAAAAAGTCAATTTTGTTTGCTGTAAAAGTCTTGCTTTTGGCTTTGGTCGTTAGGTCATATGACTATAGGCAACGTTTGCATCCGTATGTTATATTGGCTTTGTACTGCTGCCACATGTACCTGGGGCTAGAAATTGTGCTAGCTCTGGGTGCGACCCTGGCTGGAGCCGTTTTTGGATTTGAGCTCGAGCCGCAGTCCAACGAGCCTTACCTTTCCACTTCGCTTCAAGACTTTTGGGGCCGTAGATGGAACTTAATGGTCACAAAGATTCTACGGCCCACTACATACTACCCCGTACGCAGTGTTTTTACGGGTTTTGTTGGGCTCAGATGGGCCCGATTCCTCGCTATGATGTCCGCTTTTGCGGTCTCGGGTCTAATGCACGAGGCGATTTATTATTATCTCGCACGTGTGCCTCCCACGTGGGAAGTGACGTGGTTCTTCGTGCTGCATGGGGTGTGCGTGGCAATTGAGGTGGAGGTGAAGAAGGCGGTGGCAGACAGGTGGCGGTTGCACCCGGTGGTTTCGGGGCCGTTGACGTTGGTGTTCTTGGCTGTGACAGCCAATTGGCTGTTCTTCCCTCAGCTGCTGAGAAATGGCGTGGATCTTAAGGCTATAAATGAGTATCCAATTATGGTAGATTTTGTCAAGGCACACCTGCCCTTAAACATTATCGGTGGAAAAGCTAGTTGATACACAAATGATATTGCTTCAATTTGTTTGTTTTCTTATCACACGTACTATCATAAACTTTTTTTTTTATTTGTCGTCTATGAGATTTAAATTCAGAACCTCTTTTATAAATAAAAATTCGAGTGACACTAAACGAAATGACTATAAATTTATAAGCATATACAACAATCGCTTCAACCGCGGTTTATGCGTTTGCTCATTTTTTTTTTCAACCACGGTTTTTCGCTTTTGAGTTTTTTGGGGCAAAGTTTTGGTGTAGCATTCTCTTTATGCATTATGACCCTAGTCGTACGCTCTAGTTCTACTCATGATCCAGACGAGACTATTCATCAACGACATGAATTATTACCCTAACTACTTCTTGAGTTTTACACACTAGGGGAATGTTATAAATAATATAGTGTTATTATTTAAGTGTGATTGTGGAAACTAAAAGTAAAGTTTTATCATGGTTCGTAGGATTAGGACATTGATCATATTGTAACTTTTAAAGGGCTCCTAAACCCGGAAAAATCTTGAGTGGTACGTACTATTCAATGGTACGACTATTGAATGGTTCAGATTAATTTGCAGTGGGCCCCAAATGAATCTTAACCATTTAACAGTACGTACCATTCAATGGTACGTACCACTGAAGTTGGAAATATAAGGCACTGTGCAGAGAATAGAACCAAAAGTTCTAATATATTTCTCATTCATATTTCTTCTCTCTCTAAATGGGCCACAAAATTTTCATTTTCTCATATTACACAATTTTGAAATTGTATCAATGTATGTCTTCAGTTTAATATACCATTTGATGTTTTATTAAATTGATGACATGGTGAGTGTGGAACCCGTAATTGAGCTGATATTTAAGTCACATTTGCAAAGGTAACTTTTATAGAAACCCAAAACCTTTAGCCTATTTTAAGGAAAACACATATCCTTTGACTATCTTTCTATATGAGCAACTTAGCTTATATAGTTTTTTGATGATCGTGTTACCTTTGCTATTAATTTTGACTCACTCCTTTGCTCTGATTTAATGTTCTTTTATGATATTTGCAACATTGCAACATAATATTATATTTTTCATATTTTACTTCATTTTGTGACATAATATTCTATATTTTTCTAAAATAGTTCCTGATTTCATCTTTGTTGTAAGTAAATATTCCGCATACAAAGCATCACGGATTATATTCGGGATTCCTCAAACCAAAAGAAATCATGCACATAATAAAGAGTCAATCTATGTGCCGCGGAATTAGCGTGACGTCGAGCAAAAGCAACCTGGGAATTGGTAAGAGAATCCAATCCCATTCTAATGCCCCCAATCAGTGGGTTGAAAATCTGTAGAGAATCACTTTCCAGAGTGATAGGATGAAATTCCCTCGCAATAGCCTCCTCGATACCTACCCGTGCAGCCAAGAATCCTGCCGTCGTTGGACTTGAAACATGAGGCAGCCCGCAAACTCTCCAAGCTGATATCGCACAATACCACCAAGACCTCCACTGCAAGAATCCGCTATATCAACGTTGGGGCGACGGAGGTGGTTTCACTTTAGGGACAGGTCGGACGCGCCGAAACTCCTGATAGTGAACCCCAGCCACCATCGAGACTTGGTCAGGAACTGAGATCACACCATCCCAGAGAAGACGGTTGCGCGCACGCCAGATTGCAGCCAGCAGCCAGCAGAAATGGAGGGTGAAATCGGCAACTTCATCAAGGTATGGATCTTAACCAACATATCTCTATGTTATTGTTTCTACATATCATCCAGAATCCCAAAGGGCATCACCAGGCTCATCTCTCTCCTCCCCATCTTCTACCTCTTCATCATCCTCCCCTTAAACCTCCACTCCTTCCACCTTGGTGGGCCCACCACCTTCTTCCTGGTTTGGTTTGGCATATTCAAGCTCCTCCTCTTCTCCTTTGACCTTGGCCCTCTATCTTCTGCCCCACCCACTCTCTTCCAATTCATCTCCATAGCTATCCTCCCAATCAAAATCATACAAAACCCACCTCAGAAATCACCCAAATTTACAAACCCATCTCACCAAAATGCCCAAAAATCCACAAAAACTGAGACCCCAAATTTACCCAGTTGGTAAAACTGTCACAAATGTGCCTAAAAAGTCAATTTTGTTTGCTGTAAAAGCCTTGCTTTTGGCTTTGGTCATTAGGTCATATGACTATAGACCACATTTGCACCCGTATGCTTTTGGCTTTGTACTTCTGCCACATGTACCTGGGGCTAGAAATTGTGCTACCTCTGTGTGCGACGCTCGAGCTCTTTTCAAGTTTGAGCTCGAGCCACAGTCCAACGAGCCTTACTTTTCCACTTCGCTTCAAGACTTTTGGGGCCTTAGATGGAATCTCATGGTCACAAAGATTCTACGGCCCACTGCGTACTACCCGGTACTCCATTTTTTTACGCGTGTAGTCGGGCTTCGGTGGGCCCGATTCCTCGCTCTGATGTCTGCATTTGCAGTCTCGGGTTTAATGCACGAGGTGATTTATTATTATCTCACAAGTGTGCCTCCCACGTGGGAAGTGACGTGGTTCTTCGTGCTACATGGGGTGTGCGTGGCAATTGAGGTGGAGGTGAAGAAGGCGGTGGCCGACAGGTGGCGGTTGCACCCGCTGGTTTCGAGGCCATTGACGTTGGTGTTCTTGGCTGTGACAGCCAATTGGCTGTTCTTCCCTCAGCTGCTGAGAAATGGCGTGGATATTAAGGCTATCAATGAGTATCCAATTATGGTAGATTTTGTCAAGTCACACCTGCCCTTAAACATTATCGGTGGAAAAGCTAGTTCATACACGAAAAATTTGTAGGTTACTTTGATGTAAAAAGACCTCTTGCTCCTATCTGTTTGTTCTCTTATCAAACGTACCATCATAAAAAATTCTCTCTTTTTATTTGTGGTTTATGAAATCTCCTTTAAGAAAGTAAGTGGAGTGTCACTAAACAAAATGACAATATAAATGTATTAGTATATACAACCATCGTTTAATATTTTCAAGCCAAGCTCTCATTGGATGACAAATTTGTTGTTTTATTTAGGGGTCGTTTGATTTAAACCCACAACCTTGCAAAATGTGAAAAAGATCCACTAGAAAATATAATCCACATAAGCATCATGCTCACTAGGTTACACATTGGGTAGGACCATTTTACCCTTGAAATTCAATTTTAAAAACATTTATTATTCCAAAATTTGGATTTCAATTTCAATTTTTAACCTTAATGGCAAAACAAAAGATCCACTACTCAAATACTGCGCATTCTCTGACGTCGAGGTGGTATGACACTAAGAAGAACTTAGAGCTAAACCAAGGAAAACAATACACCCAAGGGGTAGAGTTCAGAAAGTTTTCAATGCCTAAGAGTAAGACTCGAGAAAACACCGTTCGAGTACAACATTGGTAGGTAATATAATACCCAAAAGATAGCCAAGGTTCACGAAATTTGAAGTCTGATACCAACTGACAGGTACAAAGTACGGAAGGAAGAGCATAGGTTTGCAAAAACCCGCTCTGATACCAATTTGACACACCCCGACCCGGATGTACAGGTGGACACCCAAAAGTCGGGTGTGCTGGCCGACACCACGTGGGGTGACGAAAGCCATTTTGGAGAAATAAGGAATAATTTAAGCAAATTGAATTAAATGAGGGTCAGAGTGCACGAAAGTGTGCGGGCGGAAATGAATAATAAAATAATAATTGTTTGAACAAGGTACAGAATATCAGATAATTACACATGCAATTGAATTTTCTACGTTGTCATACCACCGCATCTCGACGTCGACAGCTCCAAGCCACTTATCCTGGAAGGGCGCAAAACAAAATGGTGAGTGGGCCATAAGTAATTATTTTAAATAAAACCTTTCCTTTCTGAAAATAGTAACCCCTCGCCGTCAAAACAAGTAATAGTTCAGTTAAAAGCCTTTCTGAAAACATACTACAGTAGTAGGTAGAAATCAGTGTAAGTACGGAAATGTACTTGGTTTCTAAAACAGGCAGAAAGCCACAACTTAAGTATAAAATACTTTACCAGAAATCCGTATAAATAAATAATACGGGAAACCCGTAAAACCAATAGAAGTCTCCGTGGCATCAGTGAAATCCGGTATTACAATCACAATATAAAACAGTAGGGGGGTACGCTCGCTAGGTATGATAGACACACAATTTCATACAGAGATATTCTGTTATGAACAGGCTGGGTGTACGAATAATGTTACGCTCATGTACTACAATCACGTGAAGCTGGCGCTAAGCGGGTTACAAAATGTCTAGTCGCCAAGGCGACCTAGAACAGGCTGGCACCTACGATGGATACAAAGTGAGCGTGTCGGTGCGTGTGAACATACACGTGAAGCTAGTCCTGGCCCCGGACAGTACTACTGACACCGTGTAAGCATTCCTAGTTGAGCGTGTATAAAACATACCACGGAATGTTTCTAAATATAAATAAGTGGGGTAGTTTCCTCTCTAAAATTACTTCAATAGGGTCTAATTAGGTATTCACGGATGCCGTATCCGGAATATCAAGAATATGCCAAAGTAATACCAAAGTTACTTAAAATACTAAAACCGAGTCATATACTAGTGAACCAAGTACGATATAAATATAAAACTCAAGGTTCACCAAATATAAGTATAAATCGAGTTCACTGAGTATAAGTATAAATCACATTTAAATGTATAGGCATAATAATACTAAGTTCACTAACATAAGATAAAATATCATTTAAAAGCATAGGCGTAGCCTAATATAAACTTCCAAAACACAAGAAATATTTAATTTAATAAGGAAGGGGCCCACTCACATATACCGATGCCGAAGTAGTCCAAAAGTACGCTCTCCGTACTCCACGAGTCACCAAACCTATTTTAGAATACCCACCATTAATAAAGTATTTGAAAATACAAAGAAAATGGTGTTTGGAAACCCGAAAACGGAGTTACGGGGTCGGAAAACCCAATACCGCCGCCGTGCGCCGCCGCTCGCGCCGCCACGCGTTGCCAAATGGCCTCACGCGCTGCCACGCGCAGCTGTGAGGTCCCACGTGCCCTCACGCGCTGCCACGCGCCGGTGGAAGTCCACCACGCGCGGTCACGCGGCACACGCGTCGGCCAGTCGCCGGTGACACGTGCCGGTCATGCACTGTTAGAGTTAACGGAATATTCTAACGGCGTTAGAATATTCCGTTAACGCCGTTAAAACTAACGAACGGAATGTACCTTGGAATATTTCGGTCCAACTGGGTTTGGACTGGGTTGATGACGTCATCACCGGTTCGCTGACGTTAGGGCCGGGTCGGCTGACGTCAGCTCGCCGGTGACCTCTGCAATTGCCGGCCACAGCGTAGCCGCCGCCGGCGGGAACCTCGCTGGAAACTGGGGATTTGGCCGGAAATCTTCAAATGCCTGTAACTTAGTCAAATCACAACCATTTTCCACGATTCAAGTGTCAAATTGAAGCTGTGAGTGAGGAGAATGATATTTTACCAATTTGGAGGCCGATCTCTGGCCGGAGGTGGCCGGAATTTGAAGGAAAAGCCACGGCCATAAAGTGGCCGATTTCCAATTCCTTGTTCCTCGGTCGATCTCGCACATGTAGGTCTAGATTAAGGCTCTTGGGACCTCGAGGAAGAGGTTGGTGATGTTTTTGAGGGAACTCAAGGTCGGGTTTGTTGGCAAAGTTGACGAGGAAGGATCGGTGCTCGTTGGGGTTTATTGGACTTCCAGGTTCTAGGTCCAGTTGGAGTTTGCAAGGTCGACTTGGTTGACTGGGGAATGGTTTGGTTTGGGAGTGAGTCTGGTCACTTAATTGGCTAGGGGAGAGCTCGGTGAGGAAGAGAGGTTTGTTTGCAGAGAGAGTGAGGGATCGAGATACAGAGAGTGACAGAGAGATTGAATGAGAAAGAGACAGAGAAGGAAATGGGCTGGGCCTTCAAAAATTACTGAGCCCAAGGCCCAAATAAAACACAATCCATTTAACGGAACGTCGAAAGATTAACGTCCGTAAAATTTCCATTCGGACTCCGAATGTCGTCCCACTCGCGTCCACGCATTCGTAACGACGAGCACGACAAGAAAATACAAAAGAAAGGGTCGTACGAGTTACGACGCAAAAGTCAACCGAAGGTCAACTAGGGGCATTTTCGTCATTTCCCACTTCCGGGAATAAAATAATGATATTTTCCGGGACGGGATGTAACATCATGTGTCTTTATTTATAGTAAACATAATAAGCTTACTTACCCTACAAGTAATACTAAGTTTGATAAGAAATAATTTATAAGATCACATAGGATCCTAAACATAATCTATTAGAATTTAAACAAGCACACATGTGCTATAATTCTAACTGCAACACTAACTAGTATTTTCAAATTTCGAGAAAATTTGGTAGTTTACTGCCACTTCTTATTTTAATGAACCTTAATAACTTGAACAAATGGTGAAAGGTGAATGATATTGGATGATCATGATGCATGTGAATATCACTATAGTCATGCACTCACTAGAACAAATGAGTGCTACTATACATGTCCACCCGATTATTCTATTTTTCTCATTAATTTCTCATTTTTATTTTATACATTCTAGTTCAAGTTACGCATCTCAACATCCGGTGTTGCCGAGTTGCAATATAATATTCCTCACACTAATGGAAGGAGTCAAGATTTAAAAAGGAGGAGTTGCAATATAATATCACCACTCACATTTTTTATACTGTGCAAAACAAAAATTATTCAACAAAGATGGCTTTGAAGTTTGAATAATATTCGGTATTAAACTGAATACCTTTTTCCTTAAGGCCCTCTTAGTCTTCATAAAATCTCATGTTACTCCATACACTTTATTTTATCTCACTTTATTCTATGCACTCTTCTTTTGTGTCCCACTTTATCTCATTCTATCAACTGAATTGAGAGAAATGTTAGTTTTGCTAACTTGTCATGGGCTCTTTGGTCATTTCAACAGTGAATATAGGAATATGTTAAAAAAAAGAATTTTTATTGGTACTCCAAAAATCTCATTATGCACTCCTCAAGTGTATATTTCATTCTAAATATAAAAAGTTTGGAGTGCATAATTAGATTTTTGGAATGAAGTGCATAATGAGATTTTTGGAGTGTCAATAATAGTTCCCTAAAGAAATTATAAGTTAGGATTAAGCCCATATAACTACCCAACCCTTAGGGGTGATTCCAAACTAGTCTCAATCTTTTAAAACATTTCAAATAATTACCTAACGTTTTAAAAATTGAACATTCATTAGGTCACCAACATTAAGTGATGGCATTGACAATTATTGAAGCGAGATTTCACTCTCACGTCATTTGTAAAGTTCTAAATTTCCAAACCGATCATTTTTTAACTCAATAGAGTTAGTGTTTAACTTGGTTAAAATGGGTCAATTTAAGGATTTAGAACTCTAAAATGACGTGTTAATGAAAATTAGCTTCAATATTTGTCCATACCATCACTTAACATTAATGACAATGTCAATTAACAGTAGTGATGTTATCACTTAACGCCGTTGGCCTAACGAGTGTCTATTTTTCAAAAATTAGATAGTTATTTGGAATGCTTTAAAAGGTTGTGACCAATTTGGAATCACCTCTAAATGTTAGGTAGTTATTTGTACTTAACCCTATAAGTTATAGTGATAATTTGCCAAAATTAAACAATTTAGAGTTGTCAATGAGAACATTTAAGTAATTTTGGCAGGGGTTTTGGTTTTTTGTTTTTTGTGCTACAGTGCTTATGCGATTTTGGATGTCTCAAATGTGAAAACAAGGTGAAAAGACCAAAAAGCCTTTGCTAAGTTAGCGAGATTAACACTTTTCTTAATTCAGTTGACGGAATGTGAGACATAAAAGATGAGTATAGGGGATGAATGAAATGAGATATAATAGAGTGACATAAAAGATGAGTACAGAGGATGAATGAAATGAGATATAATAGAGTCCAGATAAAGTGATAATTTGTGAATAGTACATGGGCACATAACTAAAAATAAAAGTAAGCCTCTTTTTAATTAAATATTGCAACCCCACATTAAACTTGTGTTGCCTTGAATATTTGCATATTATTTGGGGAGAATAGGGGCGCTTTGTTAGGTTGGTACATATTTCACCTCCTTAATAATTTCAAAGCAATTTGGGACACAAAAATTTGTATGCTCATGATAAGGTAAGCCAGTAGATAGGCTGAGGAAAGGGTGAGAGCAACGTGCAACGTACGAGAATGGAGGAAGAAATCAAGAGCTTAATCAAGGTATGCCTCTCCACCTTGGCGTCTCTTTCCTACACATATTTCATAGCTTCTAAAATCCCCAAAGGCAAACTCAGGCTCTTCTCTCTCCTCCCTATCTTCTACCTCTTCACCGTCCTCCCTCTCTCTCTCTCCACCGCCCTCCCCGCCGGAGTTTTTGCCATGTTCATTACCTGGGTTGGTAGCTTCAAGCTCCTCCTCTTCTCCTTTGGTCATGGCTCGCTTTCATCTGACCCACCACTAAACTCCCTCCTCGCCTTCATCTTCACTGCCTGCCTGCCAATCAAAACACCTCAAAAGTTATTTCCAAATTTGGCAAAACCCCCTAAAGTGCCTCTGAATCTGCCAGCCAAAGTCTTGCTTTTTGGCATATTGGTTGCCCTAACTGACTACAAAAAATATTTGCACCCCAAAATTTTATTAGGTCAGTATTGTTGTATGTTGTATCTTTTTGTGGACGTATTAGTAGGCGTAGGCAATGCAATGATGCGAGCAGTTCTCGGAATCGAGCTCGAATCGCCGTCCAACGAGCCTTACCTTTCGACTTCGCTACAAGATTTTTGGGGTAGGAGGTGGAACCTTACGATAACAAATACGTTGCGCCAGACTGTGCACAAACCCGTGCGGTCAGCGGCCCAGACCTTCTTAGGGCCTGCGTGGGCCCCACTGCCGGCCGTGCTGGCCTCATTTTTGGTATCAGGTTTGATGCACGAGCTCATATACTTCTACATGATGCGTGTGACTCCCACGTGGGAGGTTACGTGGTTCTTTGTTCTTCACGGGGTGTGTTTGGTCGTCGAGTTCGGCGTGAAGAAGGCATTGAGTGGAAGGTGGCGGTTGCATTGGGTTGTATCAACGCCGTTGACCATCGGGTTCGTGGTGGCTACCGCAACTTGGTTGTTCTTTCCGCCTTTAGTCAGGAACGGCGTGGATACAAGAGCTATTGAGGAGTGCAAGGAGTTGGTAGAATTTGTAAAGAAAAAGTTGAAATGGGACCTATTTTCATGGCCGACCATTTCTTTAGGACATTAAAATGATAGCGTCGGAATCCAGAAAATTAAAGGTCTTAGTTTGTACTTTGTTGTAAGAAAATAATATTATTTTGTTTCCTATATATATTTATTTTATTCTAACATATTATATACTAAAAGGATTCCTCTTATGTGTATATACAATGGAAGGGTTTCAAACACTGATAGGTAGAGGTCGGCAAAGGGCCGGGCCGGGCCAACCCGGCCCAAAAATACTAGGCTTGGGCTGGGCCGGGCTTTAATTATAATAACAAAAAAATATGGGCCGGGCTTTTATGAAAATATTAAAACCCAAGCCCAGCTCATGGGCCGGGCTCTTGTGGGCTTGGCGGGCCGGGCCGAACTGGCCCAGTTGGGCTGGGCCTAAACGGGCTGAAGACAAAAAAATATAATAAAAAAATTCTAGAAAAAAATCATATTAAAATATGAAATAGAAGTATCTTCAAATTATAAAAAGCTCAAAACATATTGTCTTCAACTTATGAAACTCTAAAATACAAAAAATGCAGCTCTCATATAGTATTGGCTTCAACTTCAATTGTCTCATTATCGGATTCAACCTCAGCCTCTCCATCACAAACTCTCATATACTTGTGTCTGCCAAGACAGCAAGACTACCTCTATTATAGATGGGCCATTCAACGGTAATAATTAAATGGTCCAATTTTTTTTGGGAAGCTTATCAGTCATCCAACAACTCAGTAAACAAGAATCCAAGTTCCAAGATGTAAATAAACATGTATGATGTATCTGCAAAAAAATTGATAGGCGGGCCTGTGGGCTGGGCTTTCCTGGGCAGGCTGAGCTGGGCCTATGTGGGCCTACGTGGGCCGGGCCTATGGGCCAGGCCGGGCTTCAAAACTCCTAACCCAAGCCTAGCCTACTAATCGATGGGCTGGGCCGGCCTGGGCCTGGTGGTGGGCCGGGTCGGGCTTTTTCTCTTTGGGCCAGGCGGGCCCCCACCGGTCCATGGGCTTCTGGGCCAAATGATGACCCCTACTGATAGGGAATGAAACCATTTGATCTAGCCTAGTCTTAACTCCAGTACAACGGTTTCATATGTCCAAGATTTGATATAAGGTAGAAAATTAGTTATAATAGAAGATTCGTACACATTTTTTGTGAGAAGTTAATTAAGTAGTTATCGTAAAAGAAAGAAAAATTAGGAGAGTATATATATGAGTGGGTTAGAATTAAACTTTCCATAATATGTTATAGAATTGGTGAATAGGCCACCAACTCCTACCCACCCCACCATTTCTTACTTTATTAAAACCAAACCTAATTCTACCTAACTCACCACCATTTATTTCTATAAAACAACAATTAGAAGGAAAGAAAAAAAAGACGAAGCAAAACAGAGAAAAAGAAATAGAGGAGAGGGCAGACAAATGAGAGAAAAGAGAGATAGAGAGAAATCTTGTACTCTGATCATATTGGATATATAATGGAAATACTACTGCTCTGAGGATGTAGGCAATTGCCGAACCTAGTTAATATCGCATTTCATTTACTTTCCATTGCACGCTAATATGCCCGTATTTCACAACACGTTATCAACACGAGAAGCTCTTGTGTCAGTGGAGAGCACAACGCCATGAAACAAGTGAAGCACTACCACCTGTTACCTCTTTTGGCAATCTCACAAATAAGAAAATCCTCTTATTTTTCATACCTCAAAGAGAAGAACTCACAAACTGTAGTAAATTACTTATTTTGTATTTGTTCAACTGGTACTTTGACTTATCAGGAAAATTGTCGTACCAGTTCAATAGGCCAAATCTCCATCATCTGTAGTTCAGATCAGAACATGTCCTTCATGAAAGTTGTTCATCTGCCCAACATCTATAGCATATCCAAATTTCAAGAAGATTGAACAGTGAGATCGTTCCAGATGTTTGAAATTCCAACCCAAGTTTCAATTTCGTAGAAAATCTCGCAGCCATGTTAACAGCCTTCAAACTCTAACTTTCAAACCTCGGATAGAAACCTCTTCTTCATGAAAATTGTTCATTATCCTCTCATCTCTACCATACTAAAATTTGGGCTAGATCCAATGGTTGGATCTTCTCATACTTCTCAGACACTATTCTTGACTCCAAAACTTGTTGAATCTGCTTTGGCTCTTTCGGAACTCACTGGAGGAGGAATACCAAATGGGGCCTACCAAACGAGCCCAGAACCATATTTGATGGATTGGATTTGGGCCCATTTTTTGGCCAAATTTAAGAGCCCATTTGTTTGGCCTAGTGTGAAGGTCCATGTTTAGTAGCCCATATTTGAGCTTGGGCTTATGTTTTGGTCCCATGTTTTGGGCTTTGGATTTTTCCTTCCTTATTGCCATGATGGGCCTGAAGTCCCATAACCCACAAGGCTTGAACCTGTAGTTCAGAAGTCTAATTTTATATCTATTTGGTCCCAAAGATCATTTGGGCTCGTAGTCCCATAAACACGCTTAATTTTATTTATGCTAACTTAACTACTAACTTGAAGAGTGCAGCACTGCCATCCTTCCTAACATTTATATTTTAAGTTTTTACTTAATTCAATTTATTTATGTGAATGATGTTGAATTAAAGCCCTTGTCACAAACTTTATTTTTAACGCAATTTATTTGCAGTGGATAAAATTATCACCATATGCAATTATTTACTTATTGCATTATGTTTTGTTATGATAAGTATATATGACATAAAAAGATCAGAACCTAAAGTTCCTTGATACTCATCACATAAAAATAAAAAAAAAGATCGGACCCCAAGTTCCTTGATCAAATTAATACCTAAAGTTTTTCCATAATCAATTGAGAGACTAGTAGTTCCTTAACTTTATTATATGAGGGTCTGAAGTTCTTTGATTCATGTAAATGAGGTTCATTTCTACCCAACCAATTTTTGGTGTTATAGTAAGCATTTAGGTGTACAGTTTATGTGCCAAGTTGCGCTGCCGTAAGATACCAATATGGGTCCTCAAAGAAGGATATGAATCTTTGTTGATTATGATTCTCCTACGAATTAGCTCTTTAGAGCCCTTGCAAGCAATCTCTTTACCTTTTATTTTGCGAATTGTCACTTTGATGAGACAATCTTCTTGTCGTTAGGGGGAGATAAGAATGTCAACGTTGCTGAAGAATGGCGTGAACTAGCGTGGACGTTGCCCACTATGTCTCATCTCGATCCCCTTACCACACAAGTATGATAAACAAGTGTGATGTATTCTAGCTTTCAGAATGTTGCTTTAGACGCATTTCTCTTATCAAGCTAAAGTGACGAGATCATATACTAACTGCAAACTTGTCTGCAAGGATAAATGTACCTAACAGACGTCGAATTAACATCCCTGAATGGATGTGTTGCCCTTATATGGACAACATGGTACAAATGGCAGCTAGCCAATCAATCTGTCCTCAACCTAAAGCTAGATAGACCACTCAGTTCATAGGATTCTTCATTTCCCTAAAAGAGGAAAAATATGGCACAAAACGAATTTGTACTCGTTCATTGTCTCAATCATTTCCATCTCATGAGATTAATCCGGATTATCCCGAGACCTAAAGTTCTTGGTCTAGTATACTAGTTTGGGTGAGTTATGGAATTGGAATGAGATTATCGTCGATGATATTTCACTTAAAAGGTAGCTACTGACATAAATAAAAAAGCGACGATATCGAACCATGTTCCGTTGATTAGTGACAACGTAGAACTGATTTGTGAAAATACAATCCAGGTTGAAACATATTCCTTATCAAAGTGTATTTGGACTTATTATTCCTACACTACCCAAGGTAACCATGTCGTGCTTGACATGCCCCGACCCTGATATCCATGTGGACACCTAGATCAGGTCATGCTGGCCGACACCTGTAAGGTGACACAAGCCAAAACATGCATAAAAGATATGAAACTTTAAATTCATAATAGGGCCTACAAAATTTTTGGCATAGTTTGCCTTAAAATGTGGTTAAAACCAACCTGCACAAATGGTAGTTCACAACTAATTAACCACATAACATCCCCGAAGGGCCACACCTAATGGGTCTCAGACCCTCCACTACATGCACGTTCATAGGTCAGAGCATAAATACTAATAGGCATACGGAAGCTAAAGTACTCAAGAAAGTCTAGGTATTCTAATCCATACGAAGATGGATTTATTACAAAGGTTCTACATAAAGGTAAGTCTCCCTACTCTTTTGGGAGTGTGTGTCAGAGCTGTCCACTAGTCCTCGATGTTGCACCGATCACTTGTACTAGGTCCTGAAGGGGGCGCAAAACAAGAAAATGTGAGTGGACAAAAAGAAAGTTTTGAAAAACTCTCTTTCTTTTTTAACATACTAACCCCCTGTTTTAAAAACCATAAATGTACGAGAAAACATACTATACATAAATATTCATCTATACATACTTCCAAAATCCGTAGAAAATCATTAAGTATCTCAAATCCCATAAATCACGAATAGTTCCAAAACCATAAAACATCGTCATCATATAGCAACATCGCAAGCATAATAGTTCGAAACATAAATAATCACCAAGGTAATGCATCACACATGCCTAAGCCGGGACTCTAACCCAGACATAGACAAGCTGTATGTCATAAATAGATTTTAGTAATGAGTACCTCATGCAACGTGTAAGCTGTGTGCCAAAAGAATACCATGCCGTGCTGAATGAGTCAAGACACGGACAAGCTGGGCACGGATGCATGACATGCCTATGAGTTGGGACTTTAACCTAAAGCATAGACAAGCTATGCACTAATAACATATACATAACTGAGAATAAGCTAGTGCGGGCATGCGACATACACGTGTGAGCTGTGTCATACGGCCGTAGGCGGAGGGTACTAAGACCAAGGGGTGAATGCATACCAAGTGATATGAAAATCATGGTGTAAAACAATAGTCATATCAAAATGCTTGCGAAAACACATAATCATGCCTATGAATAAATCTCTAGATTCATAAATCACAATTCGTCAAGAAATCACGTTTCTTTAAATAAAACCATGCATGGGCATAATTATAATTATTCAAGAACTCAATTATGTAAATATATTACTTTAACCAAAAATCATTTTGAAAACAAAAGTCCACTCACAGGAATTCCGATCTATCCTCGTTCCGAGGAGGATGCTCTCTGAAGCGTCTAGTCGCTCTGGAAGAACTTGCACCTACATAAACTATTTTTACTCAGAAATTAATCAAAACATAAAGCTATTTCAATGTGGACAGACCTTAATTAATTACACTTCTGCCACTAACTTCTCATATTCACAATTTGGTCCTAGAACTTCAGAAATTGTAAATCTGCCTCCAAAACTTTAGAAAATTTGCAATTTAATCCCAGCTGCAGAAAATGTATAGCGGAGACCAAAAAATTCCAGATTTTCCAACTCAACTAATTTTCTAATCAACTAATCCAACTAAATATAATCCAATCTCTTATCAAAACATACTATACATACATTCTCAACCTAGTTCATAAACCCTAAAGAAAAAGATTTAGGGTTTTATCGAATTCTCACCAATTCACGTCCTAACTCGGAGCTGAGTTTTGATTCCACAACCAATCAACTACTTGAGTCTACACTTCAACAAACAACCAAAATTTCGGGTTAAAAATGTGAATTTCGAAAATTCTTCAAAATCCTAAAATTGAAATCTAAGGAACCCACTTACATAGGTAAAGAGCTCGTGAGGAGAGGATCAACTTTCTCTCTTGGGCCGAGACCCAATTCCCTAACGTTTGACCGAAAAACCAATTTTTCCGGCGGACGGACTTGTTGGTTTTTCCTTCGAATCGGCTGGTGTGGTGGTTTTTCAGAGGTATAGATATGAAAAATGTGTTGGGCTCGATGAGGGCTTGAATTTTGATATAAGGTTTGTCAAAATCGGTGCTCGATTTCCGAATGAAGGAGATATGAGAGTTTGAAGTTAGGAGAAGAAAATGGAAAATTTTGAAGAACAAACAGCAGCTCCAGCTGCTGTCCACGAAAAGGAGGAGAAGAAGAAGAAGAAGAAGCTGGAAGCTTCTAAAAATTTCTCCCCAAAAATTACCAAATTATCCTTTGTTGTAAAATGTTTATAACTTTCTCATTTGAACTCCAAATTTCACTCCATTTGAACCCAAGCGTTCGTAACAACAAATACTAATCAAATAAATAAAATATTGACCACCACATGTCTCGTACTCAAGGTTTCAGCAAAAGATGGAATTTACCCTTCGAGGGGTATTTTGGTCATTTCCATTAAGAAGGCTGTTTTACAAGAAAAAATTTGGGACGGGTTGTAACAGTGCTACAAGTGGGAAATGAAGCGTAATGAGATGAATGAAATAATATAATGGAATGCACGCCTTATGACGCAAGGCTTCTCTCAAACGTTTTGTGATTGATTGCTGCATTATGAATGTGGTTATAGCGTTTCTCCATGGGGATCTTAATACAGAGATTTGCATGTAAGTTCTTGAAGAATTACAAGGGCTGATGCAAATAGTTTTAGACCACTGAACACCCTATCAATTTGAATAAGGCATTCACTTTACGGATTGAAACAATCCATGTAGATTTGATATACTTATCTAAGTGATTATTTGATCAGTCTGGGATATGTGAATAAGCAGTATTTCGAAATTACTAGAGTTGCAGTCTATGCTAATAAATCTCACTAAGACTCTAAAGGAGCATGAGAAAACTGCCTAGCACATAAAGTCAAAATTTGAGATAATGGATCTTGGAAAAACTCGTTTCTACCTTGATCTAAAGTTTGAACATTGTTATGACAGTATTCTAGTCTACCTGTCAAAAGAAAATGTTACTTTTGAGTACACCCATGATGATCCATAAGCCAAATGCAAATGAGACCGTTGAAAAGGTTTTTAGAACCTGAAGTTCCATATCTAAGTACATCTTACGTATTATTGTACTTAATTCATTGCATTAAACATGACATCTCATTCATTGTTGATTTGTTGGTAAAGATACAGCAATGCGCTTACACGCTGCCATTAAATTAACATTATAGACATTTTTTCATTACTACGAATTTGGGCTTAATACTACGCATCCCTAGCGGATGATATCTAGAGAGACCTCACAGAATGATTTGAGGCTCCAAATCTATGATTATATATGTTGAACTAAACTTGAATGAGATCATTTGTTCGTTTTAGCTGGAACTAGATTTCTCCATGGAATCCCATATCTAAAAAGCCGAAGTAGAAGTTTCAGGCATGAATGAATGAAAAAAAAAATGTTATTCATACACATGAGTTACAACTACAACAAATACTTGGTAGAACTCCATGAGTGAGAGGCATTAGTTGTTTCGAAATCTAGCAACAAGCTTCTGATGGTCACTCTGAATTCGACTTTCGGATTCCTACAGTAGGTTAAGCTTTCTTCTCATGTTCGTCGAGTAGTTAGGTGCATTCCTATGCAACTCTCTATTCTCATGCTTGAGTCCTTTTATCTCGTATCTAAGGCTCGTCACTTTAGCCATTAATGATTCAACTTGGCGAGTTCCAGCAAGCAGGCGTTGTCCCATGTTTGATACAGAACTGGCACACTGGACACTGAAAGTCAAAGAGTCTTGAACAACCGACTCATCAGACCTCTTCGACAACAACTTTTTAACTCTAGGAGTAAGAAGATTCCTAGATACCACTGTAGCTGTTATATCATTGCTCATCACAAAATCTCCAACAGTAAGAGGTTCGTTGGAGGATAAGAAGAATGGACTCCAGACATTATCTTGGGCAGGCTCACGTTCCTCCACCGCATCATTCAAATCAAAACAACGGTCGGAGGGGCAAGCCATTCTAAGAAAAAAATTGATGAAAGAAAAAAAAATGTAAGGGAAATGGAAATCTTGGAAATACAGCAGAGTAAATTTCCACAAGCAGTCAACTTTCGAGTATGCATTTTGGATATGATTGATGCCTCTATAAAAGGAGAAGCGACGTGGCCAATTGCTAAAAGAATTCGAAAGGCACCCCTCATCGAATTTCAAAATGTCAAAAGTTCGAAAGGGCACTTCTCATCAAATTTCAAAAGTCAAGATTTTCTGAATACAATCCGTTGACATTTCTTAGACGCAAATTCAGTTTTTTGGAAATTAATTTTGTCTCTGACAAAGTTGAAACGTGTGAACCTTACTGTTCCAACCACACTACTGTTATTGACATGTGTGGCTGATGTAGGCCACAACGACACCACTATCTGCTATTGAAAAATCTCTATATATGTCGACCTTCTCCCTCAATGGCAAGATAGAACTCCAAAAATGCCTGACTCTCATTCTTGCCGAGAATATAGTTTCAATCAAGCTTCTTAAAATACTCAGCCTTCTTTTTCTATGATAATACCTCTTCAACCAAGTCCCTCAAGATGCTTAACTCATTTCCTCACGAAAAAAATACCTTTGATCAAGAAGTTTTCACACCGGTATCAAACTCTTCTGCTGATCTTCTTAAAAAGAAAAAGTATCTTATATCATCGGGGTTGAAAGCAAGAGTATCTTATATCATGCTTTTTTCCTGTCTTTTCCTTTTCCCTTGCTCTTGCCTTTAAGACAAGGAGAAAAAGAGCAATTATTCGGAACTTGAAATCAAATCTTTGATCTGGAACTGACTACTTGAAAACCTTGCCTGATTGCTTACCTTCCATTGCTCTCGAGTACTCATCTCTAACTGGTTCTTGTGTACTGAAGTTACTAAGCATGAATGAGTCACCAAGAGGCAATGTTTTGAAGGACCAATCAAAGGTCAAAGGTTACGCCCCACTTCTACTGTCCAGAAAACTAAAGCTGAAGGTTTAACGGTAGAAATCCTACAGAAAAGATACATCATAGAAAGAAGATAAAGTCTTGCAGAAATACACATCGACTTGAAGACAAGCTAATCCAAGCTTGTTAAGATTAGGGGGAGACATCTATTAAAGGGAGCATCTGAAATCAATTGAAGATTGGTGACCATCCAAAGGGAGTGTTACAGAATTGGTGGATGGGCCACCAACTCTTACCTACCCCACCATCTCTTACTTTATATAAAACTAAACTTAATTCTACCCAACCCACCCTCCTTTCTTTCCATAAAACAACATTCAGAAGAGGAAGAAAAATAAGACGAAGCAAAGTAGAGAAAAAGAAACATAGGAGAGGGCAAAAAAAGGAGAGAAAAGAGAGATAGAGGAAAATCTTGTACTCTGATCATTTCGGATATATAATGGAAATATTGCTGCTCCGAGGATGTAGGCAATTGCCGAACCTCATTAATATCGCATCTCATTTACTTTTCACTGCACGCTAATATGCCTGTATTTCACAACATAATACCCTTTGTTTAAGGAGTAACTACTAAACCCTTTTTTTTTTTTTTAAATAAAGACAAGCTACCATATTTTGTTGATAAAGATGATTCTCTAATAGTAATATTAGAAAAAAGCTCACACTGTGTGTGAGAAATTACTGTTTGAGAGATAGAGTTTTTTATAAATTACATTTTGCACCCTTAAGTTTGGGTGCAATTGCAATCTCATACATCATCTTTATAACATTGCAATGTTATACACCAACTTGTGTTTTGGTTGCAATTTCATACATCCGTTAATTTGACCGTTAAATGATGACGTGGCAAATGTGAGGCCCATATTTTTGCTGATATGGATGTCAATTTTGAGCCATGTGGATAAAAAAAGGATAAATTACATTTACCCACTACGACTTTTCGTCAAATTTCAACTTCATACAACATCTTTTGCAATTTTTGAGTTTTCATACAATGACTCCTATTTCATATCAAGTTCATACAATGGTCTTTTTTCTGTCAATTCCTCTAGTAATAAGTGCCTACGTGACGTATGGGGCCCCAAAATTTTGTGCCACGTAGATAAAAAATAATTTTAAAAATGAATATTCATTATAAAAGAAAATAAATTTGAAAATAAAAGTTAAAATACTTAAATGGGGCCCACCCTTTCCTTCTTCTCCCGACTAGTAGAATTAAGGGACCTAGATCCTGTGAGCTTGGCGGAGGGGCAGAGTTGCCACCTACCTCTTAGCGGAAGCCGTGTCGATCTTTTCTTCAACGTCGTAATGAGCAGCTGCGCCGCCCCAGCTGGAGAAGAAGGAAAGGAAGACCATTTTAGTATTTTAACTGTTTTTCAAGATTTTCTTTTCTCTTAATTATTCTTTTGCATTATTTTTTGATATATGGCAGTCAACAAAGTTGGCGAAAAGGCATTAATATGATAATATAAGCAAAGTGTGTGAAACAAAATTACAAAATGTTGTACATAAGTAAGTGAAAATGAATGTGTTGTACTTTTATCCACATGGCTTTAAAACATTTATCCTATCGTACAAAATGTGAGCTACATTGCCACGTCATCTTAGATCAAATTGCTCAGTTGCAGTGTGAAGGTGCAGGCAAAACCTGAGATGACGCCTGTTATTGCAATGTTTTAAAGATCATGTATGAGATTGCAATTTATATAGGCACTGAGGAGTGCGAAATGTAATTTTTATTTTTTGCCATAGAAGAGAAACATTGCATTAAGAGAGAGAAACCTTGAGTACAACTAGAACCCGTTAAGTAAAAAAAAAAAAACGTACAACATTCTTAGGTAGAGTGTGATCTTGGATATAGTATCACTAATATTTAGCCCGTTACTATGTTGCATCGGCAAGAAAAGTTGGTCTCTGAGCGATATGTTTTCCAAAATATATACTAAAGAAGAAGTGATACCACTTAGGTAATATTATAGTAATAGTCTTCAACCTCCAAAGGGAGTTTTGCAAAGGTTGAGAACACATCAATGACTAGTTTAGAATCCCTTCCACAAACATTAGCAAAACACTTTGTTCTTTGCATTCTTAAGTAATGGCATCCTGTGAAGCGAGCTTAATGACAGAAGTATGTTTGTTCCAAGATTCCTTGTGTTGGAAATAGAACAATGATAATGATAATTTTATTTATGCTAATAATTAAATACAGACAATTACGGTATATAAACGATACAAATAAATTTAAGAAAAAACGAAATGAGGCTTAGCGTACGCAATGTGTGACAATTTCATCCTACTCTGTGCTTGTAGTTCGTTGGACCTTCTTCCTCTTCCACCGGGATTCACTTGATCTAAGTCAAAATTCCGGCAAGAAAAATTTGACTTAAATGAAAATATTATGGTTCTCTCGGTTGGATGGTTTTATTTCTGGGGGAGATTTGAATGCGAATTTACGGGTGCATAAATGCCATGCAAATGGATGAATATATAGGTATGGATACTTATTATGGCAATTTATGAGAATGGGGATGTAGTTTGTTGGGAGGTATGCATTGGAAGTGATGCTTTGCTCTCTGTTGCTTCTTCTTCAGCATACTTCATCACGAAAGATGAGTATGTTGAAACAAAATTTAAATCAGAAATTTAAAAAATAATAATTAATTAACGGATTTAATTATTAGAGCGAGCCCAAAGAGCCAGAGGCCCACGGTATCTTTTGACAATTAATTAATATTAATTATATATTATTATTAATTAATTTCACACCCCAAAGCCCAAACCCAAGGTTAAGCCCAATTTTCCTCTCCATGGTTCCATTACTCCAATCACTTTGTAAAAGGTACAAAGCCTTATAAAGGGTAAGAACTTTTTGGTGGTGATCAATGTGGGACAAGTTTGGAATGGTATTACTACTCAAACATCTCCAACAATGCCCACATTTGAGTTGAAATATCATTCAAACCCCACTTCTTTTTATCACACCCCACACATTTGAATGTATATGTTAATGAAAATGTAGCTACTATTTGTCTATCAAAATGTAGCTAATGAAAATGTGTCTTTTGGCTTGAACTTACCTAGTGAAAGCATATCGGGTTTACTTGGTGACGCAATGGATGTAGAAGATCTTGAACTATTCACCTTGATGAATGTAGAGACAATATATTACACACACACATCATGTATGCCACACGTCCAATTCATACGGTTGTGTTTATTTTGGTCTGAGAACGAGATCCCGAGGATTTCATAGAGCTTTAGAGAATTTAAGCCATATCAATTCTCATAAATGTGACCCCATTTACTCCTATATAGAGTGACATTAATTAGAATAGTCTGCCATATTCCTCTTGATAACAAGATATTAATGTCATTAAATGCTTAGCAAACATAACCACTTCTAGCATCAAACAAACAACACACATTCATCATAAGAATGAGTATTAGTGTGTTCAACTATTGAATCAAACTCAACTAGTTTGCCTGTGAACCTAGACATGGGATCACCAATCGGCTAGGTTAGGTTTCCGCCCGATTTGATTCATTGAATTGGCTTAAGACCCATTCCCCTCGATGTGAATAATATTTGCTCTCTTGGTAGGCACTTTTGTCGAAAGGATCGAGTATATTTTCCTTCGGCTTTCGTAATCAATGGATATAGTTCCATTGGAGAGCAACTTCTTAAAAGTATTATCTCTTGAAGCGCTGATGTGTCTCGACTTTCCATTGTATACATGACTTTTGGCTCTTGATTGGCTTGACCACATCTTTGTCATAATGTATACATATGGCGATCCACGAGCTTTGGCCCATCTTGGAATATCCTCTAGAAAGTTTTTGAGCCACTGGAGTTCTTCTCGATAAGTCCAAGGCTATAAACTCCGACTCCATGGTGGAGCAGGCGATACATTTATTGTTTTGGAGGATTTCCAAGATATTCTTTGCACCTCCCAAAGTGAAAACATATCCACTAGTTGACTTGGATTCTATAGTGTCGGAAATCAAATTGGCATCATTGAAGCCTTCTACAAGCAGTGGATATCTTGTGTAGTTTAATCCGTAGTTAGCGTATTTTCAAATACCTTAACACCTCTTACAAAAACATCCCAATGCTCTTTTGCGGGATTACTAGTATATACACTAAAACTGCTACTTTGCATAAGCTAAGTCGGGCCTAGTGGAATTCATTAAATACATTAGACTTCCAATTACTTAGGAATATTCAAGTTGAGATGGCATTGTCTTTATTTTTCTTCAACTTGCATGCGGCATCAAGGGAGTTGCGTAGGTTTGCGAGTCAAAATGACCAAACCTTCTCAATATTTTTCCGCGTAATGGGGTAGGTAAGGATATATCCTTCACTATTTCTCTTAATTTGAATTCCTAGAATGACATCGGCTTGACCTAAATCTTTCATGTCAAAACCTTGAATTCAACATTTTCTTAGTTTATTTATTACATCTTTGTCGATTCCATAATGAGCATATCATCCACATATAAGCACCTGATAACACAAGATTTGTCATAACTCTTAATGTAGACACATTTATCGGATTCATTTATTTTGAATCCATGTGTTAACAAAGTATGATCAAATTTACGCATGCCATTGTTTTGGTGCTTGTTTAAGTCCATATAATGACTTAACTAATTTGCACACTTTGCTTTCTTGTCCTTTAAGCCTGAACCCTTGGGTTGCTCAGCCTGCTATTTCTTCATCCCAGTTCTCCATTTAAAAATGCGATTTTACATCCATTTGATGTATATTAAAGTTGTATACGGCCCGCAAGTGCTATTAACATCCTAATGGAGCGTTATGCGAGAAACTAGAGAATAAGTGTCAAAAAATCCAACCACTTCTTTTTGTGATAACCTTTGGCTACTAAGCGAGCCTTGAACTTGTCAATGGTTCCATACGCAGCAAGTTTCTTTTGAAAATCCATTTATGACCAATTGGTTTTACTACGGAGGTAAATCAACCAATTCCCATGTGTTATTTTCCATAATGGATTCCATTTCACTTTTAATTGCTTCCTTCCATAAAGGAGCCTCGGAAGAAGACATGGCTTCTTTAAAAAGTTCCTAGGTTCATTTCGGACAAGTAAACGATGATACGGTCCCAAGTTTTGGAAACTCTATTCCTTTTTCCTCTTCTTGGTTCCATATCATTTTGTTGGACACACCCAGGAAGAGGCTTCATCATGACTATGATCATGAATTCTTCTTTTATTAGAACCGGATTCATTTTCTTTTTATGAAATATATCCTCAAAGAATTATAATTTGATTCTAATATAGTGTTAACATGTATGTAGAAATCGAAGATTTCACAACAAGAACCTATAAGCGACACTATTGTTTGCATATCCAATGAATGCTGTCCAGTAGTTTTAGGTCACACAGTTTCGTTCTTTTGGTAAGGAACTTGCACTTTATTTAGTAACCACTTTTAGGGTTTTATATGTGGGTTTATGTCCTTTCCATAATTTATAAGGCGACTCATCAAATTTCTTTTGAGGAACCTTATTTAGTATGGTATTTGCAGTAAGTAAAGCTTCACCCCACAAATTGTGTGGAAGCCCTGAACTATTTAACATGGAATTAATCATATCTTTGAACGTTCTATTTTTCCTTTTGGCGACACCATTTTGTTGTGGTGTGTATGGAGCCGTTGTTTGATGTATAATTCCATGTTGTTCACAAAAATCTGAGAAGGAAGTAGACTCATACTCTCCTCCTCTATCGGATCTAAGTGCTTTGATTTTTCTCTCAAGTTGATTTTCAACTTCAGCTTTATATGTCTTAAACATATTCAAAGCTTCGTCCTTGCTATGAATCAAATAAACATAGCAGTACTTACTGCAATCATCAATAAAAGTGACATAATAATTCTTTCCTCCACGAGTTGGTGTGGATTTAAAGTCACAAAGATCACTATGAATTAATCCAAGTAATTCATTTGATCTTTCCAAAATTGACTTTCTAGTTTGCCTAGCAAATTTCGATTCAGTACATGTTTGACACTTATGATTAAAATCAATTTCGAATTTAGGCAATAATTCTAATTTAACCATTCTTTGTATGAAATGAAAATTAATATGTCCTAATCTAGCATGCCAAATATTAGAAGACTCAACAATATAAGTAGAAGCATTTATTTTATTAGCATCATCAATAGCAATTACATTGAGTTTCACAAGGCCATCGGCCACATATCCCTTTCCAACAAACATCCCACCCTTGGTAAGTACAAATTTGTTGGATTCAAATACAAGCTTAAATCCCTTAGCAATCAGAATAGGTCCAGAAACCAAGTTCCTCCTAATTTCAGGAACATGCAGCACATTCAGCAAGGTTAGGATCTTCCCAGATGTGAATTTGAGTACCACTTTCCCTTTTCCCTCCACTGCAGAAGATGCAGCATTGCCCATATACAGCTTTTCTCCAGGGGCAGCATGATGGTATTCAGTGAACAGATTTCGGTCAGCGCATATGTGCTTAGTAGCACCCGTATCCATCAACCATTCACTCACATTTGAGACCATGTTGACCTCGGACACAACATCAGCCAATTCTTTATCAGTAATAGTCATGTTTGCTTGGTTGTTGTTGCTTCCGTTGCCATGATTCCCATCCTTGCGATGATAACAATCTTGTGCCTTGTGACCAGATTTGCCACACACATAGCAGGTGCCCTTAATCTTCTTCAGATTCTTGCCTTTAGGAGCAAGGGCAGATTGTGCAAACTGCTGGGGTTTCTGAGCCTTCTTCTTCGCCTTGGCCTTGGAGTTTCCTCCTTCAACATAATTAGCATTGGCTTCAATGGCAGCAACCCCACTAGGACGGTCTACCTTTCTATGATCCTCTTCCACTCGTAGCCTCAGAATCAAGTCCTCCATATTCATCTCACGACGTTTGTGCTTGAGATAAATTTTGAAGTCATTCTAAGAAGTTGGCAATTTCTCGATTATGGCCCCAACTTGAAAATGTTCATTGATCTCACATCCTCAGAGTGCAATTCATAGATCAACTTTTGGATTTCTTCAACTTGAGAGACAAGAGATTTAGAATCCAACATAGTATATTTGAGAAACTTACCATTCACAAATTTCTTTGAACCGGCATCATCAATCTTATACTTTTTCTCCAGGGATTCCCACAACTCCTTTGCAGTCTTGCACAAAGAATAAATGTCGTAGAGATTGTCATCCAAACTGTTTAGAATATAGTTCCGGCAACAAAACTCAGAATGATTCCAAGCTTCAATTGCCATGACAGTCTCCTTCGTCATTGGATTCTCATTAGACTTCGGAGCCTCTTCCTTGACAACATGAGCAAGATTCATGGTCGTCAGGAAGAACAACATCTTCTGTTGCCACCTCTTGAAATCCAGGCCTTTGAATTTCTCAGGCTTTTCAGAATACTTAGGACCAGTGCCATTCACAGATTGTTGATCCATAGTTTTATTTCAAGATTGTTGGAAATAGAACAACAATCAATGATAATTTTATTTATGCTAATAATTAAATACAACGAACAATTGCAGTATATAAACAATACGAAATAAATTTAAGAAAAACGAAGATCGAGGCTTGCGTACCGCAATGTCCTTGAAACAGAATTTCGTCCCTACTTTGTGCTTGTAGTTCGTTGGACGTCTGCTTCACCAGGATTCAACAATCTAAGTCAAAATTCCAGCACCGGAAAATTGACTTCTGGCGAAAATAGAATGTGGTTCTCTCAGTTGGATGGTTTTGGTTTGCAGGAGATTTGAATGCGAATTTCTAGATGCATAAATGCCATGCAAATGGATGAATATATAGAGTATGGATACCTGTTCGCAACAGGTATGAGAATGGGATGTGACTGTTGGGAGGTATTTGTTGGAAGTGATGCTTTGCTCTCTAGTGCTTCTTCTTCAACCCAGACTTCATCTGAAAAGATGAGTCTGTTGGAAGAACAAAATTTAAATTCGAAATTTAAAAAATAATAATTAATTAATAGATTTAATTATTAGAGCCCGAGCCCAAGAGCCCCGAGGCTCAAGCCCATCTTTTGACAATTAATTAATGTTAATTATATATATTAATTATTAATTAATTTTCACACCCCCAAAGCCCAAACCCAAGGTTGAGCCCAATTTTCCTCTCCATGGTTCCATTACTCCAATCACTTTGTAAGGGGTACAAAGCCTTATAAAGGGTAGGAACTTTTTGGTGGTGATCAATGTGGGACAAAGTTTGGAATAGTATTACTACTCAAACATCTCCAACACCTTGCACCCACAACAATAAGGTTTCTGTTATCATCCCTAATGACAAAGCCATCATCAACATTCTCACCAACCACAGAGCCATCAAAATTGATTTTTAAGTAGTTCGACCTCAGAGGACACCATTTTATGTTCGCCTGGCTTTGGGCATTAGAATTCTTCTTTTCCTTTGTATTAGCCTGAAAGAATTCTCTCCCCACTACCGCAGTAAGCATAGGCACTTTAGCAGGGTGCGGTTTAGTATTTCTGAAGATCAAATTATTTCTATCATTCCAGATTTGCCAACATATGGCCTTACTCAAATGCGACAAATCCTCACCATGAACATGTGGTAACTGTTCTAGCCAATCTAGAAGATTATTTGCTGAAGTAATAGAATGATCAAAGTCCGGGAGCAAACTCCAAACATTTTTAGCAAAAAGACAATTAACAAATAGATGATTTTGATCCTCATCCTCAGTTTGACAAAGAGCACATTTATTGTTTTAATCTTATTATTTAAATATTATTTGAAGTAGACAAGGGTAAATCTTAGATAGTCATGGATATGTTTTCAATATTTTGAGAAAATGGTTGACAAACTTGTGTCTCTTAGAGCAAGTCCACCCATAGCCCAATTGCAAGGGCAATTGCCCTACCAACCCATTTTTGTTCCTCCAGCGGGCCTTTTTTCAAAGGGCAATAGGTGGGCCCAAGCATGCCCCAGCAGAAGTCCGAGCAATTTGAGCCCGAGCACCAGCCAGCGGGCGCTGACGTCAGCGGCCTTTTTTTTTATTTTTTTATTTTTTTTTAAATTTTTTTTTTTTTTTTATAAATACTCCCAATCATCTTTTTCATTCCTCACATTACAACTCAATATTTTTTTTTCCAACATCAACTATATTTGTTTTTCACCTTCCAAATCCTTGTTTTACAAAAAAAAAATTTTTATTTTTAAAAAAATAATGACACGTGTCGTGACGAGAGTGGTTGAAAATGTCGGTGCAAAATATATGGGAATAATCACAAGCCCCCGATAAGGCCAACAAAAAAAATAATATTTTTCCTTGCCCTTGTCCTTGCCCTCCACGAACGGGTGGAGTTGCACAAAGGCAAGCACTGTTCACGGAGGGCAATCACTGCCATTGCCCTTGCCCTCCACCAACGGGTGGAATTACTCTTAGACCATCTCCAATGGTGGAGGTTAAAGTCTAAATTTTTAGCCCAGAAAATTTAGAACTTAACCCAGAAACAGTTTTTCTCCTCCAATGGTTTTGGGTTAAAAATTTAGCCCGAGATTACTAAAGAATGATTTTAGCCTAATTTTTTTCTTTTCGGTAACTATTTTAAAATAAAATTTATGTAGATTATCCTAATTTATTTTTGTGAACATTTTAACCTAAAAAAAATTAATTCTGATAAATAATGAGAATCACTAAATTAGGTGACAATTAGGTTTGATCACATAGGTATTTATGTGGATGATTGAACAATTGTATGAGGACACTAAATTAGATGGGTAGAAAGAAAAATTTGAAGAATTGTATGAGGAAAGTGAATTTTGTGTGGATGATTGAACAAATACATAGGTATTTATAGACTTTTTTTTGGTGAATTTTGATTTAAATAATTTTTAAATAATGTTTTAGCTGTTGGATTTAATTTTGGGCCGTTAGATTTTTTTTTTTTACCGTTAGATTTGATCACATTCGATCTCAGCCGTTAGATTTAATGAATTTATAAATTACATTTTTTTTAAGGATTGCATCTGGACCGTTGGATATCCAACGGCCCAGCAATCTTGACCGTTGATTAAAGAGCCGTTTATTTGGCTTTTGTGCAATCAGTGGCCGACCAGCTGCAGGTGGTCTGGCCCACTGCCTGCAGCCCGCGTGGGTTAGCTGCCCAAAGTAGCATGGCGCGTCAAATCAGCTGCAAGTGGGAGAAATCAGGCGCGTTCACGCGCAAATCTGGTGGGAATTTTGTCCCCGGGTGGGAATTCTGGTCTAAATTTGACTCAATTTTAGAATTTATCCTTTATCCTAATTTTAGCCCAGCTATTAGAAGAGGTTTGGGGGGTTTAAGTTTTAAATTTTAGACTTTATCCTCACCATTGGAGATGGTCTTAATGGGATAGTATTGATATAGGAGAGATGCTAAGGGAACTCGCCCCCAAAGTGAGTCGCATAGACTTGCTAAACACGTGGATTTCCACTTGCAGGGAAATAGGAGTTTCTAACTGGGGCCCAATTTAAAAAAAAAACAAAAACAAAATGTTCATTAACCAACACCGAGAACTCAAACGCCAAATAACCCTTTCTCTCTGGTTGAGGAACTGAGGAAGACAACGATTCTTTGGCGGAGGAACTGGGGAACGTGACGACGACTACTACTCTTTCCGGACAGACGACAAAGACTCTTGCCGGAGGAAGACGATGACTACTCTTTTCGGAGTAAAAAGACATCGACTCTTACAGGGGGAATACGGACGGCGGCTCTTGAGGGAGGAAGACGACGGCGAATCTTTGGCTGATTGAGGAATGATGGAAGTTGCCTGCGGTGATCTGGGGTACGTAGAAGTCTGATCTCATAGTCTTGCGGAGAAAATATGAGAGAGAAATATTAACTTTTTTTTTCAGTTATTTAATTTTAATTTTAGTGGGCCCAAGCTACACTATTAATTCATGCAGTGAAAATCCACGTGTCTAGCAAGTCTATGCGGACTAGTTTTGGGAGCGAGTCCCCCTAGCATTTCTCTTCATATAGATATTCTAAATTAACATATTTTGGACGCTAGTGAGAGATTAGTAATTTTCCTCTCAGTTTTTTATACCAACACCTGTCATATGACATGCACACTAACTCATTTAGCTGAAAAAACAATTATAGGTAAGGAGGGGTCTAGGAAGTCAATGTTTATTGCATGAATAATAACGGTCCTAAAACAACTTCACTCATTTAAAAATTACTTGAGCAGTTACTATTTATAAAATATTATTTAAAAAAAAATACAAAATCATAATTAAACTATGTATTCACAAAAAGAGAAGGTTGTAATGATTCACATAATTTAACTAATATCAAGTTGGTTGAAGAAAAAAAAAAAGAGAATTGGGAAAGGCCGCACATGATGCTTGCAAATTTGTCTCCACCCATAAAGCATTTCATTGTCGCCATTTGCAAAGGAGCTATTAAGAGATTAGGATGCTGCTGGGCTTACCTGACAAATTTTTCAAGCAGAAGAAATTAGTATTATGCCTCTAATTTCCAAATCCTTTTCGCGGGATCAGGGCCCAATCTGATGCAATTTTCCTTTTATTCCCTTGGAGGTGAGGCAACTGGCGGCTGTGTAAGTTTTGAGGAGGACTCGGTTGATCAAGGGAGAGAGAGAGAGAGGAAGAAGGCGCCTGGATTTTTTTGCTTTTGTTTTTAGGGTTTCTTGAAGTCTGTTACTTTTTGCTTGTGATATTCATTACTTTTGCTTTCTACTTAAAAGAAAATTTTTCTAAATTTGTGAGAGTTGTGATACCGGCTTGGGTTTGAGTTTGAGGAAAAGGATGATGAGGACATCATACCAGACTCAAATGACCGTGGTCAGTGGCTGAGCACACGGCGAACGGATTTTTCTTAGATCAAGAGAGGGTTTCGAGCTGGACTATTGAAAACGCAGATGGATCAAGGAACTCAAATTCAACAGATAAAAAGACTCAAATAAAAAAGCCCCGACTTGCAGGATTACAATTTCAATCCTCTGATGCAACAGTAAATAAACAAAAAATGAAATACACGAGAATTTCTTTAACGTGGTAAAACTGCACACACGATGGAAAAAATCCACGAGCACGCTGCTAGAAAATAATTCACTAAGATCAAAGTCCTCGTCTTCGTACTTGCTTTTCTTCGTCTCCTCTTAGTTGAAACGCAATCACCTCAAAGCACGAAAGTTCACCCACGGACTAGAATAAATTATGAGTAATGATATGAATGCTAGAAGAAAGTGTTTCACTCGTCTAACCCAGCATACACATTCATTGCCTTAAACTTTTTCTCACACAAAATTATAGTTGGCAAAGATAGCAAACCTGCTGAAAAACCAGCAATATATAATGGACGTGAGAAACTAAATTAATGGTGTTACAGCTCGTCCAAGGATTTATAGTTTTTTTTTTCCCTTGGTTGGGCAATGGTTGACTTTTGTTGACTTTCATGTCGTGACACGTATGACCATTTTTCTTAACTTTGTCTTGTTGTACTTGTCGTTACAAACGCGTGGACGCGAATGAAACATAATTTGGAGTTGGAACTAAGATTCTATGGAACGTTAGGTTCAAGAGCATTCTCGTAATTTCACGAGAATGGTATTTTTCAGTTTGGGTTTTGGGTCCAGTGGGACCCATTTTCTTTCTTATTCTCTCTCACCCTTTCAGTTTGCAACTCTCTCTTTCCCCCACCTTCTCTCCCGTCTCCTCCTTCCTGAGCTACACACTTACCCGATTGTTGCCGAGACCACCCAACCACCACCACCATCCTCTTCACCTCGACATTTTGATCACCACCATACTCATGGTTTCGCAAGATTTCCAACGAAGAGGCTCGAATTTGGAAGTCTACAAACGGGCAATTTTTTCGGAGAAGTTGCAAGGAATCTGACGCCCTTATCTCCTCGTTTTGGACGAAATCGAAGGCATGAATCAACTCCCCATTGTCCCAAGATCCAGATTCGGGCTTTGCATGCTCGAATTTGCCCTGAAATCGAAGAAGCCAAGAATCCATTTTCAGGCTAAGGCTTTCGAGCCATTTTCTTGCCACCTCCGGCCACCTTTTGACCTCGAATTAGGTAAAATCAAATTTCTCATCTCTCTAGCTTCAATTTGACATACCTGTAAAATGGTTGAGATTTGAGGTTGTTATGAATTTTTGAAATTTTCCAGCTAAAATCCCATATTCCAGAGGCCGGCGGTGGTCAAAAGTTGCAGAGGCAATTGAAAAGCTAACGTCAGCAACCCAGTTCTGACGTTAGCAAACTCGGTCCAAATCATGTTGGCGGGGAATATTTCAAAGTTATATTTCTTCTCCTAACTAATGGCGTTAACATAATATTCTCTAAAGCCGTTAGAATATTCCGTTAAAGTTAACAGCACGCCGTTACCTTTAACGGTTCGTGTAACAGGTGCGTGACTGGCACGTGTGGGCTCGTGTCGGCGCATGATGGCGCGTGGTGGCCATCCACCGGTGCGGGGCAGCGTGTGACGATGCGTGGGACCTTACGGCGGCGGGTGCAGTGGTGCGTGGCTACCCGCGGTGGCTTATTTGGATTTTCAGACACCGAAACTCTTAATTTGAGTTCTGTTCTCCGTATTCTTCATAGTTTTCGATTAGTTTACTAAATGTGGTTGTTTTACTTTAGGAGTGACAATCTGAGGACTACGAAGAGCGTATAAGCTAGGGCTGGGTTCGGTTCGGGAATTGAACCGAAACCTCAATACCAAATACTGAACCGAAATTTTCGGTATACCGAAATTCGGTATTACCGAATGAGTCGGGGCCATGTCGGTATACCAAAATGCTGCCTGAGAATCACGCTCTGCTTTCAGTAAGTTTGAATCTCCTGTGTCTATTTGGATAATTAGAGAACACTGCAATCAAGCGATTAAAAGACATATCAAACACCTAAAGAACAGGAACTACTAGAACACATCAAACTTCATACCAGAAGCTTGATACAAATAAAACTGAAAACAACAATATTAGATACATGTGAAACACATCCAGGACAAAATCATGTGAACTGCAATCAAATTAATCTCCTGCTTGCCCTACTAATTTCTTCAAAATTAGAACTCTAAATCAAAATTTAATCCCCAATTTGACAAAATTAAAACCCTAATTTAAAATTTTAGGATCTGTAGACACAGTAGACATACCAATTCAATCCGTGAGGACTAGAGAGAAGTCATGCACCTGTGGGGGTGGTGGTTGGGTGACGGAGAGTGGAGGACCGGAGGTGGTGGAAGGAAGGGATGGGTGCTGGTGGTAGCGGCTGAGGTGTGTAGAAAGAAGAAGAAACAACTAAATCGAATCATTGAAGGACCAGATCGAGTTGTGGAGGTGATCCTGGTGGTGGCTGCGCGACGAAGTCTTATGGTGGTGGTGTGTGGTGACTGGTGGCTGGGCAACGAAGAATGCAGAGAGTGAAGGTCACTCAGAGTCGAGAGAGAGAAGAACAAGAACTGAAGAAGTTTGAAAGTTTTCAGACTTTTATTTCATTCCTACTCAAACCAACGGTTGAGGTTAGATCTCAACCAATCCTACGGCTAATACTAATAGGACTTATATATATATATATATATATATAATATATATATATGATAATATAATACATTTTTTTTTTCGGTTCGGTTTCGGTATTTTGGTACAAAAATCCCAGCCCTAGTGCAAGCAAAGGAATTACGACTACGGTCACTGTGAGTGGGCTTTTCTTTCCAAACTTATATTTACGTATGCTTCGAAATGAATTTTGCGTTTATGCCTTGAAATGAACTTTAGATTTTGCTTTGTTATTTCACTTGGTTTTAGAAATTCAAATGTTTTAGCGAATTATCGTTATTTTGACTTATAGTATCTGTGAATACCACTTCAGAATGTTTTACTACTGGCCTTACTTTAGAAATGATATGCTTTATGTATTACCCCATTTTGTGATACGAGATTTGAATTATTACCCATGGCATGCTTTATTTTATATACCCACTCATTTAGGATTGCTTACACGGTGTTTATAGTACTGTCCGGGGTCATGACCAGCTTCACATGTGTGTTCATATTGCACCGACACGCTCACTTTGGATCCATCGTAAATGCCAGCATGTTCTAGTTGTTTTTACTTTTAGAACTCATTGTGATGCGCTTAGCGCCAGCTTCACGTGTATGTAGTACTTGAGCGTAGATTATTACACTCAGCATGTTCATGACAGAATATCTCTGCATGAGCTCGTGTGTTTGCGTTACCTGTTGAGCTTACCCTATTTGCTTATCTGTGATTTTGTGATTTACATGCTTTCACTGATGCCATGGAACTTCGGGTTACTTTTGGATTTCACTTGTTGATTTCCATGTGTTGGTTTCTCTTGAAAGGTTTTATATTGAAATTTTTGGTTATTTGACCCGTTTTGAAAAATAATTAATTTTCCACTTTTACGCTGATTTTCATACTTACTATGTTGTTATCGTCAAAGACCGACATTGGAGAGTGGCATTTGGGCGTTGATTTTGTTATCGTCGTGGATAGACATTTTTTTTTAAAACGAGCAACAATGGAAGAAGTAGATGAGAAAATAATAAATGTCTAATGAAAAGGCGGCCTAAGAGCGATTGATCCGACGATTGAACACCATGAATTATGTCGAATAAGTGGTGAACATCGAGTGAGAGTCACATGGGATAAGGCGCATAGAAAAAGCAAGGGTTCTGTGCAAGCAGAGAAGACACATCGACTTGGAATTTGCAAAAATAAAAGACCCAAATTTTTATTTGATGTCAAACAACGTCCTCTTTTTTTTTTTTTTTTTTAATAATGAAAAATAAAAACATTGAAATGAAAAGGGAATGGAGTCTTGCACATACACAAAATGCATCAACAAAGATCAACACATAGATCAAAATATTGCATATGTTCTCTTAGGGTCGCCATCCGGAATAAACAATTTGGAATCATGAAACATAACTAGAATCTAAGGAATCATATTGAAGAATGAGTGGCAAACAAGCAATAAAAGCATGTCATGACACACAAAAAAATATATTAAAAAACCAAGTGTTTTGGTCACCATAGATATCAACCCCAAAAACCAAATGCTAGACAAAATATATGAAGAATGCAAAATTCATGCAAGTATGATATGCAAGAAGGTTCAATCCCATGATCAAAAGTTGTGAATCTCAAGCAAAGCTTGTCAGAATAAGTATGCATTTGGTTCTTTAGACAAGATATAATAAGGAATTTAACACTAGAAGGTTAGTTCTCTATGTCTAGATCAAGTTGGTCAGAATGAGTATTGAATCTAGTGGTTTTAGTGTGTGTGATTCAAAATACATGTTCGAGCTTCCAATCAAGACTTTGTTCCTTTCTCTAACTTGTAAGAACCCACAAGACTTTTTAAAAATAATTCTATTTCTTAAATTATTTTTTTAGAAATAGTGGTCACCATTTGTAGAAATAATGTCACTTTTTTTAGAAAGTGTTATTGTTTTTAGAAATAGTGTCACCATTTCTAGAAATAGTGTCACCATTTCTAGAAATAGTGCAGTTTCTCGAAATAGTGTCACTCTTTTTAGAAATAGTGTCACCGTTTTTCTAAATAGTGTAACCATTTGTAGAAATAGTGTCACCGTTTTTAGAAATTGTGTCACCGTTTTTCGAAATAGTGTCACAGTTTCTATAAATAATGTCACTATTTCTAAAAATAGTGAAACTATTTCTACAAATGGTGACCACTGTTTCTAGAAATAGTGTCACCGTTTCTCTAAATAGTGTCACCGTTTTTAGAAATAGTCTCACTGTTTTTAGAAATAGTGTCACAGTTTCTTGAAATAGTGTCACTATTTTTACAAATGATGTCACTATTTCTACAAATGGTGACTGTAACATCCCGTAAAAAGTTTGTTATAAAATAATTTCTGTGGAATATTCTCTACACGTGCGTGTTTATTTCGTACACGTGAGCGTGCAAGTTTACTGTTTTGGTGGGTACAAAATACCCCCAAAACCCAATTTTCCTTATTCTTTCTTTCTCTTCCTTCTTCCCCATCACTTTCTTTCCCCCAGATTTTTTTCTTGACTTTTTCTCCCTTTCCTCTCCGTGGGTGCACAGTGCACACCGACGGAAACCCGTCGAATCGAAGCGAACGAAAATCACCACCTCCTTCGTCTCGACGCCGTGGACTCAACAGTGCAAACCGTTCGTCCAAACTCCCAACCGTTTGACGGGAAACGCAACCGGAAGAACCGGACCTTCTCGGCCATTTTCCGGCCAATCTAGACCGAGGTGAGGTTTCTAACTACCACCATTGTGTTCCTCTCGTTGAGTAGATGAATTTTCATAGGTCGTTTGCCTGATTTGGTTGAATTTTGACGTAGATCGACATGCTACAGTGAACCGCAACCTTCGAGGCAATTTCAGGCCATTTCCCGAGCTTGTACGACCAATCCAAAGGTGCACCGTGATTCTACTCTTCTCCAGCTTCATTTTGATATATGGCACGTAAAATTTGGCCTTGAAATGAAGAAGATATCGAGCTTTAAAAATTACCCAGAAACCGGCGCCGGCGCCGGCGACCGGAAAAAGACCAGAGGTGACCGGCGATGACGTCAGCAAATCGGGTCGGACCGGCCTTGATGACGTCAACGAACCGGTTCTGACCGGCGCTGACCGGCTCGGCTCAGCCGCAAGTGGAGCCGCGCGTGAGCGCGCGTGAAGACGCGCGTGAGCCGTGCGTGGAGATGCGGCTTGCCGCGTGTGAGGGCGCGTGGGGACTTCTTTTTCGATTCCGTCTTCGCGAGGCGACTCGTGACGACGCGTACTACCTATGGGCAGTACGTATGATATTTTTCGAGGTGTTTTAGACCTCCTGGTTGAGCAAACAAGGGATAGGTGTAATTAATTAATTATTTAGTAACCTTTATGAGTTTAATCATTATTACAGTGATATCTCATATAGGTGAGACCTATCCAGAGAATTACCGGGGCTACCCAGGACAGGGGGGCTACGACCCGGCTACCTACAGGTGAGTGAGTGGGTCTTTGTTTGATAAATGTATATATATACGTATGGTTTTTCAACGCTTTCTTTAACTGTTAGCGTAGTTGCATATCATTACGTTTGTTGGAGGTAGAACATTCGTACTATATTTGCCATACATGTTTTCATACTGTCGCTCATCAGTAGATGTATACACCCCAGGTATTAGTACTCAGTCTTGTGGCCAGGACTAGCCTTGACGTTTGGAGTAGTCACTACCAGTACCGTTACGCAACTTTGGATCCATTGTAGGTACTAGCCTGTTCTAGGTTGCACTAGGCAACTCGAACTTGTGTGACTGCACTTTGTGCACCAGCGCTTAGCGTTAGACTCGCGTCATTGTAGTACTCAGCGTATTACTTTTATACCTAGCCTGTTCCTCGTGGTTTAGCCACTTGGACTTGTGTGTTTACATATGGGTGAGCATGTCAGTACATTATTGTCGGGGAGTACCCGTATATTTTTATTATAGTATTTTGAGGTTCATGCCTGAGGGTATGACGTGTTTTCAAAAACTATACTTGTTTTCCAGCGAGGGGTTAGTATACTCTTGAAAACAACGGTTTTATCAAAATTTGCTTTTTGACCCACTCACCGTTTTATGTTTTGCGCCCCTCCAGGACCTAGTGACGGTTCACTTAGCGGTGATTCGAGGGCTCTCTTCGGCGGTGGTCGGCGGTTCTGACATATCCTCAGACTATGTAGGATTCACTCCTACTTGTAGTTAACTTTTACTTATCCATACTCACGGGGATGTGAATGTTTTTATATTCTTGCACTATTTACTTTGCTCTGACTGTTATGCATCCTGTATTATGGGTTTTTAACCCTCACCACACTTCTACTTCCGCACTCTACTCTTGAAATTCTTACTTTTCACTTAATTCTTGCATAATTGGCTTTCGTCACCTTACACGTGTCGGCCAGCACTTCCCGACACCTGGCGTGTCTGGGATCGAGATGTGTCAGTGACCATTATTTCGAAAAACTGTGACACTATTTCTAAAAACGGTGACCCTATTTAGAAAAACGGCGACATTATTTTTAGAAATAATGTCATTGTTTCTAGAAATAGTGCAGTTTCTCGAAATAGTGTCACTCTTTCTAGAAACTGTGTCACCGTTTCTCTAAATAGTGGCACTTTTTTTTATAAATAGTGTCACTGTTTTTACAAATGTAAATGATTGTGTATTAGCATTAGAGTGAATTTTGGTTTTGTTTTGGGTCTAATTTCATACCAAATTCAACAAATACACAACTATTTCCAAAAATATATACCGACTATTTCTAAAATGTTCATCCAAATTAAAAATACAAATGATTGTGTATCAGTCAACTGTTTCTAAAATCTTCATATCCAAACCACAAATGCAAATAATTGTGTATTAGCTTGGGATGGATTTTGATTTTATTTTGGATCTAATTCCATGCTAAATTCCAAAAAAAAAAAAAAAATTCAACAATACACAACTATTTATATATATATATATATATATGTATATGCCGACTATTTCCAAAAGTATTTGCCCACCACAGAAAATGCTATAGGAGACAAAATATCTAGTTTTCCCTTTTGTCTTATTCTTGCTCTTCTTTTTGTGCTTTCAGGGTCTTATTTCTTGTGTATTCCCAAAAACTCACACGATTATTTCCTCTCTTGTGTTGTTCCCAAAGCACAAATTCGCTCACTTTCTGCCATTTTTTCCCAATTTCCCACCTGGGTTTCTTTCGTTTTCTCTCCAAATTAAAAAAATAAAAAAATTACATTACATTAATAAATGGAATCGGGGAGGTTGAGGTCCTGAATCATGATGTCGAGGAGGGCGAGCTAGACCAAGATGGCTGCCATGCGATCGCAGATGAAGATGGCGGTTGTCACGGCGGCGATGGAGGCAAAGAGTGAGAGAGCGTATGAGAGGAAGAAGAAGAGGATCTTGATGCAAATGAGCGAGATGATGTCATCGCGGGACTCCTTTTAGACCTGGCAGGCCTCGAATCGCATGGGGGCTAGGCGGGCGAGGGATTCGAGGTGGTAGATGAAGAATTTGAGGGGGTGCGAGGAGAGGGAAAGGGAGAAGAGGAGGGAAAGTAGGAGGGTCGTGAGAGCAAAAATGGAAATGAAAGTCTGTTTGTTTCTCGGGAAAATCTTGAGGGAATCAAGGAGAACCTTGAGAATCGTTGATTGGTGATCGTGGAAGAAGACGACGACAAGACGGAAGACGATGCCATTGCATAGAAAATGAAACAGACCAAATCAACGGTGTCAGGGGTAAAATCGAAAACTCCGTAAGCTACTTTGGTTGGGCCAGTCTTATTTGGGTTGGTTTGATGTTGGGTTTGCCTTAACCATTAAACAAAAGTTATTAGGGTATTTTTGGTTAAGTTTCAAAATTTTTATGTCCTTTCTATTAGTTTACCTAAAAATCAATGGCTTACAATTAAGTAAATTGATATTATGCTTTAATCCTAAAATAAATTGATTATATTTGATCTCTCCCCTAATAAAATATAAACACTCAATTTATATTTTCCTAAAATAATGCACATGAATATTACCTTAAGTGATTGACCTTGACATGCAAGTCTTCAAATCACGAAACTAGACACTAGGGCACGCCTAAAATCTAGCAATAATTTATTACAAACACATTACACTTGTCTAAAAAATTAGCCAATTACAAAAGTTTGAGCTTTCAGACTTTTGGACTCTTTCCGGGCTAAAATCCTAGCTCCGCCAATAGATAGATATAGGTTCCAAACGGAAGTCTGATAGTACTACACAACACACGAGCTGGGTTCCGCAACTATTTAATTTGACAAAATATGAATTTAGCAAATCAAATTGCGGATTGTATTACAAAACAATGAGATCCAAGGCGCACATTTCATGGAATACATCTTTTATTGACTAGCAAAGCTTTATTGCAACGCATACTACTAACGTACCATAGGCAAATTAAAGGATCATAAATCTAATTCTGTATTTCAGCCTCTGCAGAGCCAGGTTTTCCGTGGTGGCCGTGGCCATGCTCGTGCTCCCAATGTGGCCATGCTCTCCATGTCCATAGCCTCCATATTTGTAGCCACCGTGTCCATAGCCTCCATGTCCATAGCCGTGCTCATGTTCTCTATGTTCGTGCTCGTAGCCGTGGCCATGTTCCCCATGTCCATAGCCGTGCTCATGCCCTCCATGTCCGTGCCCGTAGCTGTGTTTATGCTTGTATCCGTGATAATGGTCACCATAGGTAGTCATTTCAACACTCTCCTCTTAAAAAAGAAAACAATTAAGTTGGATATGAAAAAAACTGCAAATTAAGCCATGTAATTGCAGTAGCAGTACCGATGCATGCAAAAGTGACAAAGCATCCGGATGTTCCTTAGTAATTCGTTTTCTCAACAAAAAATGTTTAAGTTCGAGAAGAAATAGGTGGGAAACTTAAGTCAAAACTCGTAGCATGCATGTTAAAATCTTGTGATGATCTGTGCATGAATAAAACGTGCCTAGCAAAATTTACAAATCCGTAATTGAATAAAAGAAACAAGAATTAATTTTAGTTGAGAAAGCGAGAAACTCACGGATTTGAGTAGGAGCAGTCTCAGTCAGCTCCCGAGCGGAAACCTCAGAGGAGATGAGGAGGAGAACAGCAAAGACAAGACCAAGAAAAAGAAAATTGTTTGAGGACGCCATATTTTGCTTATAATTAACAAAACAAAACGAGGTGATGGGATAAAATGAAGGTAAGAGATGATTGCAGAGTGAAGTGAATATCATGTGGTTTGGCTCTCTCTATTTATAGACCCTTAAAAGTTAAAAGAGAAGGAGGGGGTACGACTTTGGACACCCACATTTTTTCAGAGTAGAGTGGTAAACGAAAACTGTTTTTATCATAGAAGAGATCCTAAGGTTTTTTCTTCTTTTCATTTCACGGAAAAAATAAAGTATAACCAAATATATGTCAAATTCCCTCGAGTAGTTTGAACTCTATCAAAGCATGCTTTGTTTGGTATTGATGATATGTTGATACCACTACGTATTAAGTAAGAAGTGAGTCATCTAACCTAGCTAGTAGGTCATCAAAATTTGTTTCTACGCAATACGTGGTAATATGATCATAATTGTAGATGGCTTTTGCTAATTATGTGAAAATTGTAATTAAGCACCATTAACTGAGTCAAATAGAAATTGGTTTTCGGTTGTGATTCCTGAGAATAATTAATTGATTATGCAAATGACCAACAACTAAGTCAAAATAAGTAGTTTATCGTGATTAATAGCATAAGATTGCATTTCAAGGGATATATGTACATCTGTAAACGGATATACCTTAGTTCATATCTGAATCTATTTATAATTGGACTCAGATCCTACCAGTACTCGGCTTGTTAGATTTAACTTGTCGATCCATATCGAATAATTAAGCATCAGATTTGGATCAAATCTAATTTAAGACCAAAAAAATATTAAAACATCATTAACTACTTCATTCTTTTATAATATTTACCTATTATCAAATACAATTTTTCATGTTGTGTACTAATTTATGGTGTGATACAGATAAGGGGCTTAGTGTTTCTGAAATTATGATTTTCTCTTAGCCTTGTGACTTTATATAAATTAATTCACGGTGGAATTTACTTGACCCCAAGTAATACAAGTCATATAAGGAAATGATCTTCTAGATCGTATATGATTCCTACTTTTTAATTTGTACAATCACATTCCTAGAATAACACTATTTACAACACTCCTCTTTGAGTCTGTACAACTTATGACGTAATTGCATTAGGTCTTCATTCAAATGTAGGAGCAGTTGATAAAGTCGTCTCGTCAGGCACAAGGGATACACACACGAGTCTCTAGTAGGGATGCCTATAGGAGTACAATCTCACCAAAACCTGGCTACGGTAAACCCAATGGAACAAACTCGTAGTCTAAGGAGAAAAATGTGAGTTTATGCAACATGTCAATACTTGACATCTTCAGGACGTAACAAGTAGTAGAAAATGTAAACAACGATGTGACCAGCTCGATGTAGGTGCCTTGTCAAAACCTTGACATGTAGCAAAAACCCAATAGGAAGAATGCTCATTATCTAAGGAACTAAGGAAAAAAGAGTGCATCGGTCAAGAGACTATACTTTGGGATACTCCCCTTAAGTTCGACAAAACTTCCCCTGAGAACTACAAGCATTGTAAAAGAGAGAGTTCACGCAATCCAATACCTTGGTAAGCTTCTGGAAGGTAGATTTCAACAATGACTTTGTGAAAACGTTGTGAATGTTACCCTTTTACAGTGTTACCTCAAAAAACGTTGTGAATCTAGTGTTGCAAAAGCTCAGTTTTGTTGTAGTTAAAGGTCAACGAGGTTGTCTTAGGATCAGATCTTGACTTTAATCTTCTGATGCTTTGCTAATGACTAAAGAAGAACTTTGGCGCAATATGCTTGGTGTTGTCTTCTTTGATGTATCATTTCTTGATTTGGTTGACACATGCAGTATTGTCTTCATAAATCTTTGTTGGTGTTGAGAATGAATCCCACATTGATGGGATGAGGGACCTTGCATGAGCTTATAAGTAAGTTGAGCTATTCTCATGTTGCCAATTAGTTTTATGGTGGAACCTAAACTTTCTTCATGGTATCAGAACAGGTTGTCCCACGTGTGAAGCCTAACGGCCACACGTGCTCCATGTCACCCCGTTTGTATTGTTCACATGTGGATGAAATTTCACAACTGCTTCAAATATGCTCAACAACGGCTCTCATGCACACGTGTGGCTTCGTGTAGGCAGTGAGCTTGGCATGATTCGAAGACTTCGCAACTAAGGTCAATTTTGTGGACCTTTAGGATATTGTGACATCCCCAACGGTAAAGAAATAACCGTCTGTGAACATGCCTTGTGCGTGTTTAATGAGGAACTGGCATTAGCATATCGAACAAGGCAAACATTCTAAGAATCAGGGGAGTTGAATCCGCCCGGTGATGCGTAGAGATAAAATAAGCCAAAATCCGTAGTACCTTTAGGAGAGGTTGTCTTAACTCGAACTAGAATACCATGTTTAGTGCTGCCTGGACTATAAATAAATGAGACTAAGAGGGACTACTAGTCCTTCGTGCCTCACTAAACGTGGTACTAGCAGTCTGGAGTTGAAACACAAGATTCAAGGGATTGCTAATCCTGTCTCTAGAACGACGAGGTCGTCCATGTCGACTCTGTCGTTGATGTAGATCTCGTGTTCAGGTAGTTGAATTGATTCAACAATATATGAGAGAGAAAACTGACAGAAAAAGGAGATTGGAGAAAAAGATATGGAGAGTTTGACGAAGAAACATAGAAAGCGCTTCATATAAGAAAAGGGAAGAGACAGAGAGAATTGGTCTGACAAAAAAAAAGTGGAGAATTCTTGATGGAAAGAAAATGGTGAAAATGGTGGGGGTGGAAATTAATAAAAATATATTTCTTTATTTTGGGACCTAAAAATATTTTAGTCTGCAACTTAGTTCAGCACTATATTGAATGCTTCATAATTCTTAAATTGTTTAGTCCAAGCCAAGCCAATCCAGTTTAGTCCCTGAAGTTAATCCAATATCCTAACTAAGAAGGTGAAACAAACGGGGCCTTAGGGTAGCAGAAAACGTCTTTTAACACCAATTCAGTTGCGCGTGTAGGCACATTGTTGTATCTTGTCACAAATCAATATTGAAGGAGATCTTAATGCAATGAGCTAAGTATAATAAAGAGCCATTTGAACGTAGATATAAAACTTTAGATTTTAAAATCTGTTCAAGGGTCTCATTTTGCATCTAGTGTGTGGATGGTTATTAGGGGCGAAGCCATGATTTTGATTCATAGGGGCCACCCTCATCAAGCTTCTATAATTTATATGTACAAAAGAGATAGAAGAGTATTATTATTGGTTAGTTAGGGTGATTCGTCCATTTTATAACGAAAAATAGTGCTATTGTTTTGTGTAGAAAGACGAGAACAATATATATTAAAAATTAGTACAAATGCAACAAGAATATTAAAACAACATGGCCAACAAATTTTGAGGAGGGGCACGTGCCCCCCTTTTAGGCACTATGTGGCTTCACTCCTGATGGTCATTGGTGTACTCAAATGCAACACTTTCTAGATGGAGTTCAAATGGTAGACTAGAATACCATCTAAATAATGCTCAAACTTCAGGTTGAGGCAGAAACGAGTTTTTCCAAGATCCTTCATCTTAAATTCTAACTTTAGGTGTGAGGTAGTTTTACAAGCTCTTCTAGAGTTTAATTGAGATTTATATCAACGACATAGACTGCAACTCTAACAACTCTAGATTATGACTTATTAAAGGGTGTAACAGCAATAATGTCAATTTTTTTGTGTGTTAAATACCTGACTTTGTAATGGATTGTAGATAGAGTAGACGCTATGTATCATTAGCAGCATGTGCGTTGCGTTACAAATCGAATTGTAACACAACGCAATGTTAACGAATAGTACCGGTATTCACAAGCCCCTTCTTTTTAGGTAATTTGAAATTACACATAGATCGGGCATACCTCAATACTGCAAAAATAATAAATGCAGAAATATAAAGCTAAGCCCTTAGAGTTAGAGTTCGGAAAAGTGGCGAGGAAGGGTAGCAAAATAGGTTAGAATTTTAGGTTAACAGTTTGGTCCAAACATCTCCTATGATGGTAGAATATTTGGGTTCCGTAATTATTGAGGATGGCTTCGCAATACGCAAAGGCTTGTAGGTCATTGGTTAAGAACATCTATCCATGCATTTGAGATAGTGTTTCCCTCCATAATATTTGCTTGCATAAAAACAAAAGAATTAATAGTTTCAGATACAGTAAAAAATCTTGGGTGATACGTACCATTCAATGGTACAACCATTAAATAGTTCAGATTAATTTGCGATGGTCATCAAATGAATCTTAAACCATTTAAGAGCATGTACCATTGAATGGTACGTACCATTGAAGTTTACCCTAGCTAGAGCTTCCAATCCCTTTGTCAACCGTGCACAAAATAACTCTTTTAACTAAATAATGATCGGACCAACTAGTTATTGGTATAGAAGTGGTACTTCACTTCCGAATGTTAAAACATGTCGCAAATTTGACTCACAACCCCAATAATTAAAAAAATATTGTCGCCAAAATGATGAGTCCAACGAAACTCCTTATAGTAGACTTGACATGCTAGACATTTTTAACTTTGCGAATATTTATTGAGAAAATTAAAGCGCATTACAGCACATACTAAGGTGATCGATTAAGAGAATACATGATAAAGCTTAAAGCCTGCCTATGATTGAGAGTTTATAAACTACTCAACCAATACAACTTTATTGCATATTATACGACTCTTAAGACACACATACAACATAAATTAGACTTTAACAGGTTAGCTAATTCTCTGTTTCAGTCTCAGCATCACCAACTCCCAGTTTTCCGTCGTGGCCATGGCCATGGCCTCCATGACCTCCATGCCCTCCATGCCCTCCATGCCCTCCATGCCCTCCATGCCCTCCGTGACCGTGGTCATGTACGCTGTCCTCTAGGGTTAAAAAAGAGAGTAAAACTTTACAAATAGAGAAAAAAAATGTTGAAATATATACATCACTAAACAATTATAAAAAGGTCCAAAACTAAGATATGCATGCACGTACAACAGCCACAAGCCCTAGATGCAAAATGAATAAAGTAACACCATATTTTTACATCGATCCAGAAGTTCTTAAAAGAAGTTATATTTCGTTTTCCAACCAAAAAAAAAAAAAATATATATATATATATATATATATTGTTCAAGTTGCTTGGAAGACAATTTTGTTTGGCATACACTTGAGTCCATCATGTTTTTACTCCTTCACTCTAGTTACTAATTAAATATGTTTTAGTTAAGAAAGGGAGAAGAAACTCACGGGTTTGAGGAGTAGTATCAGCTAGCTCACGAGCTGAGATTTCAGAGGAGAGAAGGAGAACAGCAAAGACAAGGCCAAGAAGAAGAAAAGACGTCCTTGAGGATGCCATATTTTTCTGAACAAATATTAATACAAAGGAAGCACAATAGTGATTTCTGAAGGTTGTAAATATGAGAGGATTGCTGAGTGAGTACAATGTGGTTTAGCTCTCCCTATTTATAGACCTTTATAAGAGAGTGGGAGGTGTGGGGACCGTGGTTGGAAAGAGAATGAACAGTGGCTCTCCTATTTATAGTTGGATAATACTTTTCTCTCCACTTACGACAACGAACATTTACCGTCCAACATTATAATCGAAACCGTTATCTTCTTTCTCATAATCAAAAAATTATATACGCAAAAATTATTCAATTTTGAGATCTTTTAGTCATTCATGTGTATAAAAACAAAATGGACGGTTCATCATGAGGATACTACTTGCTACCAAAATCGTTAATTGGTTTAACGTTTATTATGAATGACTAAAATATTTCCAAATTGAATCATTTTTTGCATATATGATATTTAGATAATAAGTCCCCTTATGGGGGACACAAGCATTATCCTTTATAGACCTCTAGAGAAGATTTTTTATTAACTTTTTTCTAATTAGAAGATAATTAAGTATGATTAAGGGCTAACAAGCCAACTTCATAGACTCCTAGAGAAGATTTTTTATTAACTTTTTTCCCAATCAGAAGATAAGTATGATTAAAGGCTGTAAAGAGCCAAAACAAGCAACTTTTGTTTGGCTTTAAGAACTTGGGGTAACTGTTAGCATGCACTTAGTCCATTAGACATAGGGAAAGACATTTCATATAGGGAAGATTTGAAAAAGAGAATTTGGGCATATATGGGGACGGATATGAGGTACCGTAACTTTCCCCGAGTCTGCCCTCACTTATATTTACTTATATTATATGCATGTTTTCGTTAGTCATAGTTTTCAGTTTTGGATATGAATGCTTCATAGTTACATGGAGTAAAAATAATCTAAAAAATTGTAGAGTCGACAAGTAAATTTTTAATCACTATTAACGAATGCCCTCATTTATTATACTCGCAGTTCAACCAAGTTGGAAACCTTAGCTGCTAACTATAATTACTTTAATCTTAATCGCATGGCAAGGAGGCAAGACAAGAGAATTGAAAGTAGAATTAACTACTAATTTCTACCGTTAAGATTTCTAATTGAAGACAGATTCCTTTAATCAATAAAGTACAATCACAATCAATCAAGGGTTATCCAAGATAATTCTTAGAATATTATTAATTAACTTTAATAATATCTTCAATGATTCCTCGGTATCTTTAAGATATGACAAAGATCTTAAAGATACTATTTCGCTGCGACCGGCCATTGCACAAGTACATCAATGCCATCCATTCATGATGATACAATTTGGCCAATGGGACACCGATGACGCGGCGCGGCTTCAAATTTCTTCACCATGCTCCTTACAAATACGCCTTCTACAATCAATTTTCTAGTAAGCCAACTGTAAGCAATTCTACGCTAAACACCCACTTTATACTGCAGTTGATTGACTTAGGCATCGGAGATTCATTGACCAAATCTCCCTTCCTCTAACCAAAGCTATTTCTTTGTTTCCCGTAAGTATAATTTCGTCAATTAGAAGACAAAGTAGTAAAATTTTAGTAGGGCAAAGTTAGATTCGTGATTTGATAGTATTTTTCTTTTATGATTATAGCCTTTTTATGTTGCTTGCATTATGTGATCAAAACGTTTTTTCATTAATTATGAGCAAATAAACTTTTTTATTGATGAAATTGGTAACCCATACCGTATATATGGTTGCAGCGCGCGGGGAGGGGGTGGGGTTTACAACCGATGGTTAATTTTGTGATTATATTTTTTTGTCAAAGGTTAATTTTGTGATTATAAGTATGAATACTTTTCACCTTGAATATGACACATTTGTCTCCAATCTGAATTCTGAAGTTAATGACTTGTTCTTAAGTCTCTCGTTTTAGAACCTAGAGCATTCATATTTTGAAAGGAGCTTTAATGAAAAGGACTCACATAACAAATTTTTTAATCAAAACAGCCGATCAACTTCTTTTTTTTTAATTATAAGGACAAACGAGGAGCCGTGATACTATCGTAATTATATTGAATTTGGGTAATGATAGCATCAATTAAGTTGAAGTTTAGTTCATAAATTCTATCGAAAAACTCGTTTCTTCATGTTGTGGACAAGCTTTTTAGTGAAGGGTGTGGCAAGAGAAGAATAGAGAGAATTTGGTGAAATCAGTAGTGTATGGAATATGTAGTTCATATATTCCACATACCAGGTGCCTTTATTATAGTAATACAAGTACAAGTACAATAGGATACTAATCCTTGCTGCATCCAATAGCCTAATTCATATCTACTCAGGATTTACACAATCACATTTAACACATGTTATAAATTATCTACAACACTCCCCCTTGAGTGTGCAAATACTCAAGTAGATATCGCATCGTATCTTCAAGATGATAGTTGATGAAGTCGCCTTTAGGCACAAAGAGAGAACACTCAGCAGTCTCATATAGGGGAACTTGCATATAAAAAGAATAAAAACTCTCACAAAACCTGGCTATGGTAAAACCTGCATCTGACAAAACCCATAGTCTAGAGAAAAGTGAGTTAATGCAATGTCGATTTCAACATCTTCAAGACGTAAGTAGTAAGAAAACACACAAGGGTATGACCAAACTTCTGCACGTAGGTGCCTCAAGTAACCTAGTCAGCAACAAAAGCCCAATGGGAAAAATGATCCCGATCGTAGGGGAAAAGAGGCTATTGCTGTCAAGCGAGTATACTAGATACTCCCCGAGTTCCGACGAACTCCCCGAGAATCCAAGCGTAGGCAAAATGAGAAAAATTTGCACATACCAAATCCTCGAACAAGCTTCTTCGCGACAATGACTTCATGAAGAGGTCTAAGAAGGTTGTCTTCAGATCGAGCATGCTTGACTTCAATCTTCTCGATGCTCATGCCGATGTAATGTAGACGCAATATGCTTGGTGTTGACTTCTTGATGTATCATGAACCGTCGATGGATGCGGGCGTTGTTCATAGGATCGTCATTGGACTCAACGAATGATGAAGAATTACAGTGCTTCACAGGCTCCCCATGTACACGTGTGGCTTCGTGTATGGCGACAGCTCAAGACGCCGCATCCAAGGTCTATTTGGTTGGACTCCCAAGATATTGCGGTGTTCCTAACGGTAAAGACATAATCCGCTTTTGGAACGTGCTTTGTGCGAATGCACGGATAGTCCGTGGCCGGGCCAGATCCCACAAGGTAAGCATCATTCGAGCAATCCAAGGGTTGTGGCTAATTCCGAGAGATGCCAGTGGATAGAATTAGCCCAAACCGTAGTAACGAAAAACGCCTTTAACACCTATTTGGTAGTTGCAGTAGGCGCATTTTGTTGTATCTTACCAAAGATCAACAACGAATGAGATGTCATGCATAATGCAAATGAGCTATAATAATAAAGCGCTAATTGAACTTAGATATAGAACTTCAAGTTCCACAACCTTTTCAAGGATCTCATTTGCATCTAGCTTATGAATGTTCATGGGTGTACTCTCAAAAGCAACACCTCGGTGCAGTTCGATTGGTGGACCGTATCACCATCCGAACTTTGCTCTAAACTTCTGGTCGAGACATAAACGAGTTTTCCCAAGATCTTTCATCTCAAATTCAATTTCGTGTGCAAGGCTAGCTTTCTCAAGCTCTTCTAGAGTCTAAGTGAGATTTATGTCATCGATATAGACCGCAACTCTAGCAAATTGGGTTTTGTACACGCAGGGCATAATTTATTCATATATCCCTAACTCCATCAAATATTCACTTAGACGGGTATACCATTGATCCGCCTGATTGTTCCAATCAGAAGTGAAATGCCCCAACTAATGTAGAGGGTGTTCTGTGGTTTAGAACTATTTGAATCACTAATAAGTTCTTCAACCTACATATATTTCCTCAGATTTAAGATCCTATAGATACGTTACAACCACGCACATAAGCCGCATATTCAGTTTTCTCGGAAACTACCAAATCGATAAGGTAGCGGAACGTTATAACATCCATTACGAGAGAATAAGTCTCCTCGTAATCAATCTCAAGGCGTTGAGAGAAACCTTGCGCCACAAGGCGTGGCTTCGTATTGCACTATTTCATTCTTCCTTTATTTCCGATTCCTTACGAAAACCCACTTGTAGCAAACGGGCTTCACATGGAAGTGTAGGGACTACAGGCCCAAAACACGCCGCAAGGAATCAAGTTCGACTTAGGGATTGTTTTATTTCCGCTGACCAATCGCTTCATTGCCGACATTCATCAACGAACGCAGCCGATATCGCCGCCACTATTTCGGGTAGCTACCATATACGAATATCAATGGTTTATATAATCCTATTCTAATTCCATTAACTCATCCATGCATGCATAATGGACCAAAACTACAGTCTCGGATAATCCGATTACCTTCATGAGGTGGAACTGGTCGAGACAGGTAACTATGGTGGGCTGGGATTCATTTGTGCCATACTTCTCCACTCTATAGGGAGGTGAATCTTCGAATCCGAATGATCTGCCGCGCTGTGCCGAGAACGTATTGATTGGTTGAAGTTGTCATGCACTGTGCCGCCCAACAGGGCGGCCAAACCGCCCTTCAGGTGGCATTGACCCTTCGTGGATGTTGACTCCGACGTCCGTTAGGCACGCTTTCTCTTATCCTTGGGCAGCATGTTTGCAAAACTGCATAAGGTGGGGATCTCATTGATGCACTCCAGATCGTGGTGCTGCCTGAGCAATACTCAAATTCAACATAAAGGACTGGAGACTTAGACAGCAAGGGGGACGCCCACGACACTGCGCAAGCCGTGAACGTTGACGTTTTATCTCCCTACCCGCGGAAGACTGTCTTCATCAAGTGACAATCCGCAAAATGGTGGTAAAGAGATCGGGCGGCAGTGGCTCTAAAGAGCTAATTCGAAGGAGAATCACAATCGACAAAGATTCACATCCTTTGAGAGGACCCATATTGACATTGCGGCGGCGTTAACATGGCGTAAGGTGCATACCTAAAATGCGTAAATACGAAACATCGTGTCTGCACTCCAGAAATCTCAATTGTAACGCTATAAAGTATCGGGTAGCAATGGCCTCAAAGTGACCCAACATGGTCGCGACACAAGATTGCATGCAAACCAGCAACCGAAAGCTTGCGCGCTCACCAAGGTCCTAAGCGATCAATTGATAATGCGCTTTTATGATCGCCATGAGGTTGTTTCTCTGGGGGTTGAAACATGGGGAATTCAATGTTCAATTTCAAGCCCAAAAAAACATGCAATACTTATCGAATATCGTTTCAATATAAACTCTCCCGCATTATCCAATCTTCTAGACTTATGGATAACTAGGTGGTGAGCCCTAAGTAAGAATCACAGGAGTTTAGCAAAGAATGCATGCGGACAAACATGTGACCATTGTGGCAAACATATATCAACCAAAACCATATTTACATGGTCCGTGCATTTTTGGTTGGAAGAGTCCAATATTCCCTTTGATCCAATCGTGAAAAGAGGGTTATGTAGTAACTTTGCTAGGGATGATGTAAAAATCCAATTTCCCCAACGAAAGCAGCTTGGCAAAGTGTGCTTGTAGGCATAAAAATCCTTACTTCGTGTAAGGTGATGCATTGTGTAAATACATTGTGCATCGTGGAGCGACTCCGAATGTTCCAAATGGTCGTACAAAGCAAGTAACCCGTCAATCACCCGGCTTCAAGCCAGCCTATATGTGGCATGTCTCGGCTGGGAGGCAGCCCATTGGCCCCAAAAATAACATAGCTTCGTGCTTCATATTTTGAAGGTGATGCAAAGATACGCCACTCTATTTTCTACATGTAAAGGGTTTTTATGATCATTGTTCGGCTTCGAATATCCTTATAACTCAATGACGCTCTTCCGAACGGAGAATATAAGGCCCCCTTAATAGTAATTCAAGACCATTAATACAACGAGGTGCAAATAGTCATTGCCCTTAATCAAAGTTAGGTAGACTAATTGCCATAGAGGGGTGATTTAGGTATGAAGATAGGGTGTGCATAGTCGCGCACGCCCATCCGCATAACTAATCTCCCCACATTTATACCTTATCACATGTTAATTGAATCTCGGTCACATGTATAAGAAACATGATTCAATTAACTCATATTCGAGGACAATATCCATAATAATATCCAACAAATTTAAAGCAAATACCAAAACAATCATCCAAACAAAAAGGAAAAATTGTTCAAAACTTAAACCAAAAGATGGTGTGGGTTTCCGCCAACAGGCCTTCATGTCAAAAATTTTGCTTTTCCATATGTGTTAGGTGAAATTAGTCTCTGCCAAATTGATTACGAATGGTACTCCCCTCAACAACATTGGTAGGGGCACAAATAAGTGCAGCTAATGACTGCCCCATCAAAATGGAGGTAGATTTTGTACTCTGGCCGAGGTTCCTGGAATACCCCTATTCTTGAAGTTTTGGGTCTTAGCGTTAAGGGATCACGTGTTTGGTCGTGATGCTACCCCTTGGTTGACCCCGATTCTACCATTATTCAAGACTTCCAAATTTAAAAGGAAGAGTAGATTCAAGAGGGCCTCAAGCCAAGGCAGCCTTTTGTCGGTATTCTGTCGTAAACAGCAAGACCCTTCCTGGTACATCCTAGTCAATCACCAAAAGCCGCTAATCGCTTTGTGCTTTTCAAAGGAGCAATGTGGTAGTATCGATCGAAAGAATTTAGTAAACCTCGTCTCTTTACAAGCATACTTCAGAGCATTTAGAGTATGGAAGGACGAGAAAATCTTCTAGTCAAAATTCAATCGGATTCTATAAACTTCCGTGAATTTCACCTATTCACTGATGGAGTTCAATCATGCTCATGTCGCAGCAAGATATGTCTTGCTTCGGCAAGGTATGTCTTGCTTTTGACAAAGTATGTCTTGCTTCGCAAGGTGTGTCTTGCTTCGTGCAAGGTGTGTCTTTACTGTGCAAGATCATCTTTGCATGATTAGAACGATCCGTAGAGTGAGTCAAAGAGCCATGGAATCCTCATCATTGAGGTACTTCCATTTACAATGCTTCAGCATAATTCTTCTGGACGAAGATCATGACGCGAGGCTTATATGAATTTATCCACGCTATTGTCGGGCTTCCAATGTTTCCTCAACTTCTCGCAGTCAAGGGAGCTTCACAATTTTGTGCCCACATAAAGAAGTTTCGCTAGAAACTTCCATGTTAGTGAAATTGAACTTGTTACTGCCTCGTAAATCCACCGGATGGAGGGAACAAAATTGTGGTCAGGGGTGCTTATGGAAATAAAATCTCCATAATCATAAAAGTTAGAACATTCTAAGTTCTAAGACATGGTTTGGTTTAAATTTTCATGAAAACTACGGTTTCAAGGGGTATTTAATTTTTAAGGAAACTTCGTGTTTCATGGCACTTATTCGAATCTTCTAGTTCGAATTTATGAAGTTCAAGTTCATATATACCGTACAAAACGCAATATATATAGAACAAAAATAAAATTTAACAATATTGTGAATGGGTAGTGAAATATAGGTTTACTTGACCTTCTAGAGTTTGCAAATATGACCCAAATAATTTTTTGTGGGTCGTATTGAGCCGCAGCCCAACTACCAGAGGTCGACCGGCCGCCGCCAAAAATGAAGAATTTTGGACTAAAAGTGAGCCCAAAACTGTAATGGGTCCAAAGCTCACACCCGGGCCGGGTGAAGGAAGTAAGGGGAAGTCATGAAATGGCCGCTTGAATCTAGGCCGCAGCCTTAGAAGACGTAGGCCCATCAGGCCAAAGAGCAAGACGTGGTTGGGTCGTGCCCCAAAGCCTGGCCGAGAAAAGGGCTGAGGAAAAGGAAAGAGCCCGGGCCGTCGGCCGGGAAAGAAAGTGTAGCCGGCCTATGCAGTGGACCAGCTCGGGAGGCGGCCGAGGAGGCTAAAGCCCAACGGGTGGCGATGGCTCCCTGGGGTGAGGGGCCTTGGCCGCTCCCGCGCTTCCGGCCTGCCTGGCCCGATTAGGGTTTTTTTTTTCTTTATTTTTCAAAAAAAACGAAAATTTTTTTCAAGAAAGAATTTCCGGGCTTTTTTCGTAAAAACGAAATTTATGTTTTTGCAGAAAAGCGAAAAAAAAAAAATAAGAAAAAACCCCTTTGATTTTCCTTCGTTCTCACACGATCATCAATTCACTTAATATATTTCCAGATATATTAAAATGTCGATGCTAAATACGTAAATATTTATAAGATCAATAATTGCGTTAAACTATAAAATTGGGTTATGCATCATGGTGAAGGTTCATGCACCAAGTCCGACAAAAATATCGATAATCGAGACCGTGTTTTAGAAGAACCTCGATTGCCGATGATGATGCGGTTGAACAATTTGCTTGGCAGGATTGCCTTCAACTCAAATTTCCATCACAATGCGCTTGGAATCTCGCTCTCTCAAAATAACAGGAAAAAATTGAATCAATAGCAATATATTAATTCAATAAAAATAAATAAATCAAAGTAAAAACTATTGAAATTAATACTCCCCCATGATTGAAGATGGCCAAAACTCCGGTATAATTCTCTTGAGCACAATGAAAGAGCTTACGATAACGTGTTGTGATGCGCTTTTTAGTGAAGGGTGCGGCAAGAGAAGAATAGAGAGAATTTGGTGAAATCAGAAAGTGCATGCGGAATATGTAGTTCATATATTCCACATACCAGGTGCCTTTATTTATAGTAACACAAGTACAAGTACAATAGGATACTAACTTTGGCTATAATCCAATAGCCTAATTCATATCTACCTAGGATCTACACAATCACATTTAAATACATAAAGTTATAAATTATCTACAACACTTCATAAATTATCGGCAATTGTTTCTTCATAAATTATCAACTACTCTTTCTTCATAAATTACCATTATTTTCTCAAACCTAAACAACTGTCATAATAATTTCTATTATATACTTTTAAAAAATATATTTAAATAATTATATTACTTTTTAAAGAATTATATTATACTTTTTATACCTTCCCCAAGTAGATTATTATGAAAAAATTGTTGACGGTAATCTATGAAGAAATAATTGCCTCGTAATTTATGAACCAAATTTCAACTTAATTACAATATTGTCATCGTGATCCAAATTTGATGTAATTATGCTACTGCCACTGCTTTTGACCTTATGATTTAAAGAAAGTTCATTAGGTGTTTTTGAAGAAAATTGTGACACATTTTTATTAGTTTTCTATATTTTCTTGTGTTATTAAAAATGGAATAGGGTCTCTACATGTGGAGAAATTTTTGGAATAAGAAGGCCGATCACGTGTCCCTTACGACCCACTCACAAAAAACATACCCCACCTCTCTAATTTGTGAGGCCCACTCATTGCTCAAATTTTAATCCCACCCTACTTTATATAGAGGCTTGTAACTTTCAAAAATTTGATTCTGGGATATTTACTTCGACTTTTAACCGTTGGGGACGCAATTTATATTTAAAACAAAATCTAACGACAAAAATTCGAGTACCCGCATCTCGCAAGAAAGACTATTATAACCTCTCCTACATGTCGGCCAAGCACCATAAACTTTTTTCCACCACACATAAAATCTACAAAGTCCCATTGCATTCTGTTAGGCACTCCCATCAATTTTGGACTTCGTACCAAAACTGTAGAGTGATTAAATATATTTTTAAAGATGATGGTTCATATACGTGTTAACTGCACAGAGGGTTAAAGATGATATTTCATTCCATTAAAAAAGAAGACAGAGATATTTGATATACATGTTTATTGGCAAAGAGTTCTGACAATGATTTGGTACGTACAAATTTTAGATTATATTTCGTTTAGTTTTTTAGTTTACTTGACTAGATGGGAAATTAACAATAAACGAATCAAACTTTTGGGCGAGCAATGGTGGTGGCCGGTAGATATGTAATAGGGTAGAAGATGTAGCCGCAAAGGAGTATACGAAGAAAGGGCTGTTCACACTCGTCACGTTGAATATCTTGCCTTCTCATATGTCAATAAACGTTGTTGATTTGTTGCTTTTTAACCAAATCTTCTACCTAATAGATACGCAAATCATATCTGTATTTTACCATTAGCATAGTAAACGTCCCTCATTACGTCACTAGTCTTCACTTGGTATGGAAAAACTATGTTCCCATTTTATAATTGATCCCTAGTTTTTGCTTTTGGATATGTCGCCATATGACTCATGGTTTCTGCATGTGATCATTCGTTTTTAATATCATATCAAAGATCGCGTGTACAAGACACAAATCTTATTACAACTATAAAAACAACTCCAAAGAACTAAGCTAAAGAGGACAAGATCCGCATACAAACAACTAAAACTCATAATACCAAAATTTAGCATAATCCATCCGAAAGCTCACATAGCCCAAAACAACCAAAATTCTATATGAATCTATAACCTCAAATCATTATAACAAACCACTAGATTCGTATTTTTGTACCCGATTAAAAGTGGGAGATAAATCTAGCTAGAAACACAACCACAATAAGCACTTATTTAAATTTCTTTATTAAATTGATGACATAGTGAGCATGAAATTCTATGGACTAAGTTGATATGTAAGCCACATTTGTAACATACAACCTATAAAACTTATCAATTTAATAGATAATTAGACATTCAAATATACAAAAGGTGTAAATTGATACAATTTCAAAACCTTAGGGGCAATGAGAAAATTAAACCGACCAACGCACTTAAATCACCTCAAACTTTTAGAGTATAAAATGTAATTAGCCCAAATAAAAATAACCTCCTCCAACTAGAAAGGACAAATATGAAAGTCAATATGTATCACTCGTTAAATTTATAAGCGCATTGGCATCCTATTACGTATGGACTCATGTATGTATCCAAGGCTAGCTCGGATGGGCTATAGCCCAACCGAGATTTCTCGAGAAAAATAGGAAGAACCTAGGTAGCGGTCAGTGATGGGATATATGACTGCTTCAGATTTGGCAGATGCTTCCTGTGAGGAAGATGAAGAAGTGAGATAAACTTTTGTTTTAAACTTGCATCCAAACGTTGTTTAACAATCCTGGCCCCCTTTAGTGAAACGAGCATTTCATTGTTTTCTTTATTTCGTTTTTGAGTTAACTATATTTACACTTCAAGGTTTCCATGATTTTTAAAATAGGTCACGAGGTTTCAATTTTTTTCACATTGTTTACTAAGATTTTGGAAATTGTATCAATTTACAATTTCAAATATATAATTAGACATTCAAAAATGTATCAATTTGCTTTCATTTAATAGATAATTAGACATTCAAATATACAAAAGATGTAAAATTGATGCAATTTCAAAATCTTAGAGGCAACTTGAGAAAACGAAACCTCATGGCCTAATTTAAAAATCACCTCAAATCTTGAGTATATAAAATGTAGTTAGCCTTTTATTTTTTTCTATGATTTTGTTATGGTTGACTCTCCCTCTCTCCTTTTCTTTTTTGTTCAGTATAATTGTGTATATATCAGTGTGGCTCCATGTGAAATTTCAAGTTGAATTATTGCTTCATTTCAGATTTCAATTTCTTGGCTAGTCTATTGTTGTAAACTTATAATTGTATTGGCTCCCGCATCTTATAATTTTTAAAAATATGTTGTAATTGAAAGATTTGGCTATAATACTTTACATATATTTAATACAATTACTATCTCAATGTTGTGATAGGGAATGTGTGATTGATTGAGTAGAAATAAATTAATACTATAAGTGTTTCTACAAGTTCTTATACAATTTATAAAGGGTTATAAAAATAAAGGCGACTATGCCAAAAATTAGAGAAATTTTAACTTATGGAAATTCCCCCTAACAGTTTAGCCCACCTCATTTCCCTAAAATCCTGATCCTTCCGTGTATGTATCAATCGTACAAAGCTATAAAAATTCCCTGTGAAATTACTAGGCTTGACCTCTTCTCTTGTTGCATCGAGAACTAGACGATGCCAAGATTGAAAATGGAGTGCGATGGATCTTAACACAATTTTTTTCCTTAATAAAATATATAATATTTTAGCAGTTGTGCCAATTTTTCTCAAAATATATGTTCTTGTAAGAAGAAGTGTTCAATACTATTAATTAGGAAACTTAATTTTTAATCAAGCAAATGGATGTTTCAAACTTATTAATTGGCATCACAAATGGTTTTTGCATCCAACTTGTTAAACAAGTAAGTCCAATAGTGTGTTGACGTGGAACCGTATGTGGCGACATTAGAGCAAATTATGTGATACCACATGGACTTTTTTTTATATTAAAATTGTTTAAAACTTTTAAACAATAAAAACTAAAGGCATTGGCCAATTTTCTCCTTGAACTTGTAGGGGTTGGCCGATTTCCCCCATGAACTTTAATTTTAGCCACCTTCTTTTGAACTTTTATAATTAGTCAATGTTCCCCATGCTATTAAGTTTTTGAATTTCCTATCTTTTACATTCCTTTAACTCTGCTAGTAGTATGCTCTTAAAGGCCACTCATAGCTTTTTTGAATACTTGTAATGTTAAACTCTTATATTGTTTAATTGAAGGGCAAATATTGTTCTTATTCACCTTAATGTATTAAGTGTATATTCAATAATGGAATCCAATGAATATTAAACTTGAGAGATAAGTGATCTAAGGTGATAGGACTATTGAGGACATTTCTCTTTACATTCTATAGCCATAAGATTATCAATTGGGCATTGATTATCCGCTAACGCTAGTATGTGTTATGATTACCTAATGGAGTATGACTTGTCTCAAGCAAAGATTCTAAAAATTAGCCTCCAAGCTACCGGGCGGTGGAGGAACGATGTGATTTAGGCAAAAATAGGGAGGAAAATCAGGAGCTAGGCAAAGCTACGTGATTTTCATGTTTTTAAATTGCTAATTTTTTTGTTCTTTTTAGATTTTAATCTTTAATTTTCTTCATGCTGCAATTGAATTGGTGTTGAATTCTAGATACACGATCTCACTTACATATATTGATTCATTGATTAATATGTGATGAAAGATTATGCGAATTTTAGACTATGAATTATTGAATTTTATTTTCAAATTTGGTTTTTGGTTTTTCTTAGTTTTGATGTGCATTAGTTTCAGATGATGTCAATGTCATGAAATAAGTTGCCGCATTAGTCTCGAGACTTTGAGTTGATTGTAGTGTTTTACAAATTTATGTATTCTTTCTATTTTGCATTTTATCTCTCCCACCCCAATACAAATATAGTTTTTTGTTTTTTTGAAGTGTAAATAGGCAATTATTTATATGATATATAATAAATTTACTTAAATCGGGCCTGTCCGCCTAGGCCCTACCTAGGTTCCTAGGCTCTAGGCTCGTCCGCCGTGACTAGCGCCTAGCCCTTTTTAGAACCTTGGATCTAAGTCATTAGTATGTGAGGTACTAAGGTAATGTCACGCCTTCTGACCGGGTCGGCGGAAAAACTAATAAATAATATAACTACACCTCACGCATAAAGCTAAAAAGAAAATAAATAAATAAATAAATAAAGAGAAACCTAAAATGGGACGGAAAATAAATTCCTCTTTATACATAACCACAGAATTCTTTACAAGACTAAAGTAAAGAAATAACAACTTCTAGCCTCACATTTAATCCAATCTCATCCCACCTACCCTTTGATTGTTTAATTCATAAAACCTCGCATAAAAACAATATAGGATGAGCTTTACAAACCAAAAGAGGGACATAACCTTACAACAAAGAAATTGATCAAATTAAATTATGTCATGGAATCATACAACAAGTATCAAATCATTATCGATAGCAATGCGTAGGCCATGCATTTTGTCTATACCCGTTAACTGCATAACTAAACACCCGCACTCGTGACGCCCCATTCGCATTTCTTATACCACTTGGTCCCTGAGCACTCCTAATTATACGAATTAACCCCCGTAACTCAATCATCCCAATTTCCCTTTGTTAGTCGCCTTGCCAAAACTCTTCGTCAGCTAATCCCCGAATTATCCTAAAAGAAATCGTGCAATCGTGGGCTCGCCGAGACTTGGTACCTACTAAGAATTTGCCTAACTACACAAAAGATCATATCCACTACCCTCATTTCCACAATTCCTTTCAACACCGAAGCTTCAACCACTTCACATCATGAATGATTTACAAATAGTTTCATTTCATCACGCATGTACCACAAATATTATCAACGAATAACATTCCAAACGTGTATAACACAATCATCAATAACAATTAAAACATCCAAGTAATCCAATGATGCATACATATCCAAGTAACACCCAACAAGATTATAATCAACCAATGAGATCAAATAATAGAGCACTTCACGAAATTTAATAAAATCAATCTCCATAAAGGTTTGCCGATATCTCCTACCTCGGATTTCAAAGCATTGCTCCGACTCTATTACAAGAGTCCACCATCGTGATCAATTCCTATTCCACAAGCATAAGCAAGTCACTAAATTGCACAACTACAACTGTAATCCCCGCTTAACTAATTACTTATGACTACTAATTCAATACAAATAGATTCAAAATATATATAAATATATTAACATACTTTAGCCGCTTCATATATAATAGATAAAAGCACTAATCCGATTAAGTATATCTAATAATATGAATGATATATAAAATTACGTATATTAAACTCTCTTTGTATATATGTATATAATAATTTGGAAAACAACTTCCTCACTGAAGTGAACTCATCAAAATATTTTGGCAAAGAATAGTATTACAACAATATAGCTTTTTGCACAAAGGCTTTCAGTAACTAATTGATACCAATAAACATCCGTTTCAGATTTTATACCAAATGGCAATTGTATAAATACTTATATTATTAAACACTGATTCAATAGTATGAACTGATGGACAAACATAAGGAATCCATCTTTTTATACGAAATTAGGGCTTAGGTATTGCATATAAAACTAGCTTGTGGTATCATATAAGCATATGCATATAAACACTTGCATATACAACATCTGCATATAAGTTTAATTAACCATGAAAGGAATAAAGAAGACTGTGAGAGTAGTTACCAAAGAATTGCAATCGAAGAAGATCAGGAGTAATTAATAAAGCTTTGCACGCATAAGATAACAAAATACGAATTAAAAAGTAAATTAACTAAAAATAACTACTAGTCTTGTTTAAACTTGTAAACAAAAGCCGTTGAAAATGCAATTAAGAGGAGGAGAATTATGAATAAAACTTGGCGCCATTGAAAATGCAATTAAGAGAGGAGAATTATAGAATATAAAATCGGTAAATGCATAAATAGAATAAAGGAAACCCGATAAACACTGTAAAGGAAGGCAAATAGACCTAAAACATTTACTCACATTAAACTTCAAAGAGATACAGAGAAGGCCACAGAGCAGTCTTGGCAGCTTACAAACGCACACTTCACACATCACAACTTAAGAACTTAGAGAGAGAGATTACAAGGGTTTTGTTCTCAATTTTTCGATGCCCTAACACAAATCGTGCACTCTACAACAGGCGGGCCGGCGTAAAAAGAAGAGACAAGAAAAGGCAGCCTACACAAAGATGGCCTAAGATCTTCACCTTCTCTCCGAGCCGCTTCAAAAGCAACGGGATAACAAGCAAATGACGCAAACAACAAACAAAAATAAAAGAAAGTGACTACAAAGAGAAGCAGCTTCTACAAAACAAAATAATTACAAAGACTTTTTAGTGAGTGGATCCTGAGGGGAGGAAGGATTCCAAAATAGTCATCTTCGGCTCATATCCACATCACTCGTCAACCCGCTTGAGAAGATGAGGAATCGTTGAATCCAAAGCGAAGAGCTCAAAACTTCTCTTTTTTAACTCGCTTCCTCAAGTCGATCCAAAGGGACTTCACTAAAGCAGAGAGATAAGGGCTTTCACGAGAGATGGCCCTAAGATGTAAATAGGGCCTACATCCGCCAAGAGGGTATGGACTTTAAAGAACATTCAAGGATCACATTTTTCACAGAGAAATTTTTAACTTCAAGATGAGAATGATGAACTTATCCCACCACCTTTATAAAGATATTTCTTACTTAGCCGAGGGAGGTAAAGAGGAATATCTTCCTCATTAGAATCAAAACCGTAGGACCATTTCAAAACTACTGGAGTTCGTATTTAATCACGGTAATCACATAAACAAAAATTCCTTTTCTTCTCGAACCTATATTTTCTTTAAGGAAAATTTTCAATGAGCAGCCACCTTTTCTCGGTAGAAACTCTTCAATAGGTCCCCAAAAATAAACCAGCTTTTTAAAACTAATTTGCAGCTTCTTTTTCTCGGTAATCCCGAGAATCTAAAATTGCAGAACCAGAATGGGAAAATCTAATATTTTGAAAAACACAAAGACATTTTTCCAAGCTTCCATGTAGTCCTATTAGTTGTAGCCACAGTGGTTTAAACCCGGGGCTAGAAAGAAAATAGAAGTTTTTTGGGCTTTCTCCCCAATCGAAATAGAGAGAACATCCAGGATAATCAACTTGAGAAGGCTATCATATGCTTATTATCTTTCCTGCATCGGCGTGCACGTTCATCGAATTAGTTTCAATAAGAAGACATTCATACCAAAAGTGTGATTTCCGACCAAACCGAGACGCCACAGCCTCACGACTTGACAAGGCTTAAAGACACGCTTATCGAATAACTGTATAGGCATTTCATGCGTCCATTGAAAAGGATTATTAGCAAAGGCTTCCTCGCTTTCCCCTATATCATAGGGCTGGGCCTAGAAAGAGGACCGGCCTCGTGGGACCCGACAAAACTTTGACCGGAAGCGGGCTTCAATGATTCTCGATTCCTTTAGCAGAAATCTAGGGAACTTGCTTGGGATCCCCGCAAAATTCACGAGTAAGGAACCGTGCAAAGAATTTGATTCTTCTTTGGATATATTCTATGTCAAAAATCAAAAGACGCAAAGAATACCCCGCCACCTAGCAAAAATTTGTTTAGAGGCAAGATTTTAATGTCTTTAAGCAAAATATTCATTGACGAGCAATAACACGAATTAAATCAATGATTAAGAAGGTCGCTTTCAAATTTAGTAATTGCATTAACTATTGAAAGTAACTCCTTCTTAACCGCAGTAATTCTGAAATGTTTCCACACTCGGAGGGGTAAATCTAACTAATACTTCCCCGATTTTCACAGCTTTTGCTTTAGAATTCCTCCGTATCCCTTCATCTCAAGCGCTTGTTTCACGACTTTAAAGGCATTCGGATTGGCCAAAGCTAGACAAGGAAGTTCTTTGACTCTCCTTCTCGCACGTTTACCGCCGGCATGACCATTGGTCCAAGGAGAAGGATTCTTTTTAGCCTTAAATATGTGTTTGCTATCTTAATTAAGGTCTTAATAGAAATCTTTGACACATAATTAAGACTACTTCCAAGAATCTTTGTAACTTACTTCTTTTCCAGATTTCATCCTAAAACTTATCTACAAAACTTATTGCACGGTCAATGGGGTTAATCAATCCTTTATAAATATTATGACCGAGAAACCTTACCTTTAGTTTGGAAGAGTTTCATCTTCTTGGCCGATACTACCAACCTCGCATCTTAACTACCTTTAAAAAGTATACGATGTTTGAATGTTATCAATTGAGTTGAAAACCAACACGCCATCAATGTATACAATAGTAAAGGTAGAATAGGGATTAAAGATTTCATTCATTATATTTTGAAATTCAAGGAGCATTCTTTAATCCAAAAGGCATAACATTCCATTCAAATTGTCCAAAAGGAACGTTAAATGCGCTTTTGTATTTATCCTTTTCATCTATTTGGATCCGCTAAAGATCCAGATTTCATACTCTAACTTGAGAAGATAACCAATTATTTATTCTATCTAACAAATTCTTCTTATTTGGGATCTGAGCAACGAACCCACCTAAGAGCTTTGTTTAAGGGTTTATAATTAATAACTAACCTGGGAACTCCTCTTTCTACTGGCCGCATTTTCCACATAAATGCTGAATGTACCCAATGTGGGACATACTTTTTCGTATTAACTTCTTTCAAGAAGCTCGGCCTATCTCTTTGGCATTTCCATTAATCTACTATTCATCCGGATTGCCTTGCTTGGCCGCATCTTGCTTCTTCAAAACCCTCAAGCTTCATAAGGAAGTTTAACAATATGCTTTTTTCTATCCCAAATAATCGGGCAAATCGGGCGCAAACTTGGTTTTCAAATCATTTTAATGGATCTAATTTTATCGTAAATTTCTTTCTTCAATAATTGTTCTTCAAATTTTTATAATGAATTTCTTCTTTAAGAGAACACAAAAATTGTTCTTTATCAATAATTTTTGTTGTATGGTGTTAATGTATTGTTCATGAGGTTTTCTAGAAAATTCAAACAATACCGTAATCCCATCAACCTTGGTCTCTTAATCAAATTTTCTAGAGTGACCGCAAAGGATAAAGTATATTAATAAATGGTGCTCTGCACTATAGAATGACTCAATCCTTTTACCATCACAAAAGGGTTTCAGCAAACTCCATTTTGTAGTACCAAGAATACGTAAACTTTGAATTTGGGATATTCATGGGCCGACTATTAGCATTCTTTTCACCGCTTGGTCTTAGAGAAATATTTCTATAGGTATTACTTCTTCTCTAATACGCTTAAGATCCGCTCCCCGTGTCTATTCCTTTCTAGAGAAAACTTATAAGATTTGTTAATAATAACAAAAGTAACAATGGAAAACCATTGAAATGCTACCTTATCAATGCTATTAACATACCTCAAAGCCGCAATCTCGAATTGCCCGACGTGTTCACCATTTCTTTGTTGAAATTGTCAAACATGTTGTCGAAATGTGCGTCCGAACCTTCTTCACCGGATTCTTCATTTAATTCTTGGGAGACCTCCAGCTTGAACTCTTTCTTTAGAGCTTTTAGCCTTCTTTTGTGGTCTTTATTTCGACTTGTAGATCCGCTATAAAGATGGCTCCTTCTTCGGCTTCTTTTGAATTCTCTCAAGACTCGTTTTGAGATCATAAGAAGGACTCGCTTTTTTCTATAGGTTTTGCCACTTCTTTTCTTTTGGCTAAGGTCCATGATTTAATCAACTTCTTTCTTCAAGATTTTCAATTCTGCCGATAAGATTCAACACCAGATTTTCTCGACGGTCAAAACACAAATATGAAGATTAAACTCGCTAGTGTATGGGTATTCTTTCGTCTTTTGATTTTGACATAGAATATATCAAAGGAGAATTCTTTGCCTCGACATTTCTTACTGGTGAATTTTTGCAATGATCCCAACCAAGTTCCTAGATTTCCTCAAGCAAGGAATCAATCATTGAAGCCCTTCAAATAAAGTTTTGTCGGTCACGAGCCCAATTCTTCTAAGGCCCAAATTTATGATATAGGAACAGAAGCCTTTGCTAATAATCCTTTTCATGGACGATGAAATGCCTCTCCCCGGGTTATTCACCTGCGATCGCCTTTAAAGCCTTGTCAAGTCGCCGATAGGTCGCCGAAAGAGCATCTCAGGCCTGGTCGAAATCCCGCTTTTGGTATGAATGTTTTCTTATTGAAACTAATTCGGAGCAGACATTCTTGCAGACGGGTACAGGAAAGATAATAAGCATATGATAGCCTTCCTCAAAGTTGATTATCCTCGATGTTCTCTATTTCATTGGGGAGAAAGCCCAACAACTCTATTTTCTTTTCTAGCCCCGGTTTAAAACCCCGTGGCTACAACTATTAGGACTACATGGGAAGCTTGGAAAATAAAAAGGTGTTTTCAAAATATTAGATTTTCCCATTCCCCTGCTCCCCTTTAATTTAGGTTCTCTGCCTCCGGAAGAACCGCTAAATTGGTTTAAAAACCGGGTTTATTTTTGGGACCTATTGAAGAGTTTCTACCAGAAAAGGTGGCCTGCTCATTTGAAATCTTCCTTAAAGAAAATATAAGGTTCCCGTAAAAGGGATTTTTTGTTTATGTGGTTCGTGATTCCGCATTTAACTCCCGTGGATTTTGAAATGGTCCTACGGTTTTGATTCTAATGAGGAAGATATTCCTCTTTACCTCCCTCAGCTCGTAAGAAATATCTTTATAAGGTGGTGGGACAAGTTCATCATTTCTCATCTTGAAGTTAAAAATTTCTCTCGTGAAAATGTGATCCCTGAATGTTCTTTAAAGTCCATACCCCTCTTCTGATGTAGCCGTCCATCTTCGTGTCCATCCTCTCGTGAAGCCCTCTTATCTCCTCACCGGGTAAAGTCCACTGGATTGACTTCATGTAAGCAGAAAGCTAAAAAGAAAGTTTTTGAGCTCTTCGCTTTGGATTCCACCGATTCCTCATCTTCGGCAAACCCTGATAGTGATGTGGATATGAACTTAAGATGACCTGCTTGGATCCTTCCTCCTCAAGAAAAAGTGATCCACTCACTAAAAGTCTTTTGTAATTATTTTTGTTTTGTCGGCTACTTTTACCGTAGTCTCTTTTTATTTTTGTTTGTTTGCATCGGCTGTTTGTTATCCGCTTTTTAGACAGCCAAAAAGGTGAAGATGCCGCCCATCTTTCGTAGGTCGCTTTTATCAAGTTTCTTCTTTTCTCACAAACCGCTATTTATAGAGTGCCTGATCAGGCAGGATCGAAAAATTGAGAACAAAACCCTTGTAATCTCTCTCTCTAAGTTCTTAAGTTGTGAAGTGTATGTGCGTTTGTAAGCCTCGCAAGACTACTCGCAGCCTTCTCTCGTATCTCTTGAAGTTTAATGTGAGTAAATGTTTTTTTAGTCTATTTGCCTTCCTTGATGTTGTTTATCAGCTTTCCTTTATTCTATTTATGTATTTACCACTTATATTCATAATTCTCCTCCCTCTTAATTGCATTTTCAACGGCACTCGTTTACAAGTTTAAACAAGACTAGTAGTTATTTTTAGTTAATTTACTTTTAATTATCCTGGCCGTTATTGGTATCGGGAGCCTAACCTTTACAAAGGGCTTACTATAATTTTTCTAGACTTAAAATTTTGTTGAGTTTTTCAAGAAAACAAGCAGTTCATTAAAGACCCGCAAAGCCGGGCAGCCCTATAAAAAAATTCGACTAAAAGTCTTTGTAATTATTTTGTTTTGTCGGCTACTTTACTCGTAGTCTTTCTTATCTCTCGTGAAAATGTGATCTTTGAATGTTCTTTAAAGTCCATACCCTCTTTGGATGTAGCTGGCCCATCTTCAGCCCATCCTCTCGTGAAGCCTTATCTCTCACCGGGTAAAGTCCACTGGATCGACTTTGAAGCGTAGCAAAAGAAAAGTTTTGAGCCGCTTTGGATTCCACTGATTCTCATCTTCAAGCACGGATAAAGGATGGGATATGAACGAAGATGACCGTTTTGGAATCCTTCCTCCCTCAAGAAAAAGTGATCCACTCACTAAATTGCACAACTACAACTGTAATCCTACTTAACTAATACTTATGACTACTAATTCAATAGAAATAGATTCAAAAATATATATAAATACATTAACATACTTTAGCCAAGCCATATATAATAGATAAAAAAGCACTAATCCGATTGGTATATCTATCAATATGAATGATATATAAAATTACGTATATTAAACTCTTTGTATATGTATATAATAGTTTGGAAAACAACTTCCTCACTGAAGTGAACTCATCAAAATATTTTGCAAAGAATAGTATTACAACAATATAGCTTTTTGCACAAAGGCTTTCAGTAACTAATTGATACCAATAAAACATCCGTTTCAGATTTTATACCAAATGGCAATTGTATAAATACTTATATTATTAAACACTGATTCAATAGTATGAACTGATGGACAAACATAAGGATTCCATCTTTTTATACGAAATTAGGCTTAGGTATTGCATATAAAACTAGCTTCTGTATCATATGGAAGCATATGCATATAAACACTTGCATATACAACATCTGCATATAAGTTTAATTAACCATGAAAGGAATAAAGAAGATCAGAGAGTAGTTACCAAAGAATTGCACGAAGAAGATCAGGGAGTAATTACCAAAGCTTTGCACGCATAAGATAACAAAATACGAATCATGTTATTTTCATGATTCAAACCTACAAGTTCTTCGCTGACCTTTCTTCATCCTCCCTCTCTTTGATCGATCTCTCTCTCGCCCTCTCTTTCCCTGTCGCTCTCTCTCTCGCGGTTCTATAAGAATAAGAAGGGCGGTTCCTTCTTACCCGCATGATAGAGAGCAGCAAGAAATCATTCCTTTCTTATTCTTCCTTCCTGCTCCCTCTTCTCTGTTTTCGTTTCTGACTTTGGTATGCAAACCGCATCACCACGGCACTTGATCTCTATTTATAATAGGTGAATGTCGGCAAATATCTGAAGAGGCAAAGTCCTTCCATCTTATCTAATAATGGAACATATTTTAAGCCACGTGTTGTGTGTAAAAAGCCAAAGGGCTTTGGCATTGGGTCTAAGTAGTGTTGCACCTATTGACTAATTCAAAAGTCCAACTCCAATAAAAAAAATTAATTTCAGAAATATATATAAATAATTGAAATAAATAAATAAATATATATAGTTGTTATATAGTTGTTATATAAATGTTATATAAATATTTGAACACGTAATTGTTATATAAAAATATTTTTAAAAGTATAGGTCTTCATAGGCAAACACGTAAGTGTTCAAAAGAGTTGGTGAGTACACTGAATACGATAAAAAATAAAGTTCTTATTTACATGTCATAAAAGAACTCATATGTTACAATAATGCAAAGTAATCATTTGACATAAGACACCACAGTTTTCTTGTGGTTGGGTCCTTAAATCTTTGATTGTGTCAAAGGCGCTCCGGGGTAAAAGGGTGTCCACAACATCATTAGGGTTGAGCTACCTAATCATGAAGGATGGTGAGTTTACAACAAAGGATTTCTAACCTTCCATAGTGGAAGGCGAATACTCTGAGATATGATTTAAGAGTCTTTGGCCAAAGCAGTGAATATGATTTTAGGAAATATGTTCCAAATCATATTCACAAGAAAGATATTGAAATTGCGAATCACATTAGATAGTAGACATGAATCAAGCTATCAACCAAACAAATGTGGTAACGAGTATTGATATAGAGAATGACAATATTGCATAGTAGCTGTAACTAAATAGGTTCTCCAATCAATTCAAAGTAGCTTGGGTCATCATGACATACTGCTAGGTGTCACTCATGGTTTGTAAAAGCCCTGAAGATTAACAATAATTAATCTTCATCATAGGGAGAATCAAAAGTGAGTTTGATTCACAATCAATTTGTAAGAGTTACAATCGCTCACTGCCTCGCTAACTAGAACCTAATAGATCGTACATCGAGTAAAGATAAGTGCAAAGAAATATAAACTAGATGGATATGATTAAATTAAAGAGTTTAATATTGTATGGTCTAGATCAATTAAATATAACAAACAAGTTCGTATTGGACTTGAAATAAGTTTCGAGTCTATAAGGCACAATGGACCTTGGTTCAAAAGGCCCATTAAATTTAAGTTGTATGATAACTAAATTAAATGAGCACCAAGCCCAATCCTTCTAAGGATGGCCAGCCATATAGGTCGAGTGGACGTTATTTACACGTTTGCCACTCAAATGAATTTAGGTACAAATATTGATTTATAGCCTAAACATCATTAAGGGTTTTCTTTGAAAAAAAAAATTGAAAACACTATTCTCTTTTCTCTCCAAAAAGGCCGGCCACTATAGGGAGTTTTTGCTAGCACCAAATCTTCTCCTATATCATCCATCAACTCTTTACACTTCATCTTTGGTGTAGAGACTTAAAGGCTTGCAACGTTGGAAGCTTTGGAAAATCCATCCAACAAATCTACAAGGATCAAATCAAGGAGGAAAGAAGCAAAACATTCAAGCAAACATTCAAGGAGTTTGGAGTGAACTTGAAGGCCCTCCACTTGGGTGATTAACTCATACACTCTCTTTAATTTTGAAAGAGTTTAGGTTCACCACTCACTAGGCCTTGAAAGTCTTGGGATTAGAATTGTTTTTGAGTGCATGCCTATTGTTAAGTGCTAATTAGTTTGCTTGCCATGCTCAAATGTTCTAGTTTGCAAAAGAATTTCCTTCATTAACCTTTGCCACCATTTGCTGCTTTCAATGGGTAAAAACGTCAATTTAGTTTAATGTTGGAGGAGCATTCAAGTTTGGAAATGATGGAGGTTTCCCCCATGACTTGGCCGTGTAAGAGAGTTTTAGAAAGAGAGTAAAAAATTACATAGTAGAAAAAGAAAAAAAATATATGAATTGAGAAAAATGATTTTTCTACTCTTTGAAGTTGCAAACGTGGCAAAAGTTAATGGAATGTTGGATGAAAAATTAAAAAACTTAACAGCATTGGGGAAATTGACTAGTTATAAAAGTTCATGGGAGAAATTGGCTAAAATTAAAGTTCTGGGGGGAGGGGGGAGGGGGGAGGGGGGAATTGGCCAAACTCTACAAGTTCAGGGGGAATCGACAAATACCTCAAAAAACTAAATAGAAATAAAAGGTAAGACTAAAGAATTAAAAAAGAAAACCTCTGTCTTCCTTTACTTGATGTCACGTTCTGCTGCACTCACCTCCGCTGCAAACAACCAACCACCCCATTAATTCTGGCATTGAGCATTTCCTAACAAAATTATGCCCCACCCCATTTCCCAAACAACACCTAGATAGCCCGCCAACACCCAACCCACAACCTCAAATCCCAATCTCTTATGGGATTACACACAGTGGGTTGAGTGACTGTGGGCAACTATAGGTAGCTAGGAATTTTTTCTCAAAATTTTCACATGAGTTGTAGCCCAAGTAGCCCATACCTAAGTTTCGTCTGTGTTACGTCTAGGTGAAGGTTTTGAATACTTGATGTAGAGTTTAATTTTAGGATTAAACTCACTTTACTACTCTCAAGTATCGTGAAATTCTCACTTTACTACCTTTAGTTTTTTTTGTCGCACTTTCATACCTAAAGTTTGATTTTTATGACACTTTCATATCTCCGTTAGTATTTTCGTTAAGTTCTCCGTTAAAGCGTGACGTGGCATTGTGGACAATTAAAAAAATAAAAAAAAATTTGGAAAAAAAAAATTGTTAAAGAAATAATGCGTTGGAATGCGGGCTCTCATTGTTTCGTCTTCTTCCTTTTGATATCCCACCTTCCAAAAGCAGAACTCCAAAAAGCAAACCCAAAACCTAAAATCGAGCCATTGCACGAACGACATCGAAGGAGCGTTGTCGTTCAAACGTCGTCGAATGAGGATTGTCGCTCGAACGCCATTGAATGAGAACTGTCGCTCGAAAAGTTGTTGCTCAACCACTCATCCTCTTCCAGTAGTGGCTGTCGCTCGAAGTTCAGGGCTCAAAATCGGAGGCGATGGGGTGGAGGAAGCGCCCAATACATATTATTGGAACACCTAAATATGGTAAGAATCCTACTTTATCAAATCTAATTAAAGTTCTATACTTGTTTTAGGGTTCATATAGTGACAATATTTTGTCAAGTTTTTGGAATTGTTGGATTTATATAGTGAAATTTTGTTTCGTAGTGGGTGTCTCTATGGTGTAGTGTTTTCAATGTGCTCTAGTTTGTGTTTTCAATGGTGTAGTGTTTCGTAGTGGGTGTCTCCATGGTGTAGTGTTTTAAAACTTGTTCTTTTTTTTCACCTTGCAGACATGCCAGAGATTTTTTCATTGAAGATTAATCATGGTGGGAAATGGTCTGAACAGGCATATACGGGTGGGTTTGAGGCTTGGTTTGACTTTGTAGACAAAAACTTTATGTCTTTTTATGAAATTGATTCAATGGTTGAGGAGTTAGGGTACGAAGGCTACATTTTGTACCACTTTAGGATTCCCACGATGTCTTATGCTGAAGGATTAAGGCTCATTGAACGTGATGAAGACGTGGATAACATGTGTAAGTATGTTCTAAGGACTAGGTAACTAGAATTATACCTAGAACATCTAATGCAAGGCAAGCTGCATTGAAACAAAAGCTTTTGCTGAATCTAGATGAAAGTGGCATAGTAAAAAGGAGGGGGGGTAGTTATAGAAGATATTGAGGAAGAGATGGATGCAATACAATTTACAAAAGGGGTGAAGGGTTGTGGATCAACATCAAAGAAGACTAAAGCAAAAGGGGTTGCTGCTAATTTAGAAAAACGAATATCCATTTTGAATGAAATTGCCTACAATGCTGATCTAGAAGATAACGAAGGAAGAGAGGGATATCAGAGTGATGGTAGTGTGGGTGTTGGAGAAAATGGTGCAACTGAAGTTAATGAAGACAAGGACACTACTAATAGTGAATTTGTTGGCAGTGACTACAGCTTGGATGATGATGATGGTGGTGGTGCAATAGATGAAAGTGTTGTTGATACTCTAATTGGAGAAGTTGAAAGGGGTGAATGGTTTGGTAATGGTGGGAACCCAAACAACCACCCTCAAGAAGTTGATGCAAGAGATGTAGAAGATGTTCCCCTAAACGATGCAATAGAAGACTCAGATGGCCTGCATAGTGTGAATGAGTCAGGTTCTGATGTTGAAGACAAGATCATCTACCCTGAATTCAATGAAGAAGCTGACATGGATGATCCAAAATTTGAAAAGGGCCTGAAGTTCAGAGGTGCACCACAATTGAGAGAGGCAGTGTATTCACATTCTATTAAGCATGGCGCACCCATGGTTTGGCTGAAAAGGAATGAGAGGTGGAAGATAAGTGCAAAGTGTGCAGAAGGCTGCCCTTGGAGATTGTATGCATCCAAGATGTACAATGAAAATGTTACAACCCGTCCCAAAATTTTGTGTGAAATTACCAAAATACCCCTAGTGGTATATGTTGACTTTTGTTGACTTTTTGAGACGACATGTGAAAATTATTTTCTTTACATATTCATGATGTACTCATCGATACGAACGCGTGGACGCAAGCGGAACTCAATTCGGAGTTAAAACGAACGTTTTACGAAGCTTTAAAGTGTAGGGGCATTTTAGTAATTTTCACTCCGTAAGTTGGAATTAGGGTTTTTGGCTGGCTGCTGTACAGTCAACCCTTCCCCATTCATTCTGCATGATCTCTCTCCCTCTCTCCCATTCTCTCGGCCAAAACCACCCAAAACTACACAAACCCTAACCTTTGGACGAATCACAAAACCATCAAACCGTTGCCCAAAATCCATACCATCACGATCGTCTCGTCATTCTAGACGAGGCTGTGATTTTAGAATCTCCAAACTCGAACCAGATCAATCAAACCGACGTCGGAACGGTTTCGACAAACTGTCCGTCAATTTCCTGTGCAAAACAGACCAAGGAAAGCCTCGAGACCATTACCATTGGTTTTATTGGATTGAGTAGGTTCAAATCGATATAAAGAACGTCCAATTTGGTGCAGTTTTGAAGGAGAACGGAATTAGGGTTTCCCGAAGCTTCCCGGCCAATTTCAGGCCATCTCTGGCCATTTTTCTGGCCCCAAATTGGTATGAAAATATTCTACTCGTCAATAACTTCATTTTGATATATGGCGCGTTAAATTTGGCCAAAGAACGAAGAAGTTATGAATTTTTAAAGTTTTGGACATTTTCGGAAAATTTTCCAGAATTCCGGCGAACCAGACGGCGGAGGACGGTGGCTTCGGCGACCAGCGAGAGGAGGAAGAAAAAGGAATATTCAGTCAATGGTAACGGAATATTCCTGACGGCGTCAGAATATTCCGTCAGAAAGGTATATTTCGTTAAAACTAACAGCGCTGACGTCAGCAGGCGCGTGGCTGACGTCAGCCGCGCGTGGGATGACGTCACCGAGCGCGTGCAGGCGCGTTCTGCGCGTGGGGGCGCGTGCCGCATGTGGGGACACGTGCCAGCGCGTGGCGACACCTGCCAGCGTGTGGAAACAGGCGCCAGCGCGTGGCGACACGTGCCAGCGCATGCCGGCGCGTGGCCGGCACGTGAGGCCACCTCCCAGCGCGTCCGACTGTTTCCTGGCGCGTGGCGGCGGTGGACGGCGGCTGTAGGGTTTTTGGGCTCCGGAAATCGTTTTCGAGCCCGTTTTCGCTAAAATAGTATTATTTTTGGAATATTTTTCTATAGGGCCTATATTAATTTATATTAGGGAGGTTCTAATTTTTCCCCTAATATTAAATAGGTAATTCTTCGGCGCCACACTTCGAGGAGGGCAACACCGAGGGAGATTTCACTCCCGATCACCTGTGAGTGGACTTTTGTTTTATTAAATGATTTTCATGCTTTGATTTAATTATGGCTTTGATATACTTATGGTTTTAAATGATTTTTGAGGCATGAATATATATGGTTATATATTATTAAATGGTTTTAAAGTGTGATTTCGATTACGTACAAAAGTATGAATATTTTATTATGAAATGGTTTGAGATATGAGTATATCTATGGTTATATTTTATGAAATGATTTTAAGGGTTGATGATATTTATATGGAAATATTGGTATTTAATTATTGGCTTCTACGCATGAATATGTTCGATTACACAAGGATTAAATATTTGGGAAATTATGAAATACGTAATATTCTTCTCTTCTACACATGATGTATATATGTATGTTTTCAAACACACTTGGTATGCTTTCACTACGTTGTAGTACCGTCTCACGGCCGTAGGACAAGTCTCACATGTTTGGGTCACACGCACTGTACTCCAGGGGTATTGTCTGGTAAATACCTTAGTGCAAGCTTGTCTTATGTTTATGTTTATTTTTGGGGAAAAGGCCCCACTACGTAAGGACTCGGGTGTGACGAGCTATTGCGCAAGTGCTTACATGTGTGTGGTACTAGGAGTACAAATTTAATTGAATAACGTAAAGTGCTTGTACGGGGATTGAGAGGCTGTTCCTCAACACGTACATGGGTGATTGCTTATATACCCTGTGTTGGTTTTCCTATATCTATACAATTGATATATTTTTGATGAAATGATCTATTGGAAATATGACTTGTGATCTACAGATTTTATATTGTTATACGTTTTCAGTTATATTTATAAAGTACGTTTTGATACATACTATGATAGTATGATTTTACAATTATTACTGGATTTCAAATAGGGGGTTATTATGTTGAAAAGAGAAAGGTTTTGCGAAAACTTTTATTTTTCGTCCACTCACACATTTCTTTTTGCGCCCCCTTCAAGACCTAGTGATAGAGCATCTGGTGAAGTCGAGGCATCTGTGTGGCAGCTCTGATCATATATCCCGACCATGTAGGGATTCATCTTTTTCTTTTCAGTTTCTATAATAATATCCATCCCGGTTATGGATAGAGATTTTAGGAACTTATTCTATTATTTTGTTTCCGCTGTTTCAAATTAGTACGCTCTGAACCTTGTGCATGTTGACATTATTTTCCGCAACTTTATGGTAATTTACTTTACTTAAACTAAGTGTTGTCATGCATTTAATGGCTTCGTCACTTACTAGTGTCGGCCAGCACGCCCAAACTCGGTATCCACGTGGGTATCGAGGGTGGGGTGTATCAGAAAACTCTCTACAAATAAAGACCTATGTGGGGATACATGAGTGTCCAAGGATATGGAGGTAGAATCCAAACTGCAAAGTACCATGGCTTGTGAAGAGGTATGTTGATAAGTTCAGAATCAACCGAACAATGCCCATCACTACCTTTATAGAGACGGTGAAGGAGGAAAGAAATGTTGAGATCCACCTGAAGACAGCATATAGAGTGAGAGCAAAATGCTTAAAGATCCTCGAGGGTAGTAATGTTGAGCAATACACAAAATTGTGGGAGTATTGTGATGAGCTTAGGAAGACAAATCGTGGGAGTACAGTTAAGATGAAGGTGTTGCCCTATGATGATGATCATGTCATATTCCAAAGGATTTACATTTGTTTGGGGGCTTGCAAAAATGGATTTAATAAGGGTTGCAGACAACTAGTGGGGTTGGATGGGTGTCATTTAAAAGGAGAATTCAAAGGCCAGTTATTGTCTGCAGTGGGAATGGATGCAAATAACCAAACTTGGGTTATTGCATATGCCGTTGTAGAGATTGAGAACAAGGACAGCTGGGTTTGGTTTCTAGAACTACTTGCTGCTGATTTGGGGATTGTGAACCAGGACAGTTGGACATTTATTTCTGATAAACAAAAGGGGTTAATACCAGCTTTTGAGAAGGTGTTGCCCAACTGTAAGCATAGGTTTTGTGTAAGACACTTATACACCAATTTCAAGGGAGATGGCTTTAAAGGGAAAGGATTAAAGGATGCCTTATGGAAGGCTGCCAAGTAAACTACGATGTCTGACTTTAGAGAGAGTATGGCTGAGGTGAAGAGGTTGAAAAAGGAAGCTTATGAATGGTTGGTAAAGAGACCAGCAGTGCATTGGAGTAGGTCACACTTTGATACATACACTCAGTGTGACATTCTCTTAAACAACCTGTGTGAGAGCTTTAATTCCTTTATATTGAGGGGTAGGGACAAGCCTATAATTACCATGCTTGAGACTATAAGGGTAATGTTGATGAAAATGATATGGTTGAGAAAAGATGCAATGAGGAAAGATAAAGCCACTATCTGCCCCAAAATTCAAAAGCAGTTGGAGGAGTACAAGCTGAAAAGCTCATACACAATAGCTACATGGTCTGGAGGAGACCAATTTGAAGTGGATGAAGGCAGAGGCAATACATATGTGGTGGACTTGAATGCTTGTACCTGTTCATGCAGAAGATGGGATTTGACAGGTTTTCCTTGCATTCATGGTTGTTCAGCCATCTATTACGCAAGGAGACATCCTGAGGAATTTGTTTCCTCTTGGTACAAGAAAGAGAAGTATTATGCTACTTAGGAGAACTTGATTCAACCTGTTCAAGGAACGAAATTTTGGGAGCCATCTGACAAGAAATGCATTCTTCCTCCAACATTCAAAAAGCAGCCTGAGAGACCCAAAAAAAAAGAGAATAAGGGAGGCAGATGAAAATGAATTCAAGTTAAGCAAGAAAGGGCAAAAAACTGTGAACTGTACTACTTGCAAGGGTTGTGGACACAATAAGGCCACATGCCCAACCACTCATCCTCTTCCAGCTGCTAAAAAGGGAAGAAAAAGCAAGAAAAGTCGAGTAAAATTTTGATATTCATTACTAATTCTTTATTTCTGTTTATTCTAAAAGTTAATGTGTTATTCATTACTTGGGCACTTCTCAAACGAGAAAATGCATGGGTTTAAATGGGTTTTAACTATAAGGTAGTATTTTTGAATTAGTTTATTGATGCATGGTTTTGTTGCAGGACATGAGACCACCCTCTTATCAACCCTCTCAGTCATCACAGGCATGCACTTCTGAAGCTCCACAACCATCATCTCAACTAACTCAAGCTTCCTAAAAGTCTACTGCAAGAGGAGGTCAAAAAAGAAAGAGAAACGGTGGTTTAGGGTTCATTTTGTTTGGATACTGTATATGCCTTTGGTATTTTGGTAAAACAGCTTGACCCAATAGTGTGAATGTTCACTCTCACTATTTTGGATCTTTAATATGAATATTTCTTGTTCTTGATCTTTTAGATCTTCCAATATGTTGTGAAAGTGGTGGCTCAACCCAAAATTTTGAGGGATTATGGCTTATTTTTTTGGTTTTTCATTGAACAGAGGGATATGGAAAACCCAGCAAAATTTTCAGTTGCCAAATTTTTTTAAAATTTTTTTTAAAATTTTTTAATTTTTTAATTTGGCGGGAACTTATTTCAAATAATTTTTTTAATTGTCTACAATGCCACGTCATGCTTTAACATAGAAATTAACGGAAATACTAACGGAGGTATGAAAGTGTCAAAAAAATCAAACTTTAGGTATGAAAGTGAGACGAAAAAAACTAAAGGTAGCAAAGTGAGAATTTCACGATACTTGAAGGTAGTAAAGTGAGTTTAACCCTTAATTTTAAGTTTAGTTACAGTCCTCAACAGTAATTGAGTAATAGAGTAAAAAAAAATTACATTAAAGTTTTAAATTTAATATATAAATATATAAAACATGAGTTCGAGTGAAAAACTTGAGACCATTTGACGGAAAAATCTTGAGTGGTACGTACCATTCAATGGTACGACTATTGAATGGTTCAGATTAATTTGCAGTGGGCTCCAAATGAATCTTAACCATTTAACAGTACGTACCATTCAATGATACGTACCACTGAAGTTGGACCCCCATTTGACATAAAAACAAAAAACTTGGGACCATGGCCTAATCGGAGGGGTCACAAAGCCTATTTAATAATGGACCACTTTTTATGCCCAAGTTATATTTGGGCTTAAATCTTAGGTCCGAGATCGTTTTCATTCAAACGACAGCGTTCGAAAAATCAAAATCAACTTTAAGATCCCCAATATTTTACTTCTTTTATTTTTTCCACATTTTCCCGGCAGCCAAACAGCCCGGTAGGTTTCCATTTTCTTATTTCAAGCTGAAATAATTTTCCCTTTATATTTTTTATTTATCAAAATTAACTTTTGCGATTATTAAACCCTAAATCGCATTCAAATTCCTTGTTGTTTCAATCTTGTATTGCAGAAATTGAACTTTTGTGGTTGTGTGGATCAAGATCGAAGAGAAATCCAACATGGGGTTCTTAGTTACTTCCCTAATATTCGTTGTGATTGGGATTATTGCGTCCTTATGTACCAGAATTTGCTGCAACAGAGGACCCTCTGCTAATTTGTAAGTTTCCCCATCATCCAATTTCACTTTTTTGCTCTCTATATCCCTTTAAATATTGGGGTTTTTTTTTTACTTTGTTTATCAAAATGTATCTAGCTTCTGAATTTGTTAAGTATATGATAACACAGATCCTAAGAAATGTTTTGTATTTGGGAGTTAAGGAATTTTTACTCATGTAAATTTGCTTACAAGGCACTATTTTACAAGTAAATTGGTTATGTCACTGCTCATTTAGGTTGATATCTGATCTTGGAGAGTTATGCACTTCTCAACGTTCTTGTAATGTAAAGAGCCAGGCTTTTCGATACTGGTGAACTTGGGTGCAAACTGGTTTAACTTGTTTAGTTGGTTATTTGCTAATTTTTAAGTATCATGTTCAAATATGACTCAAAACCTTCATCCCCACCTGGGATAATCTATAGAGCTAAGCCACTGACGTGGGGGCCTTCACGACCCTTGGCCTCGTATTTTTAGTTCTTTGTTATCCAATGTTGTTTAAAATGATAGCATTTATAAGGATAAGTAGTCTTACTATTGTTTTGCGAAAAAAAAAAAGAAGGTTAATATTTGGCTTTCACAGTGTAATTGAGTCTTTATTTTATGCCTGCTAACGAATATGATATGGTCATTCAAAATAACAGTTCTAGGAAGTTTATCATTCAGTATCTAAGAGTGGTTTGAGAAAATGCCTTGCAGTTTCTTTTAATGTAAAATCATGCTTGTTTGTGCAAAATACTGAATGCTATATTCTCACGCAGGTTCCATCTAACATTGGTTATTACAGCAACGATCTGCTGTTGGATGATGTAAGTTCTTCTGTAATCTTTTTCTTCGTCATCAGTAACAAGGTTTTTGATAATTCAATAGTTAGTGGAACATAAGATTTTTGGTCCAGACTCTAGATCCAGAACAACCAGTTATGCTCGATGAGAGAATTATTTCCATTTTATTTTCAACATAAATTCTTCACAAAGTCGTTGTCTGGATTGGGGGAAAAATGAGAATATTGTTGTGTAGCTCATTGATTGGATGCTTCAGACAGAAAATCCTCCTTAGAGGGGCTTTAGACCTCAGCCTGTATATTCATTCACTCATTGCAAAGTGACAACGTGTCACATCATGGTAGTGTACTTGTGCTGCTTATCATCTTTCCAAGTGAAAGGAACAGAAAAACCCTCCTTTATTCCTTGGTTAGTTGAACTGCACAATGGTGATGGTTATGTGGTGCAGTGATAGCTTAGGAAGGTTACGTCATTGACTCATTGTGCATGATAAATTAATGCCTATTTGAGTCAACCTTCTTGCACTCCTGCCTTGCTATAAAGATATAAAGACTAGATGAATTGGTGCCTGTTGAGTTTATGTATTTTCTGAACTTTGATATGATTTCTCCGTGTAATTCCTCATGGGATGAAGTTTCCTCAATGATATCAATCAATTTTTCTTTTTGGCTTACTGTGTAGCTCGAGAGATTGCATTCAGTTATTTAATTTTCTTCCGTTTTAATCAACCTAACATCATATTTGTAATCTTTGGCTTTGTTAGGTGGGCAATTGTATATCTTGCACAAATGAAACCACTCATAGTCCCTATTCTAACTGAAGGAGAGTGAAGTTGTGTTTCGAAAAGCATGTATCACCTCATTTGGTTACTTACCGCTCAGATGATGGATTGTCTCCAGAGAACATCAAGTTTTAGTCCAATTGATTATTTTAGCATCTTCTGGTGTTGGATTTGTATGTAAATGTTGGAGCGTAAACGTTGAATTTGTTTGGCATTGTTGCTCTACATTACCTGCTATTAAATGTTATATGTACCCTCATTCATTTTTCACTGTCAGACATTCAAAAACGGATAAATGTGAAGTAAATGGAATAAGTCAGCCATTAGCCAAGTCTCCATTGTTATGAATTTTAAAATTTGTTCAGTTCTGGATTCTTTATAAGTGACACATCGATACCTTTATGTTTGCCCATTTTTTACATTTGACTGATTACAAGTCTACGCTACAAGGTTCGGATAAAATTGACAAAGAGAGAGAGAAAGAGAGCCTTCCACCCGCCTTCAAAATCAAACCGAGCCGTATTCAAAATCAAACCGAACCGTAATGAGTTGATTTGCGTATGGTTTTCAGATTTTGTAAACCCCCCTATATCGAACTCGATCGACTGTTTACATATTTGCTTTTATATTATTTTATTTTACACGTGTAGTTCTCTTATTGGCTAAGAACTAGATAAAGATGTAGAATTAATGTTGCTTAACCAAGAATTGTAACTGTGTTAGTTACTAAGCTTTGAAGTTTGATAACATGTCAAATTTTAGGATTGTTTGATGTACTAGAAAATGAAAAATATGGAGCAAATTATGAAATTTTTTGTTGTAATTGGACTAACAATGTTTAAGCGAGAGTCCTCCAGGCAATGTGTGAGTCTAGGGTGCAGGCATATAAGAAACTCAGAGGACAAGGGAAATTTTGTCATACTCGAACTGAACTAAAATGTTATGTAATAATTGTTTGGTCGTGATTTGAGATAAAATCGATCCAATTCGGACAGTACTCACCCTTGAGAAAGATAAATGTGATGACTTTTTTATTATTGTTGTTTAAGTTCAGCTTTACTTTGAATTTTGGATAACGATGTTTTGGATGTGGTTGTGTTGGCATGGGATTGTAAAGTGAAAATTGATTTATCTTTTACTTTTTGCTACCTAGCAGTAACATAACGTGACCTGGAAATAACTCCGTTAAACGAAGCATTTCGATTTCTAATTTTGTAAAACCCTAAACACCCAAAACCCTCCATTTGTAATTATCAAATCTGTGAGGCAGTGAGAAGCAAACACGAAAACGACGATGGCGACATGGACGAACCCGAACGAGCTAATCTCGACGACGTCGTCCTCAATTCCCACAGCATTTCACCACCACAAGGCACTGCCTTCCCTCAGAACGTGCATTCCTCTGGGCAGCAAGAGAAGCGCATGGAAGCGGCACCGTTTTGGGGTCGTCAGCTGTTCCTTTGCGCCCATGGAATCGGCCAAGATTAAGGTCGTTGGGGTCGGTGGAGGTGGTAACAATGCCGTTAATCGCATGATTGGCAGCGGTTTACATGTGGGTTTTCCCTTTACCCTCTCTCTCTCTGTTTTTGGGTTTTTTATTTGAATACCATTTGGAAATATGCATAAATATGTTCAGTAACATGTATATTTTCTTGGGTTTTTGCAGTGTGTTTTTATAATTGTGTTTACTTTACAAACCCAATTGTGTTTTTGGTTGTTAAAAACCTGAGAATTTAATTTTTTTGCTGGTACTGGATTGACTTTACTGACTGTAGTATGGCATCGAAAATTGAAAATTTAGGCTTAAAAAGTAATTTTCTGAATGTGTTACTAGCAATGCTATGGAAATTATTTGCAATTAATTGGTTACTGAAGGTATGCTGCTACCTTTGGCATTAGGGCGTTGATTTCTATGCCATAAACACGGATTCTCAAGCGCTCTTGCAGTCTGCTGCCAAGTACCCGCTTCAGATTGGGGAGCTTTTGACTCGTGGACTAGGTCAGGCACTCTCCTTTTGGTCTGGGAAAATCTTCATAGTTTGTGTGGGTGTGTACATATATATCGGTGCATGATGTATGCATTTATATACTATGGTATAATACGATATTTTGGATCTACACCTATATGTTTTGTTGTTTATGGCATCATTGATGAGGATTTGTTATATTTTGTATCTACACCTATATGGTATAATACCATATTTTGTATCTACGTGGCCCTTTGATTTTAATGGATTTGATAGAGATGCAGGTACCGGTGGGAATCCGCTTTTGGGGGAGCAAGCAGCTGAGGAATCAAAAGAGGCTATTTCAAATGCTCTAAAGGGCTCAGATCTTGTCTTTATAACAGCTGGGATGGGTGGAGGAACAGGGTCCGGTGCTGCCCCTGTTGTTGCACAGATATCCAAAGAGGCTGGCTATTTGACTGTTGGTGTGGTTACTTACCCTTTCAGCTTTGAAGGGCGTAAAAGATCATTGCAGGCAGGTGCCAATTTGGTCCTCATTTGTATCTTGAATTTCTGTAGCTGCATAACTGGATCTCTGTCGATGATTGCTTTATGCACTTTTCCTAAATTATATAAAAGCAAATGTTTCGTTCCCAAACATTCTTAGACAGTTGAATGGTACCATCATGAGCTTATTAGTTACTACTTAGCGTTCACATCTTGTTAGTTAATTGTTATGTGGTTTGGAATGTTGTATTCTTTAATACTGCTCTATGAGACTGCATTACATTAGCAAAAGTCATTTATTCAGGACATATCATACGAAAAAACCAAAAATCATGATGTCATCTTGACCAACTTAAAATCTAACTGATGTTGAAATGACCCTAGTTCTTCTGTTACTGGTGCTGGGCCTTAGGTGCAACTACAATAATATCCAAGTTCCGTAGATCTGAAGCGTAATTGAAAATTAATTAGTTTTACATGATCATAAGTTAAAACTAAAATTTATTCGGTTCTTATTGGGTTTTTCCCATCCATTATGAGCAGTCTGTGGATTGGGGAGAAATCTTACATGTATTCATTGGCTTCTTCCAGGCATTCGAGGCCATTGAAAAGTTGCAGAAAAATGTTGACACTCTCATAGTGATACCGAATGATCGGCTCCTTGATATTGCTGATGAGCAGACACCCCTTCAGGATGCTTTCCTTCTTGCTGATGATGTTTTACGTCAGGGAGTGCAAGGAATTTCTGACATAATCACAGTGAGTACTATCTTGAGATGCTGAAACATATCAGAGTTCAAATATAGTGAGAACTATTTTGATTTATAGCCTTATCCTGTTATTAATTAGATTGTCATTGGTGAAGTACATGATAATTTGCGAATACAAAAGGACCAAGATGCTGAAACTTTGCCGGTTCTCAGAATAATCTTATTTTCTTCTTTTTGTATCTGAATCAAATATAGTGTACCATAATCTTTTTTCTGATTATCTCAGGCATATTAAAGTGTTGTTTCCGTTATATGCAGATACCCGGACTGGTAAATGTGGATTTTGCAGATGTAAAGGCAGTTATGAAAGACTCAGGAACTGCAATGCTTGGAGTAGGTGTTTCCTCCAGCAAAAACCGTGCAGAAGAAGCAGCTGAACAGGCGACTTTGGCTCCTTTGATTGGATCTTCAATTCAATCAGCAACTGGCGTTGTGTATAATATCACTGGAGGAAAAGACATAACCCTGCAGGAAGTCAACAGAGTGTCTCAGGTAACATTGCAGTGTTTTATGCTTGTGCGAAGTCGTAAATTATTGCTTGTGGTTGGTGCTGGTAGCCCTTTTTTCTTTGCACCTTTCCTTAGTCTACTGAAGTCAGCAAACTATTGTAAATTTTCAGGTCGTGACGAGTTTGGCAGATCCTTCTGCTAACATAATATTTGGGGCTGTTGTGGATGACCGCTACAACGGAGAGATTCACGTGACTATTATTGCAACAGGATTTTCACAGTCATTTCAGAAGACACTTCTAACAGACCCCAAGGCAGCAAAGCTGCTTGACAAGGTTGCAGGGGGTCAAGAAAGCAGGGGGGTTCCCCTTCCCCTAAAGTCCTCAACCTCGCCCTCCACCATTTCATCAAAACCGTCTTCGAGAAAGCTTTTCTTTTAATTCAGTTTGTATGTCTTTTTTTTATCCACTCTCTTGTGCATTTTGCCTTGTAATGATACTGAAGCTCCAATCTATGAGATGACACTATTTTCAGTCAAATCTTTTTATCCATTTCCCTTGCCACCTTTTACTTTTAGTGCGTTTTATAAAAAATTTCAAGAAACACAACTTGAAATAATATAAGTAAACACATTATATGTTTCAATCCTTTTCCTCAAGAAAATGAGAAGAAAAGTTACTAGGGATATTTTTTGTTTGAAAACATAAATAAAGATTGAAGCTTAAGATTCTGTGCAGATGTATAACACCTAACAATCTGGTTTTTATAGTTTTTATTTATTTTATACAAGCGATTTTAGGTGCAAGACATGTCAAACTATCCAGAACCAAAAAAAATTTCTGTAACAAGCCAAGCACAATGTTGATATAAACTATAAAACATAAGGAATGTTAAAACCACCATTGATGAGCATGTAACCTAAATTCATACTCAAAACAACTCTTGTATATTCATGGTAATTTTGTGAATCTTGTTTTGATGATTGTGATTCTCTATGGATATAACTCTTGACGAACAATGATATAAGATTGGACAATGTGCAACTCCTGATGCCTCATCTATTTTCAATTCTTGTTTTTTTGTTAATCAAAAGTTTAGAAGGAGGGGAGGCTACCACATCTCAGAGCCAGGGCCAGGGCTAAACCCTTAGCTTCTTTTTTGGTTTTTGCAGATCACCCACTAAGAAGGATTGCTGATTGCAGGACTCGAACCTAGGCCTTGATCTAGCGAAGAGAACGATCCTTATCAACTCAACCAACCTTCATTGGCTCTTTATTTCAACTCAACGTCTAACAAAAGTTATAAAACTTGCCCCAAAAGATTATAAACTCTGCAGAACCAAAATAAATATGTATAATCTTTCTGCGCCAACAATCATAAGCAGAATTGTGAAAGTTTTGCATGTGAAAGTTGTGTTTCCCACACTTGTTTATTCATTCATTGAAGGGTACAATATATAGAATTACATCAAAGCTTAACTAGGACGGAAATCATATACAAATCAATTTACATTAAGTACAATATATTTGGCTAAAGTTTAGGAGAGCGGGAATCTTCATTAGCGATGATGGCAGACTTGCCTTCTTGGTTAACAAGAATGTACTACATAATATATGAAAAAGTCATACGTCCATAGTACTCAATGATCTAATTAGCACAATAGCAGGTTAGAACGAAACAAAAAGTTTGATGCATGCATGCAGGCCTGTGAATCGTAATCAGGCGAAACAAGGGTCTCCAAGTAGACACCGACCTTACGAGGAAGGTGACTTCCAAATCCATGAATATTTACAACCCTAAAGCTTTCTAGGTCGAAATTGTACATGACTAACCTCTTTTCATAGGCCTTCCCTTTCTAGTTCATGATTTCAAACACCATCAAATCATAATATTTTGTCCAAAACCATAGAAACCCTCATTTTAGTCCAAGACTCCCTCACTCCATAATCCTTCATGATCCAAAACTCGTTATGTGGTCGGTTATATGCATTATGCGTTACGCACAACCATTCTATAAAGACTTCCAGTTCGATCTCATGATTGGTTCCATTGGAAAATTCAAGGGGCAGTGGAATTTCTACAACCTTCTCCTTCGCTAGTAGGAGAGATACAATCGTCAATGATCGACGTCTTTGCATCAACCAATGAAGATTTCCATTCAGCAGCAATCCTTGCGGCTTCCCACGAATAAACACAGTGGGGAAATAGAGTCTTGATTTTATTCCAAGTATCGTTTTGCCATCCGTGCATGGGCGAAGCTACGTAGGAGCGAACCCATGAGGCAGCCCTTCCGCTCGTCGGAAAACAAAGGCAGAGCGACGCCTTGAACCCCTTTGGTTCGACTGAAAACTGGGAAGGAAGGAGCGACGGCGCGGCGAGCCGCACAGCTCGGGAGGGCGGGCGGCTGCCTCCGTGAGAAGAGCTTCACGGCTTCACCGCCATGACCACTGGAAGCAGCTGAACCCACATCTCTGAAACTCTCTGCGTGCTGGTGCTGTCGTCAAAATCCAAAATGGAACGACGTCGTGTTTGTTTTATCTGTTTGTTGTATCATGTATATCTATCTCCAAACGGCATGCCTTATACTTAAATCCTTTTTTTTTTGTGACAAGAGCATAGTTCAAACTTTGTTTTTTTGTATGCCCTCAAACTTGAAACCACCACGGAATGGTTTAGTGGTTGGCCCGTATTCCACACGATTCGTTCTGAGTTCGATTTTTGAAATGTTTCTGTGAGTCTTCTCGGCTCTCGGAAAGATGGACTGCCATGACTTGGCCACCAACTAATCCCCTTTCAAAAAAAAAATTTGAACTTAATGTCACTTTTTTCCTCAAACAAAAATATTGCCACTTTACACCTTAAAATTCGATTTTCGTCTCACATTGCCAAGATTCTGTTTTGCCCAAATAGCCCTGTTCTCTTTTGAAAAAGACCTACTTTTTAGTTGAGAAGTGCACATTTTAATCCATCCAATTATGAGTGACATATTTTACCATACATATATAATAATCAAAATCATTTATTTTCTTAATCTTAATCTTTGAAGAAGAATCGATCGAAATGCCTATTAATTCTTTGGTATTTATTCTATTGAATGATCAATCTCTATATGGGATTTATTTGTTTTTCTTGTTAGATCAAATTCCTACACTTCACAAATTCACAATGTTGCACATGCTATTTTCATGACATGATAATGAGTCTATTATGCGACGTTTTCATGACATGAAACATCGCCGACAACAATTGTAATTTGTTTGTATTAATTAATTATGGAAGACATTACCATATAAAAAGATTTAGTTGTTGCCATTTTTCTTTAACCTTGCATTCTTTTAAGTTCGCCCCTCCCCCCGAGAAATCCTGGCTTCGCCACTGCATCCGTGGACACTAAATTCAAGTCCCTCAAGACCCTCATTAACAATATTGGTAATACCATAATCCCTCCAGCTACGCCCAACAACCACCTTGTAATCCTTAATTAGTGGAGTTATCAAATATTCCAATACCACATACATCGATATGATCATGTGATGGATATCCTCTTTGAGTTAAAGTCTCTAGCGCTAGTATCTTGTTTTCCCTGGTTGCAGGGTTAACCAAATACAACTTTAATTTGGAACCTATGTAATAGAAGAAAGCCCCCATTGCAGCAACACACAGAGTTCAGAGGAGAATCAAAACTGTGGTCGATCACAGTGGCTGTAAAAGATTGATTGGTGACAAAGTCATTCTCCATAAGAAACCCATCGAGGTACGTAGAGTAAAGGCCATAATCACGTTCATCAGTAAATATGACTCTTCGTCTTGCGCAGAATAGATCCTCATCCTCAGTGGCTTTCTTCAAGTGCTCTGTATTAAAATCGGAAACGAAAGGCCGTTACCGTTAGGGTTTACCATCACCTCTTCTTCCATCTTTCTTGATGCCCACGAATATTGTTCATATATATATAGGATTAGCTAATGATTGCATTGGTTTATTTACTAATTTGAAATATTAAAGAAAATTAAATTTATTAATACTAACAATTAATGACACATACCGATCCTGTCACGCCAGGTGTCGGGAAGTGCTGGCTGACATGTGTTAAGTGACGAAAGCCAATTATGCATGTAAAAGTGAAAAAGTGAGTAGATTTAGAGTTGGAAGCAGAAGTAAGAGTGCAGTGAAGGGTAAAACCCATTATTACAGGTGCATAACAGCCAGAGCATAGTATATAGTGCATAGAGTAAAAACATTTACATCCTTGTGAGGATGGATAAGTAGAAGTTAACTAAAAGTATGAGCAAATCCTACATAATCTGGAGGTAATTGTCAGAATTGCCAACCACAGCCAAAGCAAGCCCTCGTGTCTCTGACAAACATATCCGCCTCTAAGTCCTGGAGGGGCGCAAAACATAAAAATGTGAGTGGGTCAAAAGTAAAGTTTGATAAAACCTTTGTTTTCAATAGCATACTATCCCCTCGCTGGAAAACATGTATAGTTTTTGAAAATACGTCATACTCCCCGGTATGATCCTCAAAATACTATAACAATAATACGGGTATTCTCCGAAAATCAAATTGACTGCTCATTCATATGTAAACACACAAGCCTAAGTAGATAAGCTACGAGGAACAAGCTAGGTATCAAAGAAATACGCTGAGTACTACAATGACGCGAGTCTAACGCTAATCGTTGTGCACAAAGTGCGTCACACAAGTTCGAGTTGCCTACTACAACCTAGAACAGGCTAGTACCTACAATGGATCCAAAGTTGCGTAGCGGTACTGATAGTGACAACTCTAAACGTCAAGGCTAGTCCTGGCCATAGGACTGAGTACTGATACCTAGGGTGTTATACATCTATTGATGAGCAACAATATAGAAATATGTATGGCAAATATAATACGAATGTTCTACCTACAACAATCATATATGATATGAGTCATGCTAACAGTTAAAAAGAAAGCAGTGAAAACCATACATAATAGTATCTTTATCAAAACAAAGACCCACTCACTCACCTGTAAGTAGCCAAGTCGTAGCCCCCTTGTCCTGGGTAGCCCCAGTAATCCTCTGGATAAGTCTCACCTATATGAGATATCACTGTACTAATTATTAAACTCATAAAGGTTACTAATTAAACCTATCCCTTGTTTGCACAACACGGAGGTCCGAAACACTCCGAAAAATACCATACGTACTGCCCCTAGGTAGTATGCGTTGTCACGAGTCGCCTCGCGTTGACGGAATTCAAAAATATGGTCCCACGCGCCCTCAGGCGCGGCTCACGTACCGGTCAACTGACGGCGTTAGATCTAACGGAATATTCCAGCATCTCTGTTAAATCTAACGGAATATTCCTAACGCCCTTAAAAGGAATATTCCATGAATATTCTCGACTTGCTAACTTCATCGCTAACGCCACCGGCCTGATTGGACCGATTGCTGACGTCATCGCTGACGTCACCCGGCCGGTCTGGATCGGTTGCTGACGTCATCGCTGACGTCACCCGATAGGTCTAGACCGGTTACTGACGTCAGCACCGGTCGCCGCTGCAACTGCTCCGGTCGCCGTCGCCATCGCCGGAATTTTGGCCGGTTTCTGGAGAAATTTTCAAATCTCCATAACTTCTTCATTTCTTGGCCAAATTTCACCTTCTTTATACCAAAATAAAGCTAGAGAGGAGTAGAATGAAGGTGTACCTTTGGTTTGGTCGTACAAGCTCAGGAAATGGCCTGTAACTGCCTCGAAAGGCCGCGGCTACGGTAGTTTTGTCAAACTACAACAAAACTCAACCAAATCAAGCAAATGACATATAAAAATTCATCTACTCAACGAGAGGAATCCATTGGTGGTAGTTAGAAACCTCACCTCCGTCTAAAATGGCGAGCAAATCGCCGAGAAGGTTCGGTTCTTCCCTGTGCTTTTCCCGTCAAACGGTCGGAAGTTTGGACGAACGGTTTGTACCGTTGAGTCCAGGGAATCGAGACAAAGATTGTGGTGATTTTAGTTCGCCTCAGTTCGACATTTTTCGTCGATGTGAATAAACGGTGAGTTTCAGAGAGAGAGAAAAAGAGAAAAGAAAAAGATAAGGAAGAAAGTTCAAGAAAGTGCAAGAAAAAGATAAGGAAGAAAGTTCAAGAAAGTGCAAGAAGAAGATAAGGAAAAAGAAAAATATTTTGGGTTTTGGGGTGTTGTGCACCCACCAAAACATTAAAATTACACGGTCTCGTGTACAAAATAATCATACACGTGTCCAAAATATCCCCCGGAAATTATTTTATAACAAACTTTTTATGAGATGTTACAATTAATATCACCGTTTCTCTCTCCTCTTAGTCTATCTCTCGAAAACAAAATTGATGCCATTAAATCCTATATATTCAGCATCAAAGTATATCGAATTTTCTTTGATCAACTAGTTTGCAAGTGGCGGCTTCTCTCACTTATACGTTAGATTATCTACGCCTAGCTAGTAGAAACTAAATTAAAGAAAAGTATGAGATTGTTGATCTAAACATAAGTGAATATCATTGTTTGATTTCAAACATTATGGGGCTGTACATATTTGTTTGGCTCATGGTTGTGGCCTGCCAAAATAAAATAGCCCGCCAAAGTGGTAATGTCATTATGCCATACTATGCCAACCAACTTATATGGTATACCAAAAATTTGGCATGGCAATAATAACCAATTTTTGCTATACTAAAAATTTGGTACAATAAAATGTATGGGGGTTTCTGTACGGTAGCCGTACCAAAATTTGATACTGCAGTAAATAGTGAAAATAGTTCTTGGTTTTCAATCGAATGTCAAATGTAAATGCGATCTCCAAATTGAAAACCAAGACCTATATGTTCTAACTTCAATTTTATGTGGTTTCACTATTTGCCATTCAATAAATGGTAAATACTATGTAACGCCTTCACCTCAGAGTCTTGAAATCGAAACTTCTCAAAATATTCGGTTGCTTTGCCCTGAATACTAAAAGCTCATTATAAAAGATATATCCCTATAGGAAGTCAACAGAGTGTCTCAATATCGAACAAAATATTTGCAAAGTGTTGTATGGATGACTGCGACAACGACCAGCAGGGAGATTTAATACGATTGTTATTGCAACAGGCTTTTCGCAGTCATTTCAGAAGACATTGCTAACTGACCCCAAGGCAGCAAAGCAACTTGACACTACAAGGAAACAGGGCTTTAGTAACCGACTGGTTGGTCACTCAAAGTAGTGGTCACTACAAGCTCGTCACAGATTCTCTTTAAGGACCTGCTAAAATATTAGGTCACTAATACTCCAAACTATTAGTGACCTACCTTGCGTGGTCACTGAGTAGATAAGCTTTACTAACCACAGTTGGCATCATACGTCTAATGGCACTTACACTGTAAAGTCGGGATATAAGGTGGAGGAAAATCTAAGATGGAGGAAAATTTGACTGAAGAGCTTCATATGGCGCTGCTGCAAAGAGGCACTCGCTGTGCAACACAACTTGGTGCGATGAAGGATGCGAGTTGAGAATACATGTAAGTTGTGTGGAGAGGACGATGAGACCCAAGTTCATGTGTTTTTTGAATGCCAATAAGCGCGAGTCTTTTGGTTTGGTAGTCGGCTACAATTGGATAGCAACAGGTTCCATGGTGGGGACTTTTTGTGTGTTTGGTATCATGTCATGATGCAGATGATTGCGGAGAATGAGAGGACTGAGGAGTTGGTACAACTTTTTGTTTTTGGCTGTTGGCGTTTGTGGAAGTGTAGGAATGAAGTTGTCTTTACTGGGACGATTATTCCACTTATGGAGGGCATTCAAATGATGAATCTACAGTGGCATGAATATGTGGAGTCGCAGCAGATGACAGGGCATGAGGAAGGTGTGGGTGGATTGCAGCAGGACAAGGTGGAGGTTACTAGGTGGCAGAAACCGGAGTTCGGCCAGCTGAAAGTTAACTGCGACGGTTCTTGCCTCAATCTTCATCCAGTGGTGGCGTTGGCTGGGTTGTCAGAAACCATGTGGGGTGGTTTCAGATGGGTGGAGGCTGTGGTGGAATTGTTGCAGCATCTAGTTTAGCTATGGAAGCAGAGGCAGTGTGAGATGCGATGACTATTTGCTTGGAGGAAGGATTTAGAAGGGTGAACGTGGAATCGGACTCGTCGAATTTGATCTCCATGCTTAGGGGTCAAAAGGAAGTTGATGTGATGGTGGAGAGTATTATTTTTTATGCTCTGATGCTTGCCTAACAACTGGAGTCAATTGTGTTTCCTTTTGCGCCACGTCGATGTAATGGTGTGGCTCCTTCGATAGCTTCTTTTGTTAGTTGGATTGGTGGCATCCATCGCTGGGATATGTTGTTCCCGTAATAGTTATTTAATGTGCTTGTTAAAGATGTAAACATTTCCTTGCGAATTTAATAAAATTCTATCGTTTGACCAAAAAAAAAAAATAGCTCAATAGACAGATTAGCACAAAACCACCTAATTAACCTGAAAACAAGACCGTAACAAATGTAAATGCATTTACAATTTACTATTTACATTTATTATTTGATATTGCAGTAAATAGT
>CM031081.1:10283771-10323852 GCA_018257905.1 Gillenia trifoliata | reverse complement strand
ATACGCATGCAAGCAATATTCTCATATATAATTATCATTTTTTTAGGCTAAGTGCTGCACTAACGGCTATACTTTTGGTATTTTGCGGCGTCGAAAGTTCCTATAACAAAATCTGCAGGAAGTTCATATTATCAATCAGTTTATCGGAGTAGGCTACAATGCTCGCAAGCATTGAATGCTTACACCGATCTCACCATTAAAATGAGGGAGGAGAGAGGAGAGAGGGGGGAAAGGAGGGTGAGATCGGTGTGAGCATTCAATGCTTGCGAGCACTGTAGCCAGTCCCCAGTTTATCATAATAAAAACTTTACTTTCAAGTGTAATATAAAGGACTGCTGAAATTTAATTACTTCTTCTGTTGGAAGTTGAATATCTTGCTGGAAGTTAACGAGTGGGGAAATGGGAACACATGAAACTTAACGACAAAGAAGATGAAATTGATGAGGAAGACTTGTTGGAGAATAGGATCTCACATCGGTCATATGATAAAATATAATACAACTTATATATGAGAGTTTCCACTCTAATATCACCGTGGTCTTTTGTGATAAAACTTAACATCTAGCAATAGGTGGTTAAGTTGAGACAATATCGGTGATATTAGTGGTGGATCATGCTTGGGCCTATAAAGTTTATTAGCACTAAGTGCTTGTTTGGAAGTACTTTTAAAGTGATTGAAAGCGCTTTTGGTGAAATTGATTTTGGATTCCAAAAGCACTTTAAGTGCTTCGGCAGGGAGCACTTTAAGTATTTTTCTAGTATTCACTTACATTTTTACTAAAAATTAGTTCAAAAGCACTTTCTTAAAATCATTTTAAAAACATTAGTTCCCTAAAAAACTCTCTCATTTTAAATCGTTTTGGTTGAAAATGCTTTGAGTTATTTGTGTGTATATTTGTATAGGAGTTCACGCCATAATTTCTATGCTATAATATCCCGGCCCACGTAGGTATATCACCTTTCACATGAACTGAAAATGCCTAGACTGTTGGGATAATACTAGAATTCTAAGAGTTCGTTTGATGACAATTTTGCTTTATTTTTATTTTCATTGTTTTTAGAGCATCTTCAAAGAAAATGTTAAATAAAATTTAAATTTGACAACCTATGTGGCACTATAACATTTTTTAAAGTTTTGTTTTCTTTGTTGTCAAAAAACATTTAAAATTAAAAAGTAATTTGAACTCACTGTCAATTTTGGCAACAAAGGTGATGGCTGTCAATCCACGTCATGCTACATCAGAATTGACTTTTCAGTTGTAAAACACGGTTGCTGTTTTTTTTTAATTATAAATATTAATGTTGATTTGGACTTTTTGGCATTTGTTTTGAAAAGGATCTTAGAAGTGAAAACTTTTTTGATAATTACTGTTTTCAATTTTTAATTTAAAAATAAATAAATAAATAAGTAAAATATTTTTTATATTTTGAATTTTCATTATGCCAACAAGACAACTTTCCTACCCGACACCAAACTTTCATAACTTTTGACGATCGAAGAGAAAGAGGAGAGACATACAAAAGGGATACCAGTTGTGTGTAGCGAATGAGATAAAAGAAGATGGAAGTAGTAATTTAGGTTGATAATTAAGGCACTGTAATTTAAAATATATCTTTTACAAATTATTGTAAGAGCATCTCTAATTATACTTTATATGGTTTAATTAAATTTTAGCTGAAAAAGACTAGAAAATTAACACCAAAACAATTACTTAGGTAATGGAAACAAAATAGCTCCAAAACAAACATGCTAATTCTTTTCGGTTGGTTTTGTTCCATATTTTTAGCATGAATGCACCTAGACCCAAGTGTCGCGTGCTAGTAGGGGAATGACATTTTGGTAAGAGATGCGTTACCAGTGCCCTTCAAAACATGGCCATGTTCAACCATATGTAACGAACACATTCAAAAGTTTAGGGACTAACTTTGAACGTAAGAAAATTAAAGGTTAAATTAATAGCATTTTGGCGATTCTTGTAGGAATAAACTTGCTTGAGTGTTGCTTTTCATTTCCTTTGATTTCCTCTACTTTGATCGATTCGTATCTTTTTAGGAAAATACTTGTATTCACTATATGGAGTGTACCGTATACCATTTTGTCCACCTCTTGCGATTAATATATTTTCATTGTACATATTTCATAATTGAAATCTTTTCATTTTTTTAAAATTTTCAGATAAAAATCATCTTTATAAAATATCAATAAAATTAGAGATTTTTTAGTCATCCATGTCTATATTCATGATTAACCACCCATTTAATTGATACATATAGATGACTAAATGATCTCCGATTTAAATTAATTTTTGTAGAGATATATTTTAATTGATGATTAATAAAATGAACGATTCCAGTTATGAATTAATAGTCAAATATAATATTGGGCTAAGGTTAATGAATAGGTTTAAATTCATGTGGCTCTCACATTCACGAAGTTCACACTTTTTCACTTTTTTTTTTGTTACATAAGCCCAATCCGTTTCCTTCAAATGTAGACTAGGCAGGCGGCCTGTTAATCCGATCCAAGCCTTTTCCTTCATGTGGGCGCGCCTGAGCTGTTGCAATCAGCTCCAACATTTGCTCCACCGGCCATAACGGCTACTAATTTGAACTATCTGGCATATTGACTAATTTGTCCTTTAAGTTGAGCTCTATTTCAAATATTAAATTTACAAAATAAATACTAGATTTTCATTAAAAAAAACATAATTATAGGAGATTGTAGTTAAAAAACAAAATGAAATAATAAACTTTTGGATTACAAGTGTAATATATTCACAAAGAAATTTTTATTCTATTTTATGGTGTACCACATTTTGAAGTGGATTTGGTAATTTGTAGGACAAAACAAGTTTGATGATATTATTTTATAAATATCACCAATTTACTTTGTATGCGGTCTATGATATATACCATTTTATTTTCGAATTAGAGAGATAGCAAATGAATATCCAAATTTTCACACTAAAATTGTTAGAAGTCAGAAAACGTGAATCATGACTTCTTACTATTATCTAATGACAAAAATCAACCCTTGAGACAATTATGAGAAGAGACATAGTTGAAATATCGACATATAAATCTAGGGTTGTTTTTATTGTCACCCTATATATTATTGAATACACGCATCTTTAAAGTAATACCGCCATGTGCAGCACTCTCGACATACACCCCATATTTTTCTGCCACCCCACCTCTTACATTTTAAGTGCAAATACATATTACATGCCAATTTCTTGAGGATAGTGTAACAAAAATTAATTGGTTGGTTTGTTCTACAATAAAGAGTGAGAGTGGTTTTGGGAGTTGAACAAGACAAATAATCTTGGGATGTATACGTTAAAAGTGATTTGGGGGGTATATTTAGAATTTTTAATTTTTAAACCTTATCGGGTTGAAATTGTCATTGCATATTAGAGGGTATCATAAGTGATTTAGTATTAAATTTTAATGTGATGTGTATTCAACAATATGTGGGGTGCTAATAAAAACCCTAAATCTATGCACTTCTACACTTCATTCACTTTCCTATTTTCTAAATTAATCATTCTTTAGAAAAATTTCAAAAGAAAAATGATTTGATATCATACCTCAAAGAAAAATAAACAAAACAAAAAAAGTATAAAGGGGCAAGATAGGCATTGAATCCAGATTGAATTATTAGGTTATTGGACGGGACCGATTTGATTCAAATGAAGTCTTAAAAAAACCTAAAAACACATTAAAATCTCTTTCTCTTTCTCAACGGTCATAATCCCTCCCTCCTACACGTTTAAAAAAAAACAAAGCTCTCTTCCCTCTCTCCTCCAACATTTTCGAATTCAAACTCTCTCTCTGTATAGCGCTCTCTCTCTCTCTCTCTAGATTGCTCGATCTGAAAAACAATGAGGACGAGAACAACAACACCGACGGCGCCAGCGAGTCTCAGTTCTTAGGAACCATTTCGGCTTCGTCGCTCGAAACCTCCTTCCCAGATCCATTTCCACCAAGCACAGCAAATCCATCTTCAACCTTCGAAACCCTAACTCCGAAAATACCCCTCCACTCAGTCCTAACATCGAGGCCCAATCTGCACGCTGACGAAGACAACTCCTCAGCTTCACCCATCAAGCCTGTACTCTCCGTTCGTCCAAATCTACAGAATCTGACGGCCAGAAACAAGCGTTGGCTGCTCTTAACTCGCCGGCGGTCAAGGTATTTGTGAAATATTGTTTACATTTATTGTCTAATTTCGGAATCTGAGAATTAAGAGCTTTAAGTAAATTTTGTTGTTGTTGAGAACTTTAAGTAATTTGAAAATTAAACATTGAAGCTTAATTTTGAAATTGCTTAATTTTCAAATTAAGTTGATCGATCCGACGGTCAGGATGAACTCCTCCCACCCTTGGATCCATCAGTGAGGTATTTAAAATTTGAATTTTCATTTATTTATTTATTTATTATATCATTACTTTTTGTTTTTTTCTTATTTCTTTGGGTTTGGTATGGAGTTGTGGTGAAATTAGACCTACTAAAGATGGTGCAAACTGGGAGATCGGACAGTTAAGAAGGTTTCTTCGCGTACTTTTATCCGTTGGGGATCGTACATTTTCATTTGATTCGGTTTTGATTGAAATCCGGACAGGTATGATTCTTTGATTAAACTACATTTATATGGAATTACATTTTTGTTAATCTTAACAATATGAGAATGAGAGGAATTTGATTTTTGTTGATCTTTAGCTTGAAAACTAAAGTCGAGTGGGTTTTGATTCATTGTTACTCTTTGGTTCCTACCAGGAAGATGTTTTTCAGATGGTTGGTGTGCCTGTGGTTAAAAATGCCTTAGCCGGTTACAATACTTCCATCTTGTCATATGGACAGGTACGAATTCATATCCGTAGATGAACGGTCATTTCAACTAAGGACAATTTTGTATATGGTGTGTGAATATCTTGGATTGAATTTTCTTTAGAGCGGAAGTGGTAAGACATACACGTATAGGGTCCCGCCAAGCGCTATGGTTGAGATGCCTCTCCTGGCAGTTGCCAAGGCATTGTTCCACGCACATTTTCCAAATGCTGTTTTCCTGAATTCAGAAGGTATGTTCTTTGGTTTCTTGTTTAGTTTTATAGCTGGAAAGTTACGAAAGCACTAAGCAGACTTGTATTGATATGTATTCATGAATGTTGTTTTGGGATTGGTACATGTAGGAGCAAGAGAGAGAACTCTGAAGGAAACAGTTGAATTACCAGTTCCGTTGTTCTTTTCGAGGTATACTTGATCTTACTTTTTATTCTTTCTGTAACATATAATTCTAGGATCCTTATTTAATGCATAAATGTGTTTTGTAATTTTCTCTACCACAGATATATAACGAACAAATTGGAGATTTACTTGATCCAACCCTCTTTGGAACCTTGAGGTGGAGGTTTTCTTTATATTAAGTTCTTTCACTGATGCTTGTTTCTCAATTTTTGGTTCCATTTTATATGCTTAAGATACAAATGGGTTTTACTTTAATCTGTTTTAGATCAGGATGACCCCAAAAATGGATTTTATGTTAGAATCTGACTGAGGAGTATGTGACTTGCTATGAGGATGTGACGCAAATTCTGATTAAGGTGGGCTACATATGTCAATTTTCATTTACTATCTGCGGTCCAAATCTCTGTTTTACCTGTTTTCTGCTTCACATACTCATCAACTTCTCTGTACATGGAGCAGGGGCTTTCAAGTAGAAAAGTTGGAGCAACTAGCATGAACTCCAAGAGGCTCCTAGGTCCCATATTGTTTGTACATTCATCATCGAGTCATGGTGTAAGGTAAATGCACATTGAAATTTTAGATCTACTAATGGGATATTATTTTCTAGAGTAGAAGGTGGTTTAATTATTACTTTAGTGTCTATCACTTTCGAGCACAGTGCTTAATTACTTGATTCTGCAGGAAACCTCATCCAAGTGCTTTGGTAGCTCAAAAACAAGCAGGATGAGTTTTGTTGATCTTGCTGGCCTGGATAGAAATAAGGGGTGATGATGATACAGGTAGACAATGTACGGGAAGACAAATATGTAAAGAAGTCATTGTCACGCTTGGGTATGATTCCGTAACCTTTATATCTGATTCCATGACTTCCAAATTTCATAATCATTCCATCAGGCACTTATTGTAGATGACTTACAGCTACAGGATGGTATTGTTACAATATGAGGAAATGATAACATAAGAAAAATAGTTTGCTTTAATCACTTTTACATTCTTTCTGCATTAAATCACTTTTGTGTACTTCTAGACTTTTTATGATTAATGTTGTTATTTTGGTGCAGGCTTTTGGTAAATACTCTTGCAAAAGCGCCTCCAGTCTGGAAAATCTGAAGATGTTCCATATAAGTCTTCCTGCTTAACACACATTTACTGAGAGAATCAATTGGTGGCAACTCAAAACTAACAGTCATCTGTGCAGTTTCCCAGATAACAAGTATTTGACTGCACTCTGCTATTGCTTTTTTTGCTACAGAAGTTTGATTTATTATTAGTATGCGTGGATACATTTATATACATACAGCACATAGCATACATACATTTACTGATGAAGCATGTAGTCATTGTATTGTAAATCCTCTGAAACATTGATTGTGCTTGTCCAATGCAGAAATAATGGTGAGATACTGCGAACACTAAGGTTTGGAGAGCAGTGAAATCTGTTAGGAATGAACCATTAATAAATGAAATAACAGAGGATGATGTTAGTGATCTGGTGATCAAATTCGCCAGTTAAAGGTACTAATAAGTTCTTTGTAGTTCTCTCTGGATGTCATAAGGCTGAAGGTGATAGAAAATTGAGGTTTATGAAATGTGTGTTTTGCAGGAAGAACTTATAAGAGCAAAGTCTAGTGGCTCCTTGTGATTCAGAATGGATATTTCCAAAGGGAGAAATGTACGTGAAAGCTTGAATCAGTGCGGGTGAGCCTATGAATCGATCTTTGATTTTACCCAGCATAGATAATGATTCTGATGAAGGAGTGAATGTGGATGAACATGATGTAAAGGGAACTACGTGAGCAACTAGATAGGCTGCATAATTCTTATAAAGCAGGATATTAGGGATAATTTTGTCAGTAAAGATTCTGCTCAGTTGGGTGGAAGTTGTGATAGAGACTCGATAAGTGAAGATGACTTTCATAGTTCAGGCGAAAAAGAAACTGGGTATTTGAAGAAATTGATCTGGAATTTTCTCAGAATGAGCTTCCTCCTAAGGACAACTTAGATTTGGCTCCTACCACCCACCAGTCCAGAAAACAGAAGTGGTGTTTCAATCAGCTTATGCTGTCGGTCCCCAATCCTCCAAGATCCAACATTGTCTGAGTCTCAAAACTTGGAAATGCACAAAGAAAGAGTGTCACTTTTGCACCAAGCTGTTCAGTTAGTCAGAACAACGTATCCAGACAACAATTTCCAAGTTCAAGTCAGATGTTTAGACAGTCACTGAATCAAAGTGAAAACATCAAATCCTCTTTGCGCTCAAGCAAAATATTTCCAGAGCCCCACTGAGTCATTGGCTGCCAGCCTCCAGGGAGCTTGCAGATATTGACTACCACCAGCAGAACTCGAATCAAGCAAATCCATAGTCTCGTTCTCCTTTGAGCACTTGGCACTGAAACCTGTTAAGCTAATTCTTCATCTCAAGCATTACCAGAAACAAGGCCATCCATAGATGGGCCATCTGCCTAGTTCCTTTGTGCATCATGCAAAAGAAAGAGTGTATGAAGATGATACCAATGAGGTTCAAGGATAGCTTGAAAACATGGACTGTTGCAGTTGATGGCAAATCCTAACCAAATGACCGAGGTACGTTAAGTTTACCTTGCTGTAAAACTTCGGGAATGAATTCTGATTTGAGAATGTGCTCATTTCCTTTTCGTCTAATCAGGATGTGGTGGAAGAAGCTAAAAGGAGGAGGAGCTTGAGAATCGTTGCAAGGAGCAAGCAGCTAAAATTGAGGGAGTTAAATCAACTGGTAACATTTTCTCTTCTGTGTGGACCTCAATGAACTATTTCTTCTCCATATATATATGTCTTACATGTCTAAGGAATTTTATTCTTTTAAGGTAGAAACAATTCAAAGTGTGCAGAAAATGGTAAAGAAATGATACCATATGAAGTTCAAAGACGGAAAGAAGGTAGGTCGAAGTGCTTTATGTTTTTAACCTTTTCCTGTTCTGATATTAACTTCCTTAATTTTGGATGTTTAAAGTTCTCTTACATGTTATTGGTATTTTGAAGCTTGTGAGGGCAGTTCTGTTGATATTCTGTGAGATTATAAAGGAGAAATGTGAAATACAGGAAGTTCAGAATCAGTTCGATCTTAGGTATGGGAATGCAGATTTTGATATGGATGAAAAGGAAGCGCTACTTAAGGAAGTTCAGATGTTAGGCCAAATTGCAGTCACGTACTGATGCATCACCCAACAAGTCCACTGAGAGACTGAGATCCTCTTTATTGTCACGATCCATCCAACTGCGGAAAAGTGGTAGTGGTGCATTTCAGATAACAGCGAGGAAGAACTAGAGAAGGAAAGACAGAGATGGACAGAAATGGAGAGTGATTGGATTTCCTTAACCGATGACTTGCGAATAGATCTTGAATCCATCCGCCGGCGAGCAGAGAAAGTGGAGATGGAGTTGGGATTGGAGAAGCAAAGCACTGAAGAGAGATGGATGATGCGCTTCATAGATCTGTCCTTGGGCATGCTCACGCATGGTTGAACACTACGCTGAACTACAAGATCAAATATAATGACTTGGTTGCAAAGCACCGTGCAATCATGGCAGAATAGCAGAAGTGAAGGGCAGCGGCAAAGGCAGGAGCAAAGGACGTGGATCTCGCTTTTCAAATCCCTGGCAACAGAGCTCTCAGTATTGAGAGTGGAAAGAGAGAGAGGGAGAGGAACTTTTGAAGAAGGAGAAACAGAGTCTCAAGATTCAACTGAGAGATACTGCAGAAACTGTTCATGCTGCCGGAGAACTCCTTGTTAGGCTTAGAAGCTGAACATTCAGCATCAGTTGCAGAGGTAACTCATATTTAACCCTTAAACATGTATCTTGGTGCTCTGGATATAGCACATAGATGGATCCAGATGAAAGCTTAAATGGAAAAGCACATGATCATTTTCCATCGAGTGGTTTCCTTTCTGTTTGCATATTTTACAGTTAGCAGTACTTTACAAAACGGTCTAGATCACTTACAGAAACTTTTCCATAGGTCACGAGTCAAAATTATTCAGGCTTAGAGATCCTTAAGTTAATAGTTGTTGTTCCAAGTGTGTCTCATTAATTGTTTTTGTCGTCTGTTTTCCCATAAACGCAGGAGAACTTTACGAATATGCATCAAGAAAGCGAAAGTTGAAGAAGCAAATGGAGAAGCTTAAAAGAAAGCACAAGATGGAGATGATCACCATGAAGCAGTACACAGCGAGTAAGCTGCCAGAGTCTGCCTTTAACCTCTACCGGGAGGACTCTGGCATTCCACAGAGACACAGTCGTAGATGATGATCAGGCATGGAGAGCAGAATTGGAGCGATATATCAACAGCATTACTGACTGGTCCGAAATTTGAAACCAACAAGGATTACTGGCTTTTGGAAACTTCTGCACACTGGCAGTGCAACCTAACTATTGAGTGAATTTACCAATTTATCTGAATGAGACTAACTTGGGTTCATGCAATAGACAACAGTATTATGAATTTCACATTCCTTTATTTTCTTTTTCATGTTATGAATTCATTCTTTTGAAGTAATTGTTGTTGTTGTGTTTGTAAATTTTATTGTTCCGGGATAATAATTATACATTTTCTTCTAATGAAACTTTGAAATTAAGACCGAGATACGAACCTCAGCTTTTATGAGTAGTTTAATATTTAACAAAACACCGTAAATTTCTTGCCTGAAAAGCTTAGGCGAGCAAGTGTAAGTTTCACGGTTCGAATAAACATACAACTAACAATTGTGTGGTTTTGTGATGCTTTGCAGAATTGGATGGAATAATGGAAAACTCAAGTTTCCAAAAAGAAGCTCAGAAGTCTACACCGATCATTTTCCTATGGATAAAAATAGATATTGTCATTTTCATGATCTGAGGGCATTTCAAGGTGCACAATGTAAACAATATCGAGGCTTTCTTGAGAAAAGAATAGAAGTCATTCACATTATCGAATTAACTAATGCAAACCAATTTTAATTAACAAGTTCTTTTCTATGTTCCTTTTTGTAATAGTGTTTATTATACAACCGCACACTAATCGTTTGCAATATTGTAAACTAAAGCTTTTAGGTTAAGGTATTTTGAAGCAATGAATATGACATGTTAATTAATTTCTTCCAATATCTCACTATCTATTTCTGAATGCAAGAGATAAATATAAATATTTTGTTTTAGCTCTTCTAAGACTTTCTACAAGATTGAAAATAAAAAAGTGATCATGTTCACATATATGTGCTGTTATCACATGAACAAGATGAAATATGTTAACTCCATTTGGATGCCAACATATTTTTTTGTGACACAACTACACTAAATATTTAATATTTAAATTATGCAAAAGAGGAAAGTTTGAGCTAGAGACACGGTGAAGTTGAAGAGAAAATCCGTATCCACTGGGCAGCCCACCACTTGCCAAACTCGTAACATATTTGGATGCCAAAATATGTTATAAAACTTTATAGCATCTAGATTGAAGATTCAAAAAATATTTTTCCAGAAAAGTAAAAACCTGACCAAAAGGAAAAACAATTTTTCCCAAACCAGCCACCATCAGCAGTACCAAATTTTGTTGGTTTGTAAATTTGACATGTGGTGTTACTAATCCATACGATATATTTCACAGTGAGTAGGTTTGTAAATTCGACATGTGGTATTACTAATCCATACGATATAATTATGAGCAGTGATGAGTTTATATTTTAGGGTCTTAGACGGTGATCAGGCATGAAGAGCAGAACTCGGGCGATATATCAAGTATAACTGGCCTTTTGGAAAGTTACAGTCCTGCACCAGTCACTGCTATGGCTGAAGACACACATTATGCATCCTTACTCGTCGTATTGATGCCCAACTTCGGCAGAAACCGAACGACAACAAGATCGTATGGTAGTTGTTCGAGTCTTGCCTGAACTTGCATCCGAGGATACTTTCTTGTAATTCTAACACTTGTGTCTAAAGTACAACTGTTCACTTTGATATATGATCATGAACATTTGCAATGAATCTGTAGTACTACATTATCTTCGATCTGTTAGCGTGTTCCACTTGCCCGCCAACATTTGCAATCCAAAACATCTTTCCATCAACATACAAATCTTTGTTGACCAGTAAAGGCCATGTCTCTGATCGAATAGCAATTCCAAAGACTGCAGAGAAAGATGAATCACGCATCCCTTGACCGGAGTCGAATTCTGGCCACAGATACGCTAGATAGTGATCACATCTTTCTCGGTACTCATACATAAATCAAAACCAGCAAACCCCGACTTGGAAGAAAAAGTGAGCAATTGTGCATATCAGAACTCACTCGCGTGCCGAGGAAAATATGCTTCAAAACAGGTTTAAAATATGCTGCTACCATTTTTGTAATAAACAAGAGCGCGGTTTCAAGAGGAGTGATCCTGTTCCACCATTTATCTAAATCATAAGTTGACACGAGAACTCACATCAGTTGAAACTGAGGCAAACAAAACTACAGTTCACGTTTGTGAAGTCGGGATGTCATCGTATTGGAGAACATTTCTCCCTTAACATCTAATGAAAATAGCCAAGAACCTGACCCCCAACATTACGCTTAACAGCCTCTTCGTCATCAACACACCTTGGGTAGTTATCACAACATAACCCCACTGCATGAAAGAGAAAAAACACATAACAGAAATCCACAAAGACCTTCCCAGACAGGCATCTTTGTAAATAATAAGGGACAAAATAAGAACTTTTGACAGATCTTTAACAAACCTGTCGTGTCGGAAGCTTTTGCATTTTGTAATCTTCAATATCTCTTGCCTTCACGTCCTGCCTGTAAGTAAGAGCTTGCAATCACGATTAACCCTGCCTTGTAGTTGAACTGTTATCCTCCCCACTCTATGCGGATCAAAAACTTGAAAATCCTTGATAACCTAAGAAAACACACCAGTCAGAACATTACAACATGCAACAAATTGATAAATAACAGTTGAAGCTGATATGTACTTTTATTCCTCCCTTCCCCTTCAAAGAAGCAGAACAAGGCGTGTAATGCATACGGTACATGCAAAAATGCTCCATTAGCTACTGTCTTTCTTCTGTATGTTCAATACAACTACAAACAGCCCCCTTCTAGCAGTACAGTGAAATAACTGATAAAAGACATCCTAAAATTAGTTTATAATAAAATAGTAAGCTTTTCGGTAGGACAATTACTTTGAAACTACTTCATTTATTATTATTAAAAAGGAATATCAAATCTCCAATTAAAACAACCCATGCAACCAAAAACCACATAAATAATTACAGCCTATAATGCTGGTCCTCTAATCACCAATTTATTTGAAGCCAATATAGCCTCGAAAGTCTTATTATTTATCCTTGTTATTTAAGCATGTCTGACTTTGCACGCATCAGAATGAAGACAGTGTTCTGTAATTCATAAATTGACATTGAAATCTATGAGACCAACAAAACAAATCCCTAAGTCATAGCATTTGACATCGTAGAGTAAGTTCAGATGAAAGAAAATAAAGACATTAAAGCCCTAAAACTAGTCAGCCAGTGCCGGATACGTTTTCTTGTTTATCTGAAACAATGAAAATAAAAAATAACTAAACCTATGTTGACCAAAGCCAAATTCCTAGAGCCCATACAAACTAACTGAACTAAGTTCTATAAATCCTTATTCATTACAAGTTTTTACTGCTTTCAAAACCCTCTCAACAAATTAACTTGACAGAAACCCCATATTCCAAAAGTACATATTAAATAGTTAGTATTAATTATCAAAATCTATATAATAAAGGAGGAGACGCTATAGGGTTTTACCTCGATCTTTCATGATTTTGAGGAATGATGACATTACTGTGGATATAGGTTTCAACTCCACCGTGCTTTCCCCTTCTCTCCGCATTCACTATCGATCTCAATGCATTGTCAACATCACATTCTCCCATCCTTCTCTGTGCAAAATCCAACCCTCAAAATGCTATGCACCTAAAGGAAGGGCTCTGTTAGAAAACAGCATGGCATTGCTGTGATGTTTTAAAATCTCCAATCGCTGTGTAGTTGGAATAAGTAGCAGTTAGTAAGACATACAAAGTTTTGAAATCTTGAAAAGTATATCTAAGAACAACTAGAAAAATAGGTTAAATTCCTGCACACATCATTCCTACATATGTCTTTGACTACAGGGTCAGAAAAAGAATTCTTGTAACTTGGAAAATAAAACCAATGACTCAAACTTAATAGCATCACGTTCCTGTATATCTTCCCAATTTTCTTATTATCATGTTAACTATTATCATGTTCAATGGTTAAAAAATGTTCTTTTATCTAATTTCCAGATTGCCCAAGAGAATAAGACCAATGCCAGAATTGAGAAGGCATCCTGTCCTTCGATAAAAAGTAAGTCAAAACAGTATAATGCATCATCTTCTTATACGCTTAACATGTGCTTGAGAAATAACCAGGAGAAATAACACTTTTTGCATACCATGACAGCTTAAAGATTATAGAGTGATATGTGTAGCAATTACAATGAAAATGGGTCAAGTGAATAAGTTAGATAGCAAAATGACGAAGCAAGGATTTCAAATTGGAGGTTGAGCCTCTAACTTAAAAATATTTTATGAGTGAAAGAATAGTTGAAATTTTGAGAGAGTCATGTTTTTTCTTTAAAGTTTTAAAAGGGCAGGTAGCACTCCAACGGACCACACTTAATTATACAAACATGATGCATCCCGTGTTCATTGTTTCCAGGAATTCATGCATTCACGCAATCAAGACTGTCAAAAATCAAATTAAGCTGTATATAGGCTGTTAAAAACCTAAAACCAGCAATCCAATCTACAACGACACAGAATGTCTTCAGCTGATATATACTTATACAGTATATAGTTAAGACAAGGAACAAGGGAATGAGATAGAAAAAAATCCATTTCATTACCACCTAATCCCACATTCCATTTCATTCTACACTCTAATGCTCATATAGCCGCTTGTAGAGAGTCTAGAGACTCACACACACACACACACACACCACACACACACAAATATATATATAAATACTATTTAATGACAGAACGAAATACTCTCTCATCCTCAAATTACTACTAAGTCTATTATTATAACACATAATCAAATGCATAAATTACACTCTAAATTATATTAAACCTTAAATTGAACCCAAGGTAATCTAAACTAAAACAAACTCAGAAACTAAAAAGAAGATAAGAGAAAGTAGTTTGGAGCCTAAAATCCTTCTCCTGCCCAAACCATACTCACTCTTTTTATATTGTATTGGTGAATTTGTTGGGTCAGTTTCAAAGGTAATATCGATGCACCGTAAACGATAATTTACAGAAATGAGAAAACTAGAGCAGAAAATAAAGGTTAGTAAACTGTAAAAGTTCTACATTTTCTATATTTCCTAATTAGTTTGATAACCAATCCCTAAACCCTAAACCCTGATCCCTAAATCAAAATCACATTTTTTTGTTCTCGTTAGCTGTAACAATCCGGGTTCAGTGTTTAAGCGCAAAAACAATCCGGGTCGTTACAAGAAATAAGAAAAAGCCCCAGATATGAATGAAAGATAAGAAATTACCTCAGATCAAAAACACGAGGCTGGAAGATTAGGCGGGAACTGGGCGGCTGACGGTGGGAGTGGTAGATCGTCGGGTCTCTGAGAGAGGCTGGGAGGAGTTTTAGGGGGAAAAGATGAATGAATTGGGGAAAAGGAGTGGGAGTGAAGGATTGTTTAGGTTGTTGAGCCCTTTGGGTTCTTACTTCACTACTGGGCTTCCAATGGGCTTGAGTTTTAACCGGAATGTAGTGAGTCTAAGCCTAAAAGCGACAATCTTTTTGCTTTTAGTTTTGAAATTTTGGTTTGGCAAAGGTAATTTTAATTTTAGCTTTTATATTTTACAGATTTTCTAGTTTAAAATTTTTGATCTGGAAATCGGATAAATGTTTAGGGCAACATCTTGAACTCATGGAGAAGAGTTGATAGATGGGTGTGAAATTTACTTATAGGTATCAGAATTTTGTCCTTGGTTGTTGTTTTATATTTTGTGCTTGAAATGTTGGGCAAGACGGAAATTATATGGTGAGAAAATAAGAGATGAAAAATAATAGTGAGATTAATATAATTAAAATTTTAGGTTTTGACGAGTGACGAGTGGGTACACATTGACACATGAAATGTGAAATTAAGGTAAAAATGAAAAAGGTGGTGAGAAGGTTCTTTAGCGTTTCTTAAAGAAGAAGCTATTTCAGTTGTTTTCCTCGCAATATTTGTGCGTTTATTTTCTTTCTCACCTCTCACCATGACACCCCATACTTCATTTGTTTTTCTTTCTCCTTTATCTTCTATGTTTCAATTTTGTGAAATATTCCCAAAAAATTGAAGTAAATGTAAAAACTAATTGTTATGGAATGAGTCTTCAATTAACATTTTAATGTATCTTTTTTTTTTGAAAAGGGATTAGGCGGTGGTCAAGCCACATCCAATTCACTTTTTCGGGGCTGGAAAGATTTACAAAGGCATTTTAGTCTCTCCCTCGCCACCACGACTGTGCAATTCACGGTGCTAGGAATCAAACTTAGGATGGCTTGGTATGGGTCTGGTGTAAAATTTGCCCTACCATTAGATCACCGGAAGTGGTGGTTAGCATTTTTACCAAATGAAATAAAATAGTATGTCCGACGTCGTTTCAGCAGCTCGTTTGAATCAATGTAAGAAATACTAAACAAATAAAATGGAAAACACAAGAAGGGCTTATTGCGCATACTTGGTGTCAGTTTTCCAGTTTTCAGCTACTTCTGCTTTTGGAGATTGAATAGACACACAGAGAGAGTAGCGGCCATGGCGACGACGTCGGTTGATGCTCCAAACACTGAGATGGACCCCAACACTGGAGGCTCGATACCAATCCAAACCTAATTCTAACCTAATTCTTCAAACTCGTTAGTCCCTGCCTCCCCCAATGGCCCTGCTGTCACCTCCTCTGGTTTGCCGGAACTCCGCTGGCGGCGCGTTCATGGGCTCCGTTTTGGATACGGTCCTCCTCTCTCTCTCACTCTCTCTCTCTCTCTCTCTATATATATATATATATAGATATTTATATGGGTGTATGTATGTGCATATATGCATGTATGTGTTGTGAAGCTTTAAATTATAATTGCAGGTGTTTCTATATATGGGAATTTGAGTGGTGCTTATGCGGGATTTGGCATTTTGAGAAAATATGGTGAATTTTCTCTTTCTGATTTTTGGTGGGTTTTTATTTAGAATTGCTCATTGTTGAGGTATGTAGTGTTTTTGAATTTGAGATAGCAAAGAGTGTAGCTATTGGTTTATAGGGTAAATTTGGGGTTAAGTTGGTTAATTTATTGTAATAGGGACTATAATTTTTGATTAATTCCTGCTGGAACTGATAAGATAGTAAAGTAATAGATTGGGGTTAAGTTTGATATTTTAAGGGTCTGGAATTGCACTGTGTAGTGTAAGCTTATGGATAGACTTGGGGCAGGGTACATGGCCTATGCTTTATCAATATTTTACTGCCGGATATCGAGGCTTCACGGCCTTGCCATGGGGCATTCTGAACTTTATACCGCTATTTGCTTGGTTCCTTTTTTGTAATTTCATTGCATATAACAAGCGGTTAGAAGCTGTTATGATAGAATTCTGATTGTTTGTGATTGTCAAGGTTTATTCAGCAATCAGTCCACCATGTTTGGATAATGCCAGTCATTTCTTTGTGTCACGTTAGATAATTATGTTTAGATAATGCCAGTCATTTCTTTGTGTCGCGTTCAATAGTGGGGATGTAGAACAAGCCATGCCACTGAAACTTGGCTTGAGTTGAGTTTGGGTCGATATTGAGTTACTCAGTTGGCCTGGAATTTTATACTTGTAAAAACAGCTAGAGATTTGATACTGGCTTGAGATCCAAGTTTAGCAATGAATTATTATGAGCAAACCTGCTTCAGCAATCTACTACTCAACTCAACCCCAATTTATCTTTTTTTTTACCTTGCCTGGATTTGTTTCAGGTGCCGGGGCTGGTCAAGGAAAAAGGTTTTTAAAGGATCCTTTGCAGAGGCAGGATCTTATGCTAAGATATGAAATTCTTATTATTAAATGATAGTTTCACAATCTGAGTGTAATTATTTTAGTTTCTTATGAAATGCTATTACAATATCGTATGTTTCTTTGAATTGAATTGTTAAAGGTCCCTTTTATATTTTCCCCTTTCAGACATTTGCAGTTTTGTCCGGGTGCACAGTTTGGTTGTCTGCATTTTGAAGAGGCTGCGAGGAAAGGATGATGGTATGTGAACTTGAATGCAGAAATGGTACTTTCACATTATTCATTTCTTATCCTGTTCATGCTTTCTTCCTGTGCAGTTATTAATGCTGGAGTAGCGGATGTTGCACTGGTCTTGCTCTTAGTTTTCAGGTATCCATCATATTACAGAGTTCGATAGTTTTAGTAAGCAATAAACACATTGGCTTTGCTATTAAAAAATTAAAATCCTTAATATCTACAGAAATCTCGATTTTGTTCTTATTCATTTTTGGCTTGTCACCAATGTGCAAGTATTTTCTGCACTAATCCAATCAATGCAGTTTCCGTACGGTCCAATGCATCTTTAATTTAAATTATGCATCTTTAATTTAAATTACCTTATTTGATTGCAGGTGCACCCAGGGCTCTTCCACAAAGCTGTCTTACTTTTGGGGCATTCTCATTTTGTTATTGAAGGCCTAAACAAGCAGCAGCCAGCTTTTAGCACAACCATTTTCACGAGGAAGAAAAGTGAGCAAGTTCGGCCCTTAGTGCTCCCCTTCAACTTTCACTCCCGGGCGGAACTAAGCGGGTTTCACTTCCTTTGCAATTCCTTGAAGAATCACAAGAAGGGCACTTCTCACCCAGTCCTAAGAAATTTTGTCTCATCAATGCTTTTTATGCTTTTTGGTCTTGAATTCAAGTGGTCCTCTATCTGTACTTTTTCCTCGACATGATATTATGTGCTATGTAAATCTTTTAGTTGAAATTCTAGTTGCAAGTTATGAATTCAGTTCTTGATCGTGAAATCTATTGGATCATCATGGTGCACATATATTTATTGATATTGTTCAATTTAGAAACCATGACGGAAGTTACAATTTTTCACAATCATCTGTCCACCTGAATTACTGTGTGTTGGCCGGGGCATCGACGGTTGTATGCCACACTTTATCTCAGTGACAAGTGATAAATAGAAAGAAGAGGGATGCATTCGGTCAAACTACACTCCAGAGCCCAACTACTCCCACCCTGCACCGATGATCCACACCTTCAGGCCACCTTGCCCGGCGATCCAACCCCTGCCACCGGATACCAGTCCTATCCAACTCAGATCTCCCCATCGCAGCCATGCCATCACCCCCGATCTGCCTCTTCTCATCCATGGCACGGTGCCAAGGGCCGATCTACACACATATTTTCGTCATTAGTTTCTACTTGGCATACACCTTAATATCTAAAAGCTTGCCCATACTTTTCTAATCGCTCTCTACTACACTGCAAGAAACTGCAAATTTTGCCACTCCATTTTCTGATGAAACATTTAAAGAGTGCTTCGAGATTCGACATTCTTTAGAGATCAAGAAACATTCTCTCTGATGAAAAGTTTTGCCAATACTTTTCCAATGTTCTTACATTCGGATTCCATCTGAGCTTAATGACTAATAAAAAGTCCTGCACAAAACTTTTTTAACGAAGTAACACTTGACAAACTTTTTTTTATTATTAAGGACATTTTTGTATTATAAGGACAAAAAACAAAAAAGTAGTCACACTTTACGAGGGTTTGAATTAAAAATTTCTTTAATAATAAAACTACCTTTAATGGTAAAAAAAGTTATCCAAATGTTTTTAAATAAAAAAGATTTTTGCGAGGTTTTTAAATTAAATTATTATTTTTAATTATCAAGTATCTTTTGTAAAAATCAAAATTAATATTCACTGCAATTTTGATATATTTGTAAAACTGGTGACAACTTATTGGGGATTGCGTTCCACTACTTCACTTTCAGAATCAATAAGTTTGCTACGTATTCGCTCTTATGGAATAAGAAACCAAATGGTGGTCTTTTGAAGGCTCTGGAAGTACATTATATAAAGTTTGAATTTTGATATTGATTCCAGTCCAAGGTTATTTTGGCAAAGCATTGCATAACTAGGCCCAGGCATTAAAGTGATTGGTTGTATAAGAAGAATGAGTGCAGCTATGTCCAGTCACTTTAATGCCTTGCTAGTTACAAGTTGTCACATCCCGGGCCAGAAACCAGGGCGTAGCGCGGTATTGTCATTTTAGCACGCCCTCACGGTTTTGTTTTGGGAACTCTGAGCAACTTCCTGAGTGGGTCACCCATCATGGAATTGCTCTAGCCCAAACTCGCTTAACCGGAGTTCATTGGAATCCAAAGCCGGTGAGCTTCCAAAATGCCTCGTACTAATTGGAGTGAGCATGTACATATAAGGCACATCACCCCCTCTCCGTTGGTCGATGTGGGATGTCACAATCCACCACTTAAGGGGGCCGGCGTCTCCCCAGGCACACATCATGCCCGAGCAGCGGAGTGGCTCTAATACCATTACTGTCACATCACAGGCCGGCTTCTCATATACGATATTTTCTACTTTGGGCCACGCCCTCACGGTTTTGTTTATGAGAACTCTGAGCAACCCGCAGAGCCCCAGAAACTCGCTTAACGTTGGAGTTCATTGGAATGCAGAAGCTAGTGAGCTAATTGGAAGTGGAGTATGTACCTTATAAGGCACATAACCCCTCTCTAGTTGGTCGATGTGGGATGTCACACAAGTTCATGCTATTAGGCTTGGCATGTTATCATGTTCATCTAGGACATTTCATAATTGTCAATGTCACTATGCGAACAAAATAGAATTACCTGGAAAATGCTCCTTGCATATTGGCCTTTTAAAGTTTTAAGTTGGAAATTGTCATTATTTTTTCATGACAATGTGCCACTGTTTAAGAGTTGCATATATTGGAAAAAATTGTAAACTTACAAATAATGAAGTTATAGGATACATAAAAGCCGATAAACTAACATAAAAAAAAAACAAAACCTTGATATCATTGGTGGCATTCGCGGCGTGATTTCTATGCAGGTCAAGAAATGTGGGTGAGGAAAAGTAAAAATGATAGGGCGGTACAAAGTTTTAAGGGAATCAATTAGTAATTGAAAGTTGTAGGAGGCGTGTTCTATCCCAGATATAGGAAGTCAACATCTTTCCTACTGATCGTTCAGTGGGTTACAAATTTCATCAGAGACAGAGAGTTGAAGAGAAATCTAGCTACATGCCATATATGGCACCTACTGATCGTTCAGTGGGTTAATATAATGTTCCAAGAAAGTCGAAGAGGAAACCTAGCTACATGCCATATATGGCACCTACTGATCGTTCGGTGGGTTACAAATTTCATCCAAGAGACAGAGAGTTGGTGGGGATATTATCTTTATAACAAGGTTCTTGGCACACCGTTTAAGTATGAGAATGTTTTGTGATGTTTTGGTTTAAAAGTCAGAAATGTGCATGTTTTGGTTTCCTCCGACATTTCTTGTCATTAATTGTATCACAACAACCATTACAATATGGTTATCTCTAGTGTAGGGAGCCTTCTTTCGGCTTCTTACTTTCTGCTTTGGTTTTGGTTTGCTCTAAAACTCTGATGAGCACGATCATTTTTTTTTGTAATGCCAAAACACAAAAATAAATATGAATATAATTGACAACATAAAATACCATTACAATTGAATAAAGGAGATAACATTTTCTTAAAACTACTTGTTTGTTGTTATCCATATATAGAAAACTTAAATATGTATTATCTTTCTTTACATTTCATTAGGTAAGTGTGACTTACAAACATTGTTCTAAAAATCGGCCTAGGTGGGTCGGAGCTCCTACCTGACTTAGAGCAAAACATTCAGTTAGGCGGGGAGGACTTGGGCGGCCACCTAGGCGCTCGCTAGGCGCTTTAGGCGGGCTAGGTGGCGAGAGGCGGCAGTCTAGGCGGTTTGAATCTAGCTGCAAATCCCAAACTCGCTGCAATTTTCGCAACCGGATCTACAACTTCGGATCTCGTACGTAGCAGTAGACCTCCGGCAAATTTCTGTAGCTCGTCTCTGTGAAGATGAGAGAGAGAGAGAGAGAGAGAGAGAGAGAGAGAGAGAGAGAGAGAGGATATTAAACATTTCAATCTGTGGTGGCGCAAGTTGGATTTGAGATCCAATTTTGAGGTTCTGAAAGTGAACGGGCAAAGAAGAAGAATGAAGATGAGGGAAGACAGAGTGCCGTGAGAGAGAGAGAGAGACTAAAAGATTAAATTTTGAAGTTCTGAAAGGGCAAAGAAGAAGAAACGAAATTTCTAAGGTCAAAAGCTGGGGATGGTCTATCTTGGGTGATGTGAAAGAGGTAGGTTGATAGGCACATCTACTTGAAGGGTCATCACTTTACAGACTCATCAGATGCTTTTAATTATGAACCACCCACTTGCGTGGGATTTTTATATTTTAAAAGTTTGGGATGTATATTATATGTAAATAAATGTTATATAAATTATTAGATAATATTTAGTTTTTTTTTCCTAGGCAAGTATATTAGATATGTACATAAAACATTCAGGTATGTATGTTCTTTTATAAGAAATAACATATTATTCAATAATTATTTACATCTGATATAGTAAATTTAATTAATTCATATAATATATAAGAAATTTACCTAAATCCGCCTAGGCCGCCTAGGCGCCCGCCTAGATCCCGCCTAGCCGCCTAGGCGCTAGGCGCTAGTTCACCGCCCGACTAGCGCCTAACATTTTTTAGAACCTTGCTTACAAACTGACATGCCATTTCGATTCTCTAAGAGTAAACATGATAAATTTGTGATTTTGTGAATAGGAAGTGATTTTCACATACTTTTTTTAGCCTCTTTCACAACTCTTTTAATCCTGAGCGTTGATTCAGTTTTATTTATTCAATCTAATGATCATAAATAAAGAGACCATTTGTGAAAACATGACGAGGAAAAATTACAATTTACACCTCCACTATCACATTATTTCTTTTATATAAAACTTTTGTTACTTTCTAAATTTTGATTTAAGAGGTTTGAGTTTTCTTTCCATCAACATTTTAAAATTTATACTGGGTTGGTTGACCATGATTCTTACTTATTAAAATTTCCCTCATGTGCCGACATTCAGTCTCTTTAGAAGGATCGTGGATCGTTTGTTTTGGTCGATCATATACTTTGATTGGCTTGAATTGGACATAAATCACTTTATTTTTGGTTAAGTCTTGGTTCTTGCTCTTTATCTTGTATTACTACTTATGGGTCTTCTTTCAGCCTTTATAACACTCTTTCTTAGTGGATCACAAATGGTATGGATAATGTTACCGAGTTGTCACATTACCATTACTCCAGTACACAAGAACTCAGCTCTCGATTGCAATATATTCCAACTAATTCTATGGCTTCTTCACAAGCTCCCGACTATGATGAGGTCAATGATTTGGATCAACATTGACGTAGCATGATTTGATGATGCTGATAATGACCTACTTAGATTTAGTGACAAGTATGATTCGGTTAGTACATATGACACACCCCACCCGCGATACCCACGTGGATACCGAATGCGGGCGTGCTGGCCGACACTCGTAAGTGACGAAGCCATTAAATGCATGACAACACTTAGTGTAACCAAAAGTAAATTGTATTAAAGTTGCAAAATCCAATGTCAATATGCATATGGTTCAGAGCGTACTAATGATGAAACAGCGGAAAACAATAATGAAAAGAGTTCCTAGAATCTCTATTCATAACAGGAATGGATATTATTATAGAAACTGAAAGAAAAATAGATCCCTACATGGTCGGGATGGATAATCAGAGCTGCCACGTAATATCCTCGACTGCGCCGGATGCAATATCACTATGTCCTGAAGGGGGCGCAAAAACAAAAGTGTGAGTGGACAAAAATAAAAGTTTTCACAAACCTTTCTCTTTTCAATGTACTAACCCCCTGTTTGAAAACCAGTAGTTGTAGAAATATACTATCATAGTATAGTTCGAAAGATACTTTAAAAGTATACTGTAATATATCAAAAAGTACGATAACAATAAATCACAGTTCATATTTCCGTCAATATATATATATATATAAGGAAAAACCAACACAGGGTATATGCGCAATCACCCATGTACGGGTTGAGGAACAGCCTCTCAATCACCGTACAAGTCCAATACGTTATCCAATCATTTGTACTCCTAGTACCACACACATGTAAGTCCTGGCGCCGCAGCGCGTCACACCCGAGTCCTTACGTAGTGGGGCCTTTTCCCCATAAACAACAATAAACGTAAGACAAGCTTGCACTAAGGTATTTACCGGACAATAATACCCCTGGAGTACGGTGCGTGTGACCCCGCTACATGTGAGAGCTGTCCTATGGCCATGAACGGTACTACAACGTAGTTGAAAGCATACCTAGTGTGTTTGAAAACATACATACATACTCATGTGTATAGATAGGAGCCAAAATCCCATTCATAATTCCCAATATCAAGTGTTGCATAAAATAAAATATTTCCCTCAAAACCATATAATAAAATATCATTTAATATTTATGCAAAAGTGATATCGAAGTATGGAAACATTTCATAACATATAACCATACTTTGATAAGCAATCGATCATCGAATAAATTCATTTCCCAATGTAGATACCATAAATAAAACAATTATGGTTGTGTAAACAATTATCAAATTATTGCATATATATTTATAAATAAATATATATAAATAAACATGCTTTGGAAACCATTTAAAACCATGTATAAATCAAATTCATACCATTTCTAAACATAAAAATCATTTAGAGAAAGCAAAAGTCCCTCCACCAGGTGATCGGGAGTGAAATCTCCCTCGATGTTGCCCTCCTCGGTGTGCGGAGTCGAAGAATTTCCTATTTAGGGGGTGTATTCAATTCAGATTTTAAAGATTATGTTAGAGTTTTTATAATCCATGGATTATGCCAAACTCCATGGATTGTTTTTAATTATATATGAACTTTTGTGATTTTAATGCACTTTATTTGATATTGTGGATTTTAATAAATCTATGGATTGTTGATTATTCTAATATCAATAATAGGATTAAAATACATCATTGAAAATAAAGAGTTAATTGTCATCTCCAAATTATACGGTATGTATGTCAAATATATCATGTGTTGAACCTTCCCACCCACCCCCAGAACATATATGAATTCCAAATCAAAGTTGCAAAGCGCCAAAACATTTTGAGATTGAATTCCCTTCCACCCTCTTGACACAAGATACAAGAAGATGAAGAACCGGGTGATTTGGAAGGGAGATAGCATTAGATCCATCTTAATTCCACCATTGGTGTTTGACTTATCCGCGCTAAGTCGAGACAAACGATTTGTGGGCCAGTGATAGGGTGATGAAGTGGAACAAGTACATCGAAGGAAGACATGTGGGGTTTGGACTTGGGAGGGTTTCTTCCCAGGACTACTTTATACGACTTGTTCAACCTTTGACTTAATTCCCAAAGTCCTAGTTGGCAGTTTGCATTTCTCAATGAGATGGCTACGAAGAGTGCAAATAGAGTTCCCAAAATACTAAGCCCACCACGGTATGTATTACTTTGACAAACAAATCGAGCCAAAAAGAAGATGGTGAAACGAGCTAGACCCGATCAAAACGTGAGTTCCAGCCCAATGAAAGTCATGGATCAAATTTAACAACTTACGAGGTTCCATCTTGGGATAGACTTTTGAGCTTCAAATTGTCAATAAACCCATTTTCCCTTCAACAATTCAAGGTAGTTTGTGCGTTAGCCAACACGTAATATAGAGCCAAAACCAATTTGATGACCAAAAATCTAAAAAAGAACCTTGATAAATGCGGGCTTAAACCTACAAAAACCCTAGTTTTGAAATTGGAAATTGGGTACATGGAGAACATGGCAATGAAGGCGACGAGGCGGAGGCGGAGGAGAGAAAGATGCGAAGCTTTGCATGCTTGGAAGAATTGGAGGCTATTGGGCGTGAGGGCGGCGGAGAAGGATGAGGTTGTGGTACTGCGAGAACTTGGAGGGCTTCGGCGGAGCGGAGCCTTTGTCTACGGAATCCATGGCCGATGGAATGGTGTTCGTGCTTAGGTGGTGTTAGAGTCTTCTACAAGGTCAAGAAAAGTACATTCGTCTCCCTTCATCTTCTATTATGAGCGAGCATCAAAATCTTTGGTGGGAGAAAAGATTTACGAATGGATTTTCTATTTATACCAAGGACCTAGAATCCTACACAATCCAACAATTAATGAAATCTTTGAAAGTCAATAAACTTTTCAATACCACTAGATTTCTATGGATATTTTAAAATCTTAATGAATACGACAAAATTTTAAAAAAGGACTTTTAAAATCCTAATTGAATACCCACCAGACTTTAAAAAATACAAAAAAATCCTATAAACTCAAATTGAATACACCCCCCCTTAATATTGGGAACAAATTAGACCTTCCTAAAATAAATTAAAAATAGGCCCAATAGAAAAATACCCCAAAAATAATACTATTTTAAGCAGCGGCAGGCTCGAAAAGCGATTTTGGGCAGAAACCCAGCCGTCCACCCCCGCTGGTTCGTAGGAATTTCAATTTGGAAAAATGGTGGGAGATGGAATTGTGGGAAAGCTTGAAGCCCTAATTTTGTTCTCGCTTCAAAGCAGTGCGGTTTGCACGAGAAAATGGATGGACGGTTTGCCTAAACCGTTGCAGACGTCGGTTTGAACGATCGGGTTCGAGTTTGAAGAATGCGAAATCACGGCCTCGTCCGGAATGACGAGACGATCGTGATAGTATGGATTTTAACCTTGATTGACGATTTTGTGATTCGTCCAAGGTTAGAGGGTTTCTCGGTTTGTTTTTGGCTTAGAGAGAAAATGGGAGAGAAAGAGAGGGAGAGGAAAAAGTGGCGATGCGAAAATGGGGAGGGTTGGTACGCTGTGCAGCGGCCAAAACTAATTCCCACACACGGGTGGAAAATTACCAAAATGCCCTACACTTTGAAGCTTCGTAAACGTTCGTTTTAACTCGGAGTGAGTTAACTGCGTGCACGCGTTCGTATCGGCAATTACGTGAGAATATGTAAAGAAATATTTTTCACAAGTTGTCACGAAAAGTCAACAAAAGTCAACCTTGACTAGGGTATTTTGGTCATTTCACATAATTTTTGGGACGGGTTGTAACAATCTACCTTAAATAAAATTTGAGTCATGGTACAAACAAAAACTACTAGAATAAATGCGGATACTGCGGCCCACATATGCTCCTCGAGTCTCAAGTAGCCTCCTACACCTCGTGGTTACACCACCTAGCCTTCACCCCGGAGGTATCACCTTGTTCCTCGGAACCTTGTCTTTTACGGCCAAAATCTCCATAGGTTCCTCTCGTAACTCAACCTCTCATCCAAGCTTCACCAAAGGCGTGGTTTGGAGTACATGAGACTTTCGTGCGTTACATACTTCCTCGACATAGAAACATGGAAGACATCATGTGCAGGATAACTCACGTTGGCAAAGCTAGCAGATGCATAGCTGCGCCAACACGTGCCACAATCTCATAAGGACCAATGCGGGGACTCGGCTTACCGTTCTAGAATCTCACAACACCGCTGGCGACAATTTCGGAAATACGAGTCGCCTTTGCATACTGCGGTCCTTGAGTGCACAGTCTGCTATACTCTTTGTCTATCTGGGCGCTTTCGGGTTACGCTTAATCACTGAATCTTCTCAGTAGTGTCATCCATCAGTCTGGGCCCTCAGTGCTCGCTCCCACACTTCGGTCCAACACAATGGGGTTCTACACGCATACATACAACGCCTCCAGCGGTGCCATGCAGAATTACTAGAGTGAAAAGCGTTGTTGTATGCAAACTCCAATCAACGCCCGGGTGATCATCCCAATTTCCCAATTGAAGAATGAAACTCTCAACATGTCCTCAAGGTCTGAATGCGTCCTCTCGGGCCGACCATCGTACGTAGGTGAAGCTGACACTATCTGATTTGGTTCCCTTCGCCTCACTAATGCCTTCCAGAGTGGAAGTGAACCTCGGATCTCTATTCGATATGATGGGCTTGGTACCCCATGGAGTTTAACAATCGATCAATGAACATCTTGCCAATTATTCAACTTGTAATCCGACGAATTGGCAGAAATGAGAAATTTGTCTTCGTCGGTCGGTCGACAATCACCCAAATACCATCACACTTTGCTCGGGTGGCGGTAGCTTTGAACACAAAGTCCATGGTAACATTCTCCCATTTCCAAGCTGGAATAGGAAGCCTGCGATAACCCCAGAAGGTTTACGCCTCTCGCCTTCACTGTCGACAAGTGAAACAACACCGACTCCGCCCAAGCGATATCTTCCTTCATCCACGACCAATAGTAATAAGGTCGGTGGTGTGGTACATCTTCGTCTTGCCCTAGGATGCATAGCATAGCGGAAATGTGCGCCTCGTCAAGATTTCTCTCAGTAATCCACCATTCCCCTTGGGTTTTAACTAAACGACTACCCGACATCGTATCAATCCTCCCACGACTACATAATCTTTGTCTCAAACATGAACTTCCTCCTTTATTTGTACACACCTGAGAATCAATCATTGGGCCTGAACTTTATCACCGGAACGAGGTCTAACACAAAATGAGCTAACGACTCCATGATTATCTACATTAAGATAGCACGGTACTCCTCAGCTCACCCAACATGAATGTAAATTGACTCTAATAGATACCAATTGTCCATGAGATTTCGACTCAAAGCGTCGGCCACTACGTCGCCTTACCGGGATGGTAATCGATGGTACAATTATGATCCGCGATCGGCTCCATCCATCTCTCCCTCTTGCCTCGAAGTTGACTCATTACGCGTAAAAATATACTTGAGACTGCGTAATTCGGTGAAGATACGACAAGTCTCCCCATAAAGATAATGTCGCCAAATCTTCAAAGCAAGACCACGGCCAGCTAACTCCGGAGTCATGAGTAGGATAATTCATTTACGTGCCGTTTGAGTTGTCTGGATGCATAAGTGATGACTTTTCCATGTTGCATCAACACACAGCCCGAGCCATTACACGAAGCATCGGTGTAGATATCAAACTCACCACTTCTGCAATCGGGGAAGCACTAACAACGGTGCATGGTAAGATGATGTAAGTTCTGGAAACTCCGTTCTATTTGTGCATCCCAAACGAACTTAACATCCGCTTCCTGGTGAGTTTAGTAAGAGGTCCGTATAGACGAAATTACGCCGACGGTAGTAGCACAATAAACCCAAGAAACTTCTCACCTCGATCATTAGTCGAAATTCCCAATTCACCACCATCTCATTTTCTTCACATGGAGTGAAAAAACCACCACTGTTGAATCATGGCTATGAACTAAGCGATGACCAACGTATTCTTAGATGTTGCTTACAATTGTCATACGTCTCAACTCTCAAAAGCTAATCTGTATTTTATTGCCAGGACCTCTTTCTTTGGAGTAAATGGAGTGCCAGTGTGTTTAATCCTGGCGAGTCAAATACGGTCGGAATACTTTCTTTTGTTCATCAAAATCCATAAATGCGGGCTGGAGCATTGAGTCGATCCGAACGGCATCACCGAAGCTCATAATGTCCATATCTTGTTCGGAAGCGAGTCTTGGGCTCGTCCCTTTATGAATGCATGCTTTGATGATACCCGGATGTGGAGTCAATCTTGGAGAAGACTTGTGCTCCCTTGGTGATCAAGCAGGGTCATCAATCAAGGCAATGGATAACGGTTTCTTCAGTCACCCAGTTGAGTTGCACAGTAATCTATGCATAGGCAGCGTACTCCCGTCCCTTCTTCTTGACAAACAACAGGAGCACCCCGAGGTGAAGTGCGGGTTGAATAAACCCCTTGTCGATAACTCTGAAGTTGGGTTTTCCAACTCCCTCAATTCGAGTGGAGCCATACGATACGGCGCTCGAAATGGGATTAGTACACAGTACCCAGGATCAATCGTAAACTCGATCTCATCAGGAGCTAAACCGAGGTAAGTCCTCGGAAACGTCAGGATATTCGTGACCACGCGAACATCCTCGACACGAGTTGGAGAATCTTCCCTTCATCACCACATAGACCAAGTACCCTTGACAACCCATGCGCAACAACTTCTTCGCCCTCGGTGAAGAAATCGAGCCAGGTTCTGCAAAAACTGCTACTCTTGCCTTGGGAAGACAGCTTACGAGTGCAGTGTTTGGAATGTGACCACTTTGGTACGACAATCCACAATGGCATGATACTTGGATAACCAATCCATACCCGAGAATAAGATCGAAATCAATGATGTTTAGGGGAATAGATTCGCCTCCATGAGTTAGATCGCCAACCTTGGACAATCCTAAATTCCCATTGACGACTGAGTACGCCCCATACCTGGTAGAGCAATAACTAACTCACACTCAAGAGGTGAGGGTTGGGGATTTACTTTCTTAGCGGAACATAGGAGATATAACGAATGAGTAGCACTAGAATCAGTGAAGCACCACAGCATGAAAGTGAAAACTTTTAACGTCGCATGATAACTCACCCGGACTCGTTCGGGCATCCTGGCGAGACATGGTGAAGACTACGCCATGTGCCTGGCCTCCATTACGGCCTCCGATGCACGACCTCCCTCCGCGTCCCCTACGAAAGCGGACCACGCGCGGTTCACATGACTAGTGCGAATGTGCTTGGCTAGACACGGCTTACTTGTTCGACCCTGATTACGTCGGCTCGGCGGCCACCACCACTGCGTCGAGTCATTTGTGGGGTTGAAGCCACACTCCCACTACCTGTTTGCTTTGTAGTAGCGGACTGTCCCGCGACGCCAATGATCGGCGCTCCACGGTTGCAGCAACTGCGGAGTGCGAGGCGCGGAGACTAAAATGTCTCACGGTTACAACGCCAGCAGAAGGTCGATCGGATCGGGCAACCGGCGAGTGCGTGAGTTACCATGCGTCCTCCACGGATCGAGGAGCAGGCTAGAACCTCCCTTTAGAAAAACTAGAGCTACGGCGCTCTTCTTGAAGCCTATTTGCTTCCTCGGACCGCCAACGAAGAATTTCCCTGCGCGTCCCTGTCACCACCGTACCCAGTGCCTGACATAGTCACTAATCATCGGCTTGCTCAATGTCAAAGCTAACTCAGCTCATCGATGAGTGCGTACATCGGTGACGCGGTAATGATCACGATGTCACCTTCTCCCGGCCCTCATGGCTTGCGTGCAGCCCAGCTTTCCGTATATTATTCTCCATTGTGGGCAATACCTCGCAAGCTCCACGGAGCCCAGGTCCAGTACTAGGATACGGTCCTTGGTGCCCTATTTGAGATCAGAATTCCCTCCTCTTCACGACTCGATACTCGGGAGTGAAAAATTGCATACGGAACCTCTGTTTGAGCTGCTCCCAGTAACATGAGTGCCACTGAGGAAAAGTACTCTCCTCGGTGTCCCACCCAGCTACGCACTCCCTAGTGAGGAAGAAGGCGGCGTGGTAACTTTATTTTGATCCTCGGAACGGTTCATACTCGGAATGTCTTCTCTACCTTCTCGAGCCAAAGTTCGCGGTCTCTCCGATGTAACTGACCTCGAAGTTCCATACGCAACACGAGCAATCTCGGGGAAGGGAGTACGGCCTCTGCTTAGCCACACAGCTGCATTGGCGATGACTTGCCCAGTGGGCTAAGTGGACAAATATGGGCCGACGTCGGGTGGCATGGCTACGGGGAAAAGAAAACTTGAGATACTCGGTACGAGATGACGCACATTAATTTGTCGCCAAGAATTCTCGAACCTGTGCTACGTGCAAGCTAACACACCCCACCCTCGATACCGTGGATAGAATGCCGGGCGTGCGGCGGAGCACTCGTAAGTGACGAAGCCATTAAATGCATGACAACATGGTATATTAAAGTAAATTGTATTAAAGTTACGAATCAATGTCCAATATGCATATGGTTCGGGCTGCTAATGGTAACAGCGGAAAACAATAATGAAGAGTTCCTAGAATCTCTATCCATAACGGGAATGGATATTATAGGCGAAGAAAAATAGATCCTACATGTGGTCGGGATGGATAATCGGAGGACGCCACGTAATATTTGTATCACCATTGCATGGGATGTGATATCAACATGTCTGAAGGGCGCAAAAACAAAAGTGTGAGTGGACAAAAATAAAGTTTCACAAACCTTTCTCTTTTCAATGTACTAACCCCCTGTTTAGAAGCCCGGTAGTTGTAGAAATATACTATCATAGTATAGTTCGAAAGATACTTTAAAATATCTTGTAATATATCAAAAAGTACGATAACAATAAATCCGCAGTTCATATTTCCGTCAATATATATATATATATATAAGGAAAAACCAACACGAGGTATATGCGCAATCACCCATGTACGGGTTGAGAGCAGCCACTCAATCTAGTACAAGTCCCGATACGTTATCAATCATTTGTACTCCTAGTACCACACATGTAAGTCACAGCGGCTGGCACGTCACACCCAAGTCCTTACGTAGTGGGGCCTTTTCCCCATAAACAACAATAAACGTAAGACAAGCTTGCACTAAGGTATTTAGGACAATACCCACAGATGCAGTGCGTGTGACCCGCGCGAGAACTGTCCTATGGCCATGAGAACGAACACTGGCAGCAATTGGCCTGCAAGTGTTGTTTGGCTTTTCCACTTACCACTCATGTGCTGACACAGAACCAAAAATCCCATTCATATTCCCAACATCAAGTGTTGCCAATAAAAACTAACACTAAACTATAATAAAAACTCATCATTGCATTATTTATAGAAATTTGGTATCTAAATGCATTGTTCTGCTGCTAACCATACTTTGATAAACAATCCCAATCATCAAATAAATTCATTTCCCAATGTAGATACCATAAATAAAACAATTATGGTTGTGTAAACAATTATCAAGTATTGCATATATATTTATAAATAAATATATATAAATAACATGCTTTGGAAACCATTTAAAACCATGTATAAATCAAATTCATACCATTTCTAAACATAAAAATCATTTAAGAAAGCAAAAGATGGAGTGAAATCTCCCTCGATGTTGCCCTCCTCGGTGTGCGGAGTCGAAGAATTTCCTATTTAATATTAGGGAACAAATTAGACCTTCCCTAAAATAAATTAAAAATAGGCCCAATAGAAAAATACCCCAAAAATAATACTATTTTAGCGAAAACGGGCTCGAAAAACGATTTCCGGAGCCCGAAAACCCTACAGCCGCCGTCCACCGCCGCCTGGTTCGCCGGAATTTCAATTTGAGGCCGGAAAAATGGCCGGAGATGGCCGGAAATTGGCCGGAAAGCTTCGGGAAACCCTAATTCCGTTCTCCTTCAAAACTTGGTCTGGTTTGCACAGAAAATGGACGGACAGTTTGCCTAAACCGTTCCGACGTCGGTTTGAACGATCGGGTTCGAGTTTGAAGAATCTGAAATCACAGCCTCATCCAGAATGACGAGACGATCGTGATGGTATGGATTTTGGGCAACGATTCGACGGTTTTGTGATTCGTCCAAAGGTTAGGGTTTCTCGGTTTGTTTTTGGCTTAGAGAGAAAATGGGAGAGAAAGAGAGGGAGAGGAAAAAGTGACGTGCAGAAAATGGGGGAGGGTTGGCTGCTGTGCAGCCAGCCAAAAACCCTAATTCCCACACACGGAGTGGAAAATTACCAAAATGCCCCTACACTTTAAAGCTTCGTAAAACGTTCGTTTTAACTCCGAATTGAGTTCCGCTTGCGTCCACGCGTTCGTATCGACGAGTACATCGAGAATAGGTAAAGAAATAATTTTTCACAAGTTGTCACGAAAAGTCAACAAAAGTCAACCTTGACCCTAGGGGTATTTTGGTCATTTCACATAATTTTTGGGACGGGTTGTAACAACATATAATGTTTTTAATCACCACTTGTTTTCGTTCATCCGTCAGTTCTTAAATTCACCTTTATGTGTGGTGACCGATGGATGAACGAAAACAAGTGGAGCCCATCGAATGAGAGATGTAGACATATGAGGTTGTTGATTTTGACTTTGGTGAAGGCAGAGAAGCGTGGTTTTAGGAATATACAAGGCCCAATTGAGATCAACATGACGATCTTCTTTCCATGAGAAAGAGAACCAGGCTCACTTTTTAGAAGGAGATTTCTTGGGAGATGAGCCTTCAACTGCTTTGATCGAGATCCCAAAGACGATGGCTAAGGAGGAAGAACATCTCGAGGACAACGCTGAGGTCCAGTTCGAGACCCAAAAGATCTAGAGAGTCATAACTAGCACAATGACCTTCGAAAGGCCAACTCTCACGATGACGGATCACCTCAAGCCACTGTATATGCCTGGTCATATGAACATGGTACTATTTAGCAGGGTGCTCGTGGATGTCAGCGCTGCTGTGAACGTATTGCCGTTGAAACATCTAAAAAAACTATCTAAGACCTTGAAGGACTTGGTTCCCACAAAGCTCACAATGTCAAACTTCTTGATGGGAATTCCTAAGACCCACAACATTTTACCCTTAGAGGTTACAGTAGGACCAAAGTCATCATGATAGCTTTCTACATTGTGGACAACACCTCCACATACGGTGCATTTCTTAGAAGAGACTAGATTCACTAAAGTCTATGCATTCCTTCAACTCTGCATCAACAGATCGGGCTCTGGAACTACGACAAGTCCCTTCCAAATGAAGGCTTTTGGGAGATGATCCAGGTCGATGCTAAGCCATTCCTGCCCTCAGCAAATGTTGCGGATGCACACTTATACAGTCTCGACATTGTACTGTTCAAGTGCGAAGAAGATGATGGCTATGGACGTCTTATTCAGATCAACATTTAGAGGGTGATTGAGCATATTCTAATGATGACTGAGGAAGAGTGGGACCGACCTTACTTGGTCCTGCTTTCCAAAGGCAAGTAAGCCACAACCAACACTTGAAGCGGAAGATCTTTCATTCTTGATTAAGTATAAGTAGAGGACTAAGCCTGTATTAGGGGTCCTACGATTCAAGAGAGCTTGATTTTGGGAGAGGAGTTTCTTTTTATAAGTGATGAGAGTCCCTCATTCTTGTTCGTGGTCTATGTGAGACTCCAGGAGCGTTGTTGTAGTGTTGTCATGTGTCCTTGAGCAAGTGGGCTTCGAGTTGGAGGAATGGAAAGCTCCCATTTGTTATAGTTAATCGGTACTCGGTAGTTTTAAGATCAATATAGTATGGTACACACAGTGCTCCTCTAAGTTCCCGAGTGAGGAAGAACTTCTTGGTTAGGGACTTGCCAAATCCAAGTAAATAAGTGATCACAAAACTTTCATGTGTCGAGGCGTAGTGACACATGGTGGGAGTTCCCCCAAGTCTCTTATAGAGGAGAATTTTTGAGAAAGGTGCCTTGATTTTCTTCCGCGTGTTGGTGGTTCATTGGCGCGTACTGTTGAGAGCAATTCTTGGGCATCCTAATTCATGGTGGGCCAGCAATATCTCGCCGTTAGCACCTTCTGAGCCAGAGTTCTTCCTCCGGAGTGGTTTCCGCATATTCCGGAATGGATGTCAACTACAATTTGCAAGTTTGTTTCTAGAGTTATGCACAAAGTGTGTAGTCTGGAGTAAGATCATCGGTGAAGTTTTCCACACGCAATGAAGTACCTTGAAGCCTTATGAATTAGTTTTTTGACCGAGTGACGATCATCTGGTAGTTTACCATCTTGAATATAGTTAATGATCTCATCCATCCAATTTTCCCTTGTGTCGATAGTAGCAACCAACTCCTGTTCGGGTTCTCAAATGCTTGGAGTAGAAAGGTATTTGAAGGGAATGGTCTATCGGAGTGAGTAGTCTACTGTGGACGCGATATTTGCTAGTGCTTTTGCATGACTATTTTCATTCTGAGGGAGTTGTTGAATTTTGTATTTGTCAAATCCTTCAAGTAATTGTTTGCCCTTAGCCATGTAGAGCCCCATGGTCAGATTATGGGCAGCGTCGTCTCCCTTGACTTGATTCATGACTAGAGTTGAGTTGCAAAAAAAAAAATATAGAGTTCTTTCACCTGGAGTTCCGCTGGTATCAAAAGTCCGGCGAGCAACGCTTCATACTTCGCATCGTTGTTACTTGCTCAAAATCTGAGCTTCAATGCTTGTTGGAGTATGGATTCGTCAGGCGTTATCAAGACCATTCATACCCTTGCTCCATTAGCGTTTGACGATCTATCCATGGAGTTGTAGATCTATGAAGGATTGGACAACTTGACTAGCCGGAGTAAATTCTGCTATGAAATCCCCAAGTGCCTGGGCTTTGATTGAAGTTTTAGGCCGATCGATAATTTCAGGTTGTCCTAGTTTGATAGCTCACTTGGTGACTCTGGAAGATGTGTCTGGACTGTGCAAAATTGATCGGAGAGGATACTTCGTCATATATATGACTCGGAATGACTGAAAGTATGGTCGGAGTTTTCTTGCTGCTGTCATTAAAGCAAGAATAAGTTTCTCCATCTTTAGATATCTAGTATCTGGTTCGAGAAGAGCTTTAGACACATAGTATACCGGTTTCTGCTCCCTCGAGTCTTCTCGGACAAGACCTCTACTAACCGTGTATCCCGCCACTGCTAGATATAGGTACAAATCTTCTCCGTCGATGGATTTGGACAACAATGGCTGATTGGACAGGTATTCCTTCAGTTTTGTGAAAGCTTCTTCACATTCATCGGTCTATAACAGACCCTTACTCTTCCTTTATGGTCCTACGGGACTTCATCTCGATGATGGCCCTGATTTGATCCGGATTAGCTTCAATTTCTCGCTTGGTAACCCAAGAATTTTCTCGACTCTACTCCAAAAGTACACTTCTCCGGATTAAGTTTTATGTTGTATTTCCAGAGTATAGGTCGAAAGCTTCTTGGAGGGGTGTGAGATGATCATTCCTCTCCTTGGTTTTGACCACCATGTCGTTGACATACACTTCCATTGTCTTTTTGATATTTTCTTTGAAAATTCGATTTACTAATCTCTGATAAGTTGCCCTTGCATTTTGAAGTCCGAATGGCATATGAAAAAAAAACTTTGAATTTACATAGATTATTTGAGCATGGCATGCTTAAATATAACAACTAGAGTAAGCATGAACTCAAAACAAATCTAGTTCTATGACTTTGAAGGCCTAGTGAATGGTGAATCAAACAAAGCAAAGTGAAAGGATTAAGCTTTAAACCTTTGAAGACCACTCCTTGCTTCCTTGAATGTTTCCTTGTATGTTTGCTCCTAGCTTCCTTGAATTGATCTTGAAGATGTTTGAAAGAATTCTCCAACAACTTTCAAAGCAGAAACCCTCTAAGTCTCTACACTAAGGATGAGATGTAGAGATGAGAAGATTGCTTAAAAGAAAATTTCTGCAAGCTAAATTTCCTAGAGAGAGAGTCGGCCTTAGAGAGAGAGAGAGAGGATGAAGAGAAGCCTCTAAATTTTCTCAAAGCAAAACCCTTAAAAAATGAGAATAGTGCCCTTAATGACAACTTTATACCACTTAACAATTGAGTGGCAAACTTGTAAATTTTCAAATCCTATCACTATGGCCGGCCATGCCCTTGATTCATTGGGCTTGGCTTGTGTTGATTATGTTGTTACATAACTCAATCAAAGTGGGCTTTAAGGACAAAATCCTTTAGGCCTCACATGCCCAAAACATGTTTAAACCCCAACACGAAGCCTTTTCGTATGACTGATTATCATTTAATCAATCATGACCAATTCTCAATTAAACTATTTAATTCAGTATGTCCATCCCATCATCATTCTACATACTTGTCCTTACTCGGTGTACGATCTATTAGGTTCTAGTTAGCGAGGTAGTGGGCGATTGTACTCATACTAATCAATTGTGAATTAAAACTACTTTTTAATTCTCTCTAAAATTTAGTGGTAACTAATCTTTAGAGCTTCCACAAACCATGAGTGACACCTAGCAGTATGTCATGGTTACCCAAGCTAAGTCGAAGTGGTTGGAGAACCTATTCAGTTGCAATTACAAATGCAATACGATCCTTCTCTAAACCAATACTCTCGACCACATTATTTGGATGATAGTTTGTTTCATGTCAACTATCCAATGTGATACATATCCTTATAATTCGTTTGAATATGATTTGGAACGTATTTCCTAAAACCATATACGATTTGTTCGGTCAAAGACTTATGAATCATAACTTAGAGTATTCTTCCTACATTATGGAAGGCTAGAGATTCCTTGATGTACACTGATAGGAGCATATTTATGCGACTTAGTTAGCTTGTTTTCTTGCATTTACGTAGTTAGTTATTGTTTATTTAAGCTATTTTCGTGTGTTTTCAGGTTCTAAGGACAAAGTATGCAAGAAGGTGCATTTTGGAGCACTTTGGAGCAGTTTTGGGTGTGGAATGAATAGCATATGATTGGTGCATGATGGATGGACGTTTTGGAATCATATGAAGATAAGGAATTAGCTAGAAGATGAGTTTCATATGCACAGGAATCCTAGAGTGAAGGAGGTCACGGCTGAAATTGAGAAAAAGACCATCCCGATGGGAATAAAAACCATCCCGATGGGAATAAAAACCATCCCGATAGGAATAACTGCCAACTTCGACAGAGCACCCAGAATTCTTCAGATCGAATTACGTGTCGTGCCATATATGGTTGGAAAGCCCTGGATGTCTAGTTTCCATAGCAGTTTACAGATCATGATTCGGACGCTTCTAGAAATAGTTATTGCTGTTTTAGTGAAGGAAGGTCGAAACAGGCAGAAGAGTCTTAGTCGGATTGGTTTTCAAGGAAGATAACGTGACAGCTGTTTGTGCGTGTTTTTGTACTTAATTCAGATGGTTTGAGGAGTTCTAAGGAAGTCTAAAATCTCTAAAAAATCATGCTTTAGAATCCTTTAAGAATGGAATCACTTGGGGACGCACAAGATATATAAGATATGAACCAATTTTCGTCGAAAGGAGAGACGGACCATTCGCCATAATTTTCTATCCTTCTTCATACCCTGCCATACCATACAGAGACTTCTACATCATTCATCATCCTACACTTTTCACCACCAACCCTTGTGCCGCAGCAAAGAGGAGGAGAAGAAGCCGTGGACGTGCATGCCATTCAAGTCTGAGTTGCTGGACGTTTAGGTGTAATCTTTCTTTTATTTTCAATGTTCCAATTCAATATTCTTTGCTCTGTACATATGAGGAACTAAACCCCCCTTGGCTAAGGGGGGGATTCGAAACACATGATTATGTTTGCTATATGATTTGATTACCTCTAATTGCGTTTCATAAGTTGTGAATTCAATTTACGTATCTGTTTGAATTAAATTGATTTGTGTGTGTGGGTTGAGAGTGCACGCTTAATTATCATGCATAAATTGAACGCTAGGGTATAAGGGAGTTTCACCTAATAGTTATGAACTTATATTCATAAGTAGTAAAGGTTGATGATCTCAATCGAGTTAAGTAAATTCTTGGCATAAGTTTCATGCAATCATAGTAACAAGTGCTTCGTCAATGCTTATGGTTTTCACAGAACTTAATGATTTTTGCTTGTATCTCTATTATGCAATCATATAGGGGACTTGTAGGGAATGCTTTGGGTTGTCGTATGCAATCATCCAATTCAATAACGTTAGGAAAATCTGAAGGTTAATTAAAGCGGACCTAATTAACTTGGGGCATTGAGAATTCATGGTTTATTGAAAAGCAATTGGAAATCGTTTTGTATGCAAGTATAACATGTGTGGAGATGAACTCCTTAGCTAGCCTTCCATCCATCTATTTAAACCAAATTCGTTTTCAAATCTGTTTGTTTTCCAAAGTTTAGTTTTGTTTTCAAAATTCGTCAAAACCAATCCCCCTTGTGTTTTCAAGTGTCAAATTAGTTAGAAAGTGTTTTAGATTGTGTTTTTAAGTGTTTTGAGTCTTTTGGTTTGTTTTGGTGTTTTAAGTTATAGTTTTGTATTCTTTGAGTCTAATTTAGTATTTTAAACTTTGTTTTTACGTTTTTGAGTTAGTTTCCAAGAGATTTAGTAATCCCTCCTAATCCCCGGTTTAGAACGATCCCTACTTACATACTTCACTACAATTGTCAAAAGAGGGTTTAATTTGAGTGTTAACTTTTATCACATCATACACTTATTAGTCTTTGTGATTAGGTATCTTAATCTTAACGATGCCGTGGACACCCTCCCTATTCGGAGTGCCTTTGACATAATTAAAGATTAAAGACCTAACCACAAGACTACGATGGTGGCTCATGTCAAAGGACTAACTTTGGATTATTGCAACTTTAAGTTCATACAAGACATGTATTGTAAGAACTTCATGTTGATCGTAGTTCAGTGTACTCAACTAGATTTTGAGCACATATGTATTTGGCTTACTGTCTCACACTAATGACTTTGAGACAAGTCATACTCATTGGATGAGTAGTCATAACACATACTAGTCTTAGCGGATTATCAACACCCAATTGACAATCCTATGACTAGAAATGTTTTCGGAATGAACGTAAGAGAAAGGTCTCAATGATCCAACATATTTAGATCACTTCTCTCTTAGGTTATTAGCATTCCTTGGATTCTTTTATTATTTATACACTTAATACATTAAAGAGTGAATAATAATAAACTTGCCTATCTATTAAACAAAATAAATGTTTA